>JAXIUT010000048.1:345592-356576 GCA_035586675.1 Eurytoma californica | reverse complement strand
CGGCTTTAAAAAAACATACATTTATAAGACATTTTAAATGTGCAATATTAATTCTGAAATAAATCCCTTGCAAGGTAATCTAATCTAGTTAAGACCCGCGAAGCGCCTGCAATACATCCATGAAGTCCCCCGACGTTCAACGCAAGAAACAAGGGCAAGTCGCCGCTCGCGGACGCAATTCAGGCGCAAGCGGCGAGGGCCCGCGGGTGAGTTGCGTATACGATGCCGGGGCCCGCGGATCGAGGATGAGCGACGAGGTGGCAGCGCCCTGGACCTCGGGCCTGAGCCGTACGTACTCGGAGCACGCGGACCTCGTGCTCCAACACTACGATCACCACCGCCGTCGTCTCGAGGCGCCCAAGTGCACGCGCTCCGGGCCGGAGTTCCGCAGCGAGGCGCCGCCCCGTAAAACGAACTCCGAGCAAGGCCAGCGCGACGCCGTCAGGAACGACGGCCAGCACACCTGGTACACCTGCGCTTTGCTGTGTTCATTATAGCCACTCGAGTTACCTCTCGCGCGATCGACTGTAATAGCATTTTTTAGTAGCGAGTAGTGTTTTCGATGCACGTGTTTTCTTTTCTATATTAAACAATCTTTTTAGTTTAATCTTTTTACGACGCCAAAGATTTCATATTGATATTGAACTGCTCTAATCTAGTTAAGTAATAGATATGCAGATTTCTTTAGTTAATTAACAATGAAAGTTGAATTATTTATCTAAAATTTTACAAATTACATGAAATTTATGAACAATGAAAGTTTCGCGATTATTTCTTTCTTCGATAATTAATAATTAAACGTAGCTCAAAAGGGAAAATAGAAACTAAGAATCCCAAATAATAAATCTGTGCCTCGACATTTTCTTGCATAAAGTCAGGTAACAAAAATGACAAATGTTAAAAAAATGTAATATGAACAATGTATAAAACATAAAGTAAAACAAAAGCTACAATGTGAAATTTATCAACTTAACAAAACTTTATTCATTCAAAAGTTCTAAATAATAAAAACTTATCTCGCCAAAATTCTCATAAATTGTCGGTAATATTTTTTCACCTATAATTATACATAACTGAATTGATTTCCATCAATATTATTCTCGATTTTTTTCTAGAACCTATATCTGAGAATTTGCAAAAAAAATGACTGTTGATTAATTGTCGATCATACTAGGCGAATCTCGTGCACATCGTCAGAAGAGGATCAGCATCGTCGGCGCAATGCGATTGAGTCGGGCTGCGGTGACTCGAGCGCAGTGCTCACGGCGGAGCTCTCGGACCTAAGTTTAACGCAGCATCGGATCTACGAGAACAACCGAGCAATGAAGGTGAGCAGCTCTTCGCTGAGCCACGACACCGTGGCTTCCTCGGTGGAGCGTCGCTGCCGGCTCTTCGACGAGGAGGAGGAGGACGAGGACTTCCGGCTCATCGACCTCGACGACGAAGAGCACCCCGAGTACCGGCTGGAGGACTACCGTCGCGAGATGGAAAAGTACGTTGCCACTAGCACTCCGAGCGTTTGCGGCTCCCAGTGGTGATGAACGTATATTCTCGGTATCTCACCCTCGAATCAGTGCCAGGCAGGCGACGTCGAATTCGGGAAGCCTGGTGGTGCGGCTGAACGGGGCGCCGCTGAAACGGCAGATCTCGTACGAGGACTGGGCGCGCGAGAAACGCAGCGAACTGCAGCGTCGGCGAGACGAGGCTAACCGCGCCGCCGAGCTGCGCCTTGAGGTGGAGGAGCGGGAAAGGCGCGAGCGCGAGGAACACGAGCGCCAGGAGTACGAGAACTACCTGCGCTGGATGGAGCGCAAACGCAACGAGGAGCGCCAGAGGCGGATGATCGCCGACAAGGAGCTCGAGCTACAGCGGCGCATCGAGGACGTCGAGGAGCGTGCCAAAGTAGCCAAGAGCATGTGCATCAGTCAGTGGTGCAAGAAAAAAGAGGAGCAATTGAAGGGTGCGTAAGCTTCAAATTTAGAAGAGGACGAAGTAGTGCTCGACGATTGCTTCTCAGTAAGAATCTATAAAGATAGATTCTTACTGTTTTTGTTTGTTACAGCGACGGAGAAACAAGTGATGATAAAACGAAAAAAGGCGAAAGAGGAGAAAGAACGAAGACTGCAGGAGAGTATGAAAGCTTACGAGAAGTGGCGCGAGAAAGCAAAGAATGCGCCGCGTCCAGCTACGCAAGGGCTATTACGTGATTATTATATTTTTTCGATGTTTTGTTTTTAAGAAAACGTAATTAATTATTTTTCTGTTCGGTTTAGCTCACCAAAAAGCGAAACCAGCATTCACCAATCCCACTCCCTGGCAGTCCTTGATGGACAACAGCAGTGAAGAAGATTCTGACTATGCAAAGCCTGTAGCACCCTTATTACCCTCAGCAAAGCCGTCCAGTATATCGATTAAAAATCAACCAATTAAAAAGGCAAACGCCAGGAGATAAAAAAGAGTTGCATACATAAAATCATAGGAATGACTTTTAAAAAAATGAGTATAGCTATCCGACGATGTAGACTGTCACTTTTTATTTCGGAACGACGTCGAAGCGACGCTCGTATTTACACAGATTATGCGCTTATATAAAGTGATCGATCGATAAAACTTCGCTACGTGAATTTATTTAACATTACGCTTTGTTTTTTATTTTTTAACCAAAAGATTTTTCGTTGTCTCGTTCGTTGAGCAAAATTTTCGACCGTTAATTCACGGCTGCGGTTTTGTTCTTTACATCGCCAGCGACTCCTCTTCGTCTTGGAGCTGCTGTATGTCGGTTTTATTCATAAAATAGTAGGACGGCTGTCGCGATCGCTTAAAGGAAATAATTTAAAAAATCAATTGATTGATTAAAAGTAAACACCTGATTAACGATTTGAATGACGCTTACCAGATCTTTTTGCACTCGTTTCGCTCCAGCCTTTATTAAAATATTGCTCATATTTTCCACCGAAGGCACTCCCATTGCGTAGTGCAATGCAGTCCTTTCCAACTGTAAAGGAAACAAATAATATGTCTAGCTAATAGCAGCAATTGGTACATTAGCAGAGTCTGGACTCACATTATCGCCGTTTTGCAGAGTCTCAGGATAGTTTTTGGCAAGGTAGCGGACGATGTCCTCTTGTTCTCGCAGCACAGCGATGTGCAGAGAGCACCGACCGGTCGAGTTCTTCCCCAGCGCCAGGAGCCTTGCGCCCTCGCCGTTCATTTCCATGAGTTCGCGCACTTTCAGGGAGTTTCCTGTTCTTATGGCATTGTGAATCTGATTCCTCAGCTCCTGCAGCCATCCATTCAATTAGCATCTCATTTCACTTGTAAAATATAATTAATTTAATGACTTACCGTATATTTCTTTATTGACTTAAGGAATTCAACGGTAGAAGTGTTACCCTCTTCCTCGGCAATCTGCAGTATATTCTTGCCCTCGTCTTCGGTGTCGAGAATATGGTCGTACCCCTCCATCAGCAGCTCGACCAATTTGTCCGTCTCACCTATAAATACCGCAATAGTTGGTCAATGAAAGTAAAAATCCCTGCATCAATTAACAAAATTAATGTCAACATACCTCGCGCCGCGAGGTAAACGACGAAACGATCGATCTCCTGGACGTTTTCGGGATTATTCGAGATCTGAGAAACGTCTCTGCCCGTTCTGTAGAGCGAGTCTCTGTACGCGATATTAATCTGCCTTTCTTGCAAAAGGTGGTAGAGCCCATCGTTCGCGTGCGTGCGGTTCGCTAAGTAATGCAGTGTCGTTTGGCCGTTTTCGTCCTAAATCGAACAGAACAATTAATTTTTAAACTTTACATCTTCGTACAATCGTCTTTGAGAATTTTCATGTGTAAAGATAAGTACCCGTTCCGTTTCTGCAAAAAGTGATTCCGGAGCGTCCAAATCTGGACTTTGAGGGTACCCGTCGTCGTCGTTATCTCGAATATCCTCTTGGTTATCATCGTCCGTTTTTTCTTCTTCTGGCATTATCAAAATATTGGACTCCTACGGATAAAAAAATTATTGCTTCGATACATTCTTTAGTTAAATAACATCAAATATAATAATCTATTTAATATTACTTCTGCGCTATCTTTTGGCTTCTCCTGATTGGCAAAATTATACAAATAAGTCGCCAGATACGTAACGGGATCTTTTGGCCGAGTGGATGCTACTTCCGTTAAACCTTTTATCAGTGGATCGCCCAAAGCTGCAAAAATCGAATACAAAGCCCATTTAAATATTAACTATAAATAGGATAAAAATACTTTGAATTATTACTCACACGAAGCTAAGTACTGACCCTCCTCGTCTTGAAAAATTTTGAGATCTGTAAGTACGTAGAGTTATGGTTTAAACCAATCTTCACAAAAATATGGTTACAGCGTATACATAAAAACAATAACGTATATAAAATTACAACAAAAACACACTAACAAGCCATAAAGGTGCTGTTCACGATTAATAGACTTAAAAAATGAAAGTGACTATGGCCAGGCAAATTATAAAGGCTTAGTACTGCGAACGAAGGATGCAATTACATGAATAATATACACGAAATGATAGCACGTTTGGTCGCATTGGCATGGTTAAAAAAAAGTTATAGCGTCGTTCAGCATTTAAAGAAATACATACTTAAAAAGAGCAAACGCAAACTTTGCGTTTATTTAATTATCAATTTTTTGGAGTAGAAAATCGCAGGTACACCGATAGAAAATATGAAAGGCTTAAAATACATGTGTGAATGTATGCATATATTTTTATATACAGTTCAGTTTTAAATTTAGAGTTATTATCTTTTTTTAACAAAATTGCGAAGTGATACGTCTACGATAAGCGACCAAATAATAAATGCGATAGAATGACAAAACTGGCGATTCCGATAAAAATTACTAGAAGGAATTAATTTAAATATATAATTAAAATAGAAAATACTCTATAAAGGTTTAAATTTACTTACTTTATACATTTGAATAAATAATTGTTTTTAGTCAAACGTAGAAGTTACACTTCGACTATAGTAAAAACATCAAATTGGAAAGATATGTGCTGCGTCACATTTATTGATTAGTGTAGATTATTTCGGTGCGAGTGACATACAACGAATAGGACTTCGATAGTCTGTCACCATTTTTGTGCATACCAGAATTTAGAGACGGTTTGATTTTTTACAAAATCACTTGAGAAATTGAAAATTTTTTACTTTAATTGACAAATTATGGTATAATTCCCTACAAACAGCTTATCTTTAATGTTATATTATATTACAACGTTTGAAGGAAAGAAGGGACGGAAGTAATTTAAAGGAAAAATAACAATTCTTTTAAAAAAATGCATATGGTGGCAAAATATCGAGCCGCTAACAAATATCGAATAGAAAATCTAATCTCTTATGTGTGTTACTAACCCGACAAAAGTCGCTAGTCCGTGTCGAGCCCTGGGAAAGCCAGCTGCTCGCCTACTAATCCCCGGAAAGAACAGAACCGAGCCGCAGGAATCACACATCTTTCCAAATTGACGAACTTCTCTGTATCTTTCGCAAATAACACGCGTCGAATTCATTTTACATTTTTCAACAATGCTTTGTTCCTTTTTACTAATTACTGCTATTTTATATTTAATTTTTCTCAACAATTGGCTAATAGTTTACGACAGATTACAATCAGTCGTGAACGATGGCGCTCACGACAATTGATCAGAAGGATCGCAAAATCTTCCTTCGACGATTGACTTAATACTAAAAAGAGTGCAGCGGCCCTATAAAGGAGCTTGTAGAAAATAGTTGCGCAGGCAAAAGCTACAACGACGAATCGACTTCTCATTCCCGAAGCTGCGTAGAGGAAACGAAGAGTCGAGTCTCGGTGGCGCGTCAGTCTTGTTTATAAAGTAGTGCAGGAGCAAGTCGCCCGAGCTAGTTAGGGTCTTGCGTGACCCGACCCAGACAGTCGGCGCCTCTTGAAGATATTGGCGATGACGTTGGCTATCTTGACGGAGCTGTTGAGCGCCACCTCCTTCTCGAGCGAGAGCACGTTGAGGACAGCCCGATCGAAGTCGTAGTAGGTCTGCAGCTCGCCGATCGAGAGGCTCGTCTGATTGCCCAGGCGCACGGTGTCGCGGCGCAGCGTCGGGTGTATCCTCAGGCCCCGGACGAGGCACAAGTGCTTTAGGTCCTCGGGCTTGCGCGCCAGCCCGACGAGCTTGACAACGAGATCGAAGCGCAGAGTGTTGCCGATGGCGCACGGCCTGGATGTGAGAAAGCCAAGCTTCGGGTCGCGCCGGAACGTTAGCAGGCGGTCGAGGGCGGTCGTCAGCCGGGCGAGGCGCAGGTACGCCCGGCCGATAAGGCCCGGCCTCTCCTCCGCGGTGCAGCAGATGACGCGCACGTGGTCCTGTACGTTCACCCAGACGGCGAGGTCGTTCGCCGCGGCGACGTAGACCCCGCGGCCGTAGGGCCAGTGCTTGCCATGGAGCCGGCGCTCGTCGGTGTTCTCGCTCTCGGTGATGGGCAGCAGGAGGCCCGAGGCGGCCAGGCGCTGGCGCACCTCATTGAACGGATCCATGATCTCGCTGAGGGTGAAGTAGGTGCCGGGCTCGTCCTCGCTCGAGCCTTCGGCGAAGATGTTGCTGAGGTCGGGTCCGATGAGCACGCTGGTCACTACGCGCTCCAAGTTCTCCAAGTCCCGGATGCGCATCGTCAGCGGCAGTTGATGGTCGACGAGGTTCCGCGTGCACTCTATCACGCCCGCTAGGACGTACTTGCCGGAAGGGTCCAAGTCCCGTGACTCCAGGTACTTAACGGTCTCGAGAACTTGCTGCTCGCGCATGTTCGACGTGGGTCGCACCTCATTGTCATCGTGGTAGAAGCGGACTGCCGGCTGCTCCGGTAAATCGCCCGATGTCGACACGCAGTGCAGGTCTCGGATCAGCGGGTCCAGCAGCTCCGCGAACACCACGTAGCTCTCGAAATCAGGTACGACTACGTTGCCCGTGAAGTCCTCGTCGTATGAGGCGACGGACAGTCTGTCCGAGTTTCCAGTTTATTATACGTTATTTTTTACGCATCCTTACAGCCACGTCACTTACAAGTTTCGCGCTAGTAGTTACTTTAATTAAAATTATGGTTTTCAATATGAAAGATACCGAGTTACGCTAGCGCCAATTGTAAGTGATTTGGCTGCAAAAGCGCATCACCCCTTCGTTTATTTGATAAAGTAATTGCCAACGATTCTGTTTACGTGTATTCGTTAAAAAGTAATTTTTATTTTTGAGCAAATTGGAGTTAAACTGAATATGAAGATTTTTTTACATTAACATTCATTCAAATTCAACAATATAATCAAAAGCAGCTTGAAGCAGTAAAGAAGCTAAATAATAAACAAGCTTAAAAAAGGAAAAACAGTAAAATAAGTAATGCTCATAATCCAAACGTAATAAAGACTGCATCCTATAGTTTTCTCACGTTAATTAACAGTTTATGGATAAACTTTTGCTTCCTTTTGTAATTCACATCAATTATTGAACGGGTAATTTGAAATACATTAGCAGTTAGGGTCCTGATTACATTTGGTCACGAAATCTTCATATTTGAATGTCTATGCGAAAAAATCCAATTGGTCTCGATAAAAAACATTCTAAACAAATTTCAAAATGGTGAATGACATAATTATCTACTAAAATTTTCAATCAGCCAAAATAACGAGAAATGCAAAATGTATATGCAATTTTGGACTACTTCCCGCATATAAACTTTAAAAGTAAGTAGTAATGAAAAATGCAGTAAAGCATGTCGAAAAAGCTAAATTGAACAAAAGGGAGGCTTTTGCTGCCTTGACGCGAGACGAAGGGGTCGAAGCGCCAAGTGGGCCGTTAGGTGCGTAAACGCTTGCATTAATGTTATAAAGCCCGGGGAGGGTAGGGCGCACCTCCGCTCGCGCACGTTAACGTTGCCCTCGTCGAGGCTGCTGTTGCTGGCATAGGCGTTGCTGTACTTTTTCAAAGCGGGCCAAATGACGTCAAATAGATTGTGATCCATGCAGGTCACGCGGTGCTTGATAGCCTTGAAGACCGACCGCCTGAGGCAGCGGCCGAGCAAAGTACCGGCGGTGCTGCTGGTGGCGCCGCCGCTGCTGCCACCCGCGCTGGCCGCCGCGACCGGCACGGAGCTCCGCCTCCGGGCGGTCCCGCCGCCGCCGCCTCCTCCTCCCCCGCCGATGCCGCTCGTCAGCAGCCGGAAGCAGCGCTCCAGCGTCGCCAGGGTCTCCGGCTCGCTCAAGTCGCGTCGCGCCGACGACTTGTCCCCGCCCGGGACTGCGGGTATCGCACCGATTTTCAGTTGCAATTTGTTTTTTCGTTTCGTGGGTTGGTTTTTTTTGTTTTTTTTTTTTTTTTTTGAAGGTTGGTTAATCATGGCGATTCGGTGGCAGTGATTGATGGCGACGAGCGATGACGTCGAGAGAATGAAAACAGGTAGAGACAGCATTGTTATTTATACAAATCGAGTATGTGAGTCATGAGATGGTGTGAAATGTATTTGTTCATGTATGATGTTTTTTACATTTTGTTTGGTCAATTAGGAGGAGAACAATCTCCGTTCGAGACGGGCATTCATGAATGTTGTGGTTGTGTATAGTTTTTTTTGAATGTGCATATGAATTTTTCCTTCCATTTGACCAGTCGTGAGTGAATCAGGTTTATGTTGAGACAGTTTTGAAACGTATAACATTTTTGCAAAGGTCCTACAAATCAAAAGTAATTTAAAAAAATACATTTAATCTCACATATCACTTAGTAATAAACAAACACTAAATCGATAACAACTTTTTGAATCTTAAGAACGATGTAACAATAAAAATATTGATATAAACAATAAAAGAAGTTACATAAGAACATAGACTATTTTATTCTCTCCGAATGAGCTTCCTTCCTACGTAATGATATGTTATGATTCAAGACACAAACTGTGCCGGCTAATAAATATTACAAAAGTGTCGAGAGATAGCTAAAGTTTGGTGCACCCCCTAAACTATTATTCTAATTTTGCTATTAATTACCTTTACTATATTGTGTGTTGAGAAAAAATTATTTATCTAAAAATTCCATACTTTTTTTAATCGCATTAGAGAAGAACTTTTACATAATATAAAAAAATACGATCTATCTATAATAATCTATCTTGTCTCAAGAGCCATCATACTGAAATAAATATTGTGATTTCAGAATAGCGTGATCTCTTTAACGTTGACTCAACTACTTCTAACTCTACAAACTTGTACATCTAGATGAACTAATCATATTTTTCGAATGAATTGTTATGCGAAAAAAATGTAATTGAATTGTAAAAAAAAGTATTGAAAATTTGAATAATTTCTTCTCGTAAAATTTAGTGTACAGTTCAAAGTGAATACAGTATAGATGTATAGACATTTCTCTTAAAATTAAAAAACATAGGATTATCTAAAGAAAGAAGACAAGAACAAAAATCAAATTAATTTCAACTTAATTTAAGAAAATTTAATACATTATCATTGATAAATTAATGAATTCATGGAAAATAAAATAGTGCCTATATTTTTACTGCACTTGATTGGGAATCTTTTCAACGATTGATTCTTGTGTCAAGAATTATTACTATTGTAAGTAATGATTAAAGTGAATTCGTACCTTTATCCTCGAGCATCTCGTCAGCCAACGTTTCCGATGCCCCGAAGTCGCGCAGAAGCTGTTTATGCGACAAATCCTCTTGGTTGTGTTTGTAGTAGTCCGCTTTTTGGCCGAACTGCTCGCCAATCGAGAAAACGCATTGTCATTAACACATTTTTTCATCGATTGTTTCGTGTGTACGACGAATGTGTGCAGTCACTTACGTTGTCCTGAACGAGTGGATTCGCTCCAAGGTGCAACAAAAGGTTGTAATAATGCCCGTTGTCGGCGAGTGTTGTCGCGTAATGCAGGGGCGTTCTGCCGTCCAGGTCCAGCGCGTGCGCCGTCTCCGGGAATCTGCCTGCCAAATACCTGTCGCAAATGTTAGTCGTTTATTTTCAGTATTCAAAACAGAGTAGCGAGTCATTATGTTATTATTTCTCGATGAATGTAGAAAAAAAAATTGTTTTTCATCGACGCGAATCAATTGTTAATGCATAGTTTTACAATAGTTATTAAATAACGAAGAAATTTTTTGTTACTCCAATATCAACGTGCATACAATTGATCTACTACATGTAATAAAATAAAGTGCTGCGTTATCGTACGACGCATCTCAATGATAACATTTGTATGTCGAATGACTTATTTGAAAGGCTTGCATGTCTAATATCGAATTCAATGTACAGTTCGTACCCTTGGTATTGCGTAATAAATGAAAGAGTGAGTAATAAACAATTTAAAAAAATAACTCCTTTTCTAGTACAAATTTCAGTATAGTTCGCACTGCTGTAAAGATTAAGTGCAAAACTTCGCATTCTCTTGCTCAAAATTTCTCATCCGATCCAACAGACCTCACAATGGGCGTGTGACCGAAGATGACGGCGACGTGAAGCGGCGTGGCCCCGTGAGGCGAAGAAGCGTCTTTTGCGATAGCGAATTTACGGCGATCCAAGGATATCTGCAGGTCGCGCAGGTTGCCCTCCCGCGCCGCATTGTGAACCGATCGTATTTTAGCCTGGAACGAAGAAAACCACACGTGTAAAACATAAGTAATTTAATTTTACTTCAGTAGATACAGTAAATTCGGCTTGTACAACGAAGAAGTACCAGAATGAATCAACGTTTTTTCCTTACTAATGACGCTTTGATTGCAATTTTATCGATCTTAATTGCACCGGCTTTATTCAACTGTGCCTGTGTGAAGCTTAAACAGTAATTTCAAATTTTCGTCTTTGAAGTCTAACCCGCCATGCAAAGCAATCATTTGCATTTTTTACAACCTTAACTTAATAATTCATACATTTTTTTCGTAAGTAACACTTAAAGTATAATGCCTACAATTATACGTG
>JAXIUT010000048.1:323355-345492 GCA_035586675.1 Eurytoma californica | reverse complement strand
TTTACAACCTTAACTTAATAATTCATACATTTTTTTCGTAAGTAACACTTAAAGTATAATGCCTACAATTATACGTGAAAAAAAACTACGTTATTAAAAAACGTATGAAAAATAAAACACGTACTAAACTATCAAAATCAAAGAGAAGGAAAGATCAATAAACAAAGCCGTTAAAAAAAATATGAAATTAATGAATGCGAGTACTCGCCATATAAGCAGGCACGTTGTCGATGAAAGCCTGCAGCTCAGGATTGCTGGAATGTCTACCGACGAGGCGATGACCCTCGCCGGTGAGCACGAGGGCGGCTAGCTGCTCCATGGTGCCGTTCTCCAGTAGATCGTTGGTCTCCTCGTCCATTGCCGTACCATCTTCCCCCCCCTGCTCCTCTCCGGCCTCCTCCTCCGCCTCCTCCTCCGCCTCCTCCTCCGCCTTTTCCTGCTCCTCCTGCTCCTCCTGCTTGGCGGACTGCTCAGCGTCCTGCGCCTCCGCCGCCACCTCCTCCTCCTCCTCCTCGCCCGGCACCGGCTCCCCGACTAGCACCTGCGGAACATCACAGCGCCGAAGCTTCGCTCAACTGGCTCTCCTCTCGAGCGAGGGAGACAAGGGGGTGCCTCGGCCGCTACTGTCCCGCGCGATTTTTCCCGCGGCCGCGAGAAAGTATAGTCGGCGCGACCGCGGCTCGTTGCCGATCGATCGCCGACGCCACCCCCATGTACACACGCCGCTCGCCAAGTGCTTACACCGGGGCCGCGTGTATACGTAGCGCCTGCGTGTCCAATCGATCGCCGGAAGTCAAAACGTGTCCTCGGATGATGACACGCGCGTTGCGCGCGGTTATCGCCCGGACGATTTTCACGCGCACCACCCCTCCCGCGCGCACCAGGGTGCTTGACCCTCCCACCCCCGTTCGATTCGCTTGTTGCGCTTTAATCTTTCAAGAAGTAACCACCTCTTTCTCACTTGCACTCGGGGCAATGAGGTTTGCCATTGGGAGTGGTGAAGACCTCGCGCACTTTTTTTCTTTCATTTTACGATCTTTTTTCCCGTTTTATTTAAATTGATTTTTTCGAAATGATTAGTAAAATAGTCTTTTACGAATTTTATACTTTTCGCTCGCGCCAATGTCGCTCTCTATGTTGTGGAGCACGAAAGGGCAGTCGACCAATTAAATTTCAATTAAATTCAGAGGCAGTGAATAGCCTAAACATTGAAGCTTAAATAAATAATCTTGAGATCGATACACTCGACTCTATTTCTTTACAAATTTAGAATGTCGATTTTCTCGTCTTTCGTGGCTTTTGGCCTAGCATCGATTTCGAACAATTAGCTGCACGGCGCAAGGCTCCTTTTATTTATTTATAAGTGAGGTGAACGGATTTCGACAAAACACTTTAAAGAATATCGACTGCAAAAAATGCTCGTTTGCGAATGCTTAATTGTAAATTGTAGTTTTCTTTTTTTATTTTTCCACGTACCCAATTATGTGGTAATAAAATAATTTCAAACTTTAATGAAAATCTAAAATTTTCCAATAAAATTTATTATTACAGATTAATAGATGGAACGTTAAATAAGCAAAACATTGGTTTCGTAGGACTCACCATGTCAATGGAATAGTATTCTATCTTCGGTCTTCTTTATGCACAAATTAGTGTGATTGAATAAAATGATATTTTTATAAAAAGTTTAAACAAAACCATAAGTTTAATTTTATCATTTTTATCATGCAATGAAATAAATTAATGGAACTAGTATGTACGCTAATACAGTGAATATTCTGTTAAAATGAAATAATCGTTCATCCAAATAATATAGTTAAAAATTTATTTGTCTTGAAATTAAATTTTCATTAACTTTGAAATTAAATAATGCATTTTCAATTAATAGCCAAAATATTAAAATTCCATGAAAAATAATTTTCTTGAACATTTTTCTCATAATTAACATGATATATCAGTATAGTTATATCCTTTTCAAGTTCCATACATTTTCCAACTACTTCCAAACAACTACTTCTAAAAAATTATATTTTTTTAATTTACTGACATGATACAATTTAGCTATTAATTGAAAGCTTTTGTGATCAAATAAATTATAATTAACAAAAGTACAGTGTGAGAATGAATATTGAAAAATGAGCTGTACATGGTAAGGAGTATGTTAAATATTAATCATGTACAACAGTTAAATATAATTATACGATTTATTGTGTCTAAGTTGTGTATATACAAAACATAAAAATATCAGTTTATCGAGTGTTCATTTAATTTCAGTCAATAATTAAGCGTGCTAGTTATTTTAAATTAACATACTTCATTTAATCGCTTCGAGTATTTCTTTAAAAAAATAGTTTACATTTATCTAACTATAAGTGATTTAATATAACATTTAAATTAAACTGTCTTGTTCATACTTACACGAAGATACGGCTCAAGGCGGAATTAAAAAAGTATGTAAGTGATAAGGTGTAACATCAAAGTGTGCAAACGTTTACTTTTGAAGAAATACTCTATGAGAGTTGTTCGTGAACCTTTGCATTCTGGACAAGTGACACATCGATATTTTGAGTGTAGATATTGCACTGACATAAAGTTTATAATATACGGTACATATTCATTGCTATAACATGTAAGGAAGATAAGTTTTTTTATATCTTCACACTGAATGCCTCAATAAAAAAGGGGTCAATCATTTTCTTTCCCCTTACCGAAGAAATACAATGCAAAATCACGTTTAAAAATATTCAAACGTGAATTGTCATATGTCAACTTTACTCTCTATACTGAATGCTCTCAAATGGCCAGTTAACATTGGAGCTACAATAATCAAGATTGTCGATAAAACGTCACAAAAACAGAAAAACATATACACCTACATACACCTAAGCCTTATCTACTGCAACAGCGATTACGATCTTACTCGCGAACGACATACTCTTTGTGTTTTTCTCTGTAAAGGCTAAAACTCATTCGATATTCTACCTCTCATTAAATGAACACAATTCGCATTAAATTGAAAGGCTAGAAAAACAAAGCGGGTCAATGCAATAAAAAGTCTCTTGTCATTATTTTTTATCTCGACTGTTGTAGAATTTTTACACACTGCGAATACAATTGATCGGCAACTCCATATCAAATCGCAAATACTACGTTGCGATTAAATAAATAGGGTGGAGTGGCGGGACCGCAGCTCGTTCTCGGTCGCAGTTCCTTGGACTGACAGTACGACAACGCTTGCAGGGGTGGTGTTTTTTTTAATCTTTTCTAACCTGTTCCTCGTCGTCGGGGGTGTTGCCTAAGCCAGAGTCGGCCTCCTCCTTCTCCTCCTCGGGCTCCGCGGACTCTGTTTCCTCGTTCTCGGGTGTGACCTGTGACTCGCCGGTCTCCTTGTCGGCACCTTCGTCTGCTTCTTCTTCGGCCTGCTCGGCCTCGGTTTCCTCTACGCCTTCTGCCTGAGTCTCGGCTTCTTCTGGGCCTTCTTCAGCTTCAACCTCGGCATCGGCTTCCTCCGCACCTGCTTCAGTCTCAGCCTCGGCTTCGGCTTCTTCCGCACCTGCTTCAGTCTCAGCCTCGGCTTCGGCTTCTTCCGCACCTGCTTCAGTCTCTGCCTCGGCTTCCTCTGCACCAGCTTCAGTCTCGGCCTCGGCTTCCTCCGCACCTGCTTCAGTCTCTGCCTCCGCTCCCTCCGCACCTTCTTCTGCTTCTGCTTCCTCTGCTTCTTCTTTTGCCTCGGTTTCATCTGCACCAGCTTCTGCTTCGACCTCCTCGTTATTATTGTCGTCGGCCTCACCGGCTTCACCGTCTACATCGTCATTGATCTCAGTCTCTTCCGGGTTATCTGCAGCTTCATTCTCAGTCTCCTCAGTGGTTTGTGGCTCTTCTGCTTCAGCCTCTTGTTTCTCAGATTCCGCTTCAGCCTCATCTTCGGCCTCAGCTTCAACTGGTTCTGCTTCTGGTTCTGCTTCTGCTTCTGGTTCTGCTTCTGGTTCTGCTTCTGTTTCTGCTTCTGCTTCTGCTTCAGCTTCGGCTTCAGCTTCAGCTTCGGCTTCAGTTTCAGCTTCTGCTTCGGGTTCGGGTTCGGGTTCTGGTTCGGGCTCAGCTTCCTCGGTGCCGTTCTGCTCCTCTTCGACGTTCTCGATCTATTTTTTTTATTTAAGGGATAGTTTGTGTTCGTAGTACGACAATAAGAGCACGCAAAAAAGGTAAAATTACTCAGACAGGAATTTTTCGTCTTTCTTGCAGAATTAACATACTTTTACAGTGTTGTCAGTAGAGGTTCCCATCTTAAAGAGCAACTTTATTTAAATTTTGTTTGCGCTAAGTGTACGTATATCTCGCAACTGGAAAGTTAAAGTATAATTGTATTGGCTTTACCACAAGGAGTAAAAAATTAAAAATTATGTTAGATTATTTGGATAGTATTACTAATATTAAACACTAAACAATTTCCTAAATAATTTTATTTTAAAATTTATCCGAGGAACTACAGTGTGATATTGAACAAAAAATCTTTTTCAATTATATTATTTTATCGACAACCTTATAGAACACCTTTAAATATTAGCAAAAAATATAAAATAAAGTTTTATAGGTTTGTCCATGATTAAAATTTGCATATTCCTACTCCGAATATATTAATATAAAGTTAGCAAAAAAATTCCACAATAAATATTATAAATTTTATGTCTTTTAAAAAGCTTATGAATATATTTACAAATTATTAACATTGTGACGTTAAGATTAAGCATTATTGTATGTACAAAGCTTGTATTGCAAATGAAGTTCTTAATATAATTAATGTCTGATTCAGCATATGATAATTTACTTTATTGCGATCTAATTGATGTGATTAGATGTAATGAGTCAAAAATAAATAAATAAACAAATCACTGTAGTACCTCTCGAAAAAAATGAAAATGATTAAAGGTCATTAGAACTGTAATAGAAATTACGGATAAAATAAATAATCCAATTTATACAACTACTGAAATTAATTTAGTTTAGTATTACTTTGTAACTAATATACTGAAACAAAAAAACCAAAAGAATAACAATTATACTTCTACGACGAAAAAGAAAATAGAAAGACGAAAATTTTCTTTGTTTATAGTTATTTTCGGAGTACAATTCAATAGAATTAAGTGCGAATGGATGTTATGAAAAAGTCAATTCTACGAAAGGAAATTGATAAAAAAAATTACTAATGAGTGATTATATTAAATGCATACATAATCATCATTTCTATAACTATTTTTAAAATGCATTGTGATGGGTTAAAAAGTGGATCATGGATAATTAATAAATTCATTTATATGTAGTGAATGAATTTGCAATTTAAATTAAGTCTCATGCTTTCTCGGATAGATTGCCTAATATACAACTCCTATTTGCTACTATTCGTTTTATTAAATACATGCATAAAAAGTTAACTGCGTTAAATTTGTGTATTTGTAAATTTTGTAAGGGTCAGTGAAAGGAGCTTGGTAATAGAGTATAAAAATATAAAAAAGTAGTCGGTTTGAACACAAAAAAGAAAAAAAATAGTAATAAAATAAAATATTACTACCTTCAATGATAAAGTATAACAAATTTAAAAACAGATAACATTCTCAGAGCAAGCATAATAGAAGCTAATAATTAGGTCAAAAAGTAGATTAATGAAATTTAATGACTCAAACGTCAATTAACATTATTTATTATCACTACTGAGTAAACTGGATATTAGGAATATCGATTACAGCAAGAGACGATAGAATACGAGAAAAGACTATCGTTCAACGTGTAATACGTCGACATCGTATACGTGACTCGAGATTCTTATACCTAAATATCCATGAACTACAAAATTTGCCGCTAATGGGGGCAGCAACTTCTAATGAGACTAACTATAACAATGAGCAAATAATGAAAATAACGTTGGGAGCCCTCAATTGACGAGAAAGTAGGAGACTTTTTCAATATGGTGGTCGGTGAGGGTGAGCAGCTGCGCCTCATGGGCCTCTTGATTTAATACCTCCGGTGTGACGATATCCTCGGTGAGCTTGGCGGATTCGGCACTACCGAAAGCGCTGTCATCGTCAGCATTGTTGCTCGTGCGTTTCATCCGTGGCACCGGATTACTTGGGTCGATTATCCGCCAATCCCAGTGCCGTGGGTAGGTTGAGCCGGAAACCCGCGGTGCCTCTGGGACCATTACCAGAGTTGTCAAGTCCACGTCTGCTGGCCGATTTTTGTAGAACGCCGCTGTTTTCGATCTCTGGAAAAAAGCGATGCTGCATCGTAATGACAATGATTGATTCAAATTGAGAAGTTGATGTCGTTAAAAAAAAAATTTTTTGATGATCGGTATTTTTTAGTTTAACGATTTTTAGGAAATTGACGTAAGATCCGTTTATTTAGAGCGTGAACATAAAAGAAATAGGATAGTATATATGATATTGAATTTCTGTCGCATTTATATTTTTATACCTACATATATGTCTCACTATTACCAGCTGTTACTACTGCGACGAACTTCAACTGTACCCTGCTCGGCACTTGAAACGGTAACATCCGTTCCGTTCGTTTCAGTTGTCTAAGTTTTCGGATTGGTTACCGATTTAAGTGTCGCGGAGTGTACATCTGTACCGAGTAAAAGATTTTAAATATTTTAAATAAATAGTCGCACAAACAATTATAAATTGACTACACTATGCGACAGAATATATTACAGGCTAATAGAGGTCGAAGTGAATTAAACGATGAATTAGATAGCTAGTTATAAAACGCATCTCACGTGATCGATTTTGCTTTCATCGGCGCCATACTCCACCAGCAAATCGTACATGATCCCGCCGTCCCTGCAGACAGCCGCGTAGTGGAGAGGCGTTTTTCCGTCATTGTCCTGTGCGTTGACGATGGCTGGGTAGCGATCGAGGATCTCCCTCGCTATTTCCACATAGCCCAAACCGGCAGCCTGAAAATACAGTCGAGATAGCCTCGGTAAAAGCGTTTCTCTGCAAAACTACCCGCTAAAGGCTTTCGCAGCTTATAAGGAGACATTCTCAAGTTTATCGCCAATTAAACTATAAGCTTTCGACGAACTTGAAGATTGAATTAATGACGTGAATTACCTTGTGGAGTACGTTAAGGCCGTTGCAATCTTTACTACTCAAAATTATTGGCGACACTGGCTCTTGAATCTTTTTCCGCAACGTTTCGATGTCGTTTTTTATGGTTGTCGTGTGAATGTCTTTAATCGTACCCTATAAATATCATTTCAATTTAATTGTTATTTAAGGTCTTTTACAATTTTCAATAATGAGATGTTTTGTTTTATTCGTACGTACCATAATGAAAGGCACCGCTTCGAGAAATCTCTTTACGCGTACATTGTTGCTCGTTTCGCATCGAAGCTTCGAGCCGTGACCCTCCCATAGTACGTGTTGAAGTTTCCCTATGTCTCGATTGTGGATCCATATTCTGATATTTGACGGTTTAAAGTCGAGACCTAAAAGAAAAATAAAGCGTTTTTTCTATTTGATTACTTAATTGAATGTTTTAAATCAAGTTTGTATACGACTATTACAGATCACTGAAAAATTATTTTAATATTGATCAAATTGGCACTAAATATATGTCGGCTGCTATTTTCTTCGTAATTAGTTAGTGACCCATTAAATTAAAGGTCGTAACTGTTATCGTCAGAACGAAAGTACAAAAAAGTATACTATGTTAACGTATGCGAATAAAAAACGAAGTTATAACAAGTACAACAAGTGTTATAATCAATTTTTACTATTTTTTTAATGTTAGTGTATGACCAATTATTTTCAAAAGTTATTTACTAAATTAAAAAATATAAAGTTGGCGCTACTTGAAACCAATTTTTTGAGAATATTATGGGTTTTAGCAGTTTTTCAGTATTCAAAACATGCTGGTAAGAGTATGTTATCTTTACTAAAAAAAAAAAAAAAAAAAATAAAAAAATGTGAGACTTTTATTTGACGACTTCAATGAATTTCAAACAGATAAAGGGTCATACACATTTATGAAAATCGGTAATTGTAATGTAGGAAGTCACAGAGACTCTTGTAACGATAAAGGGTGAAATGACTGAAAAACACTCGCACTCCTGCCTCGATCAGAGTGACTTCTCACTCGTTCACATTCCCAGAGAACAAAACGTAATTTGCTCTCGATACACCAGCCACAAATTAAAACAAGGAAACCAAATATGATACCGAAAAGAAGTAAAACAAAACGCAAGAAAGTATTGAAACAAGAAAAGTAAACTCTCGAGGACAATTGCAAAGCACGCAGTAGCAATTCGGAATCACTTGTTGGTCGTTTCACGCAAATATATACCGGTCGCGTCGATGCGCGGCTTCCCCATGTCGAGCAGCAGCAATGGCGGCGGCGATCGTACAGGCGTCGCGATGCGCTTTACGTTCGGCGGCTCGCGGGCTTCTGAGCCGGGCACCCGCTGCGGAAATATAATGGCTCCGTTCGCGATGGACCTGCGGATTTGTCGTGCGCGTCGAGCGTGCAGGCGCGCGCAAACAGGGGCCCTCGCTTGTCCTGTCGATCACGCCGCTCTGTTTGCCACCCCCCGATGCGCCGTCACGTAATCGAGCGTCCCGGCTTACGCTTTGCTTCTTTATTTTTCTAAATTGGTGTGAAATATCGATTGAAATGCAACGAATAGTTTCTGCTCGGCGGGTTGCGTACAACTGTGATATGACTCGTTCTTTCCTCGACAACGGTATGGTTTTCTCGGAAGTGAATCATTTATGAAAATCGGGTGACTCAAATGACATGGTTGCGTTTTTTTAAATTCATCGATTAAATTATGCATTATAAGCTTATGTAGTACAGTTATTTTACGATTACATACGAGTTTGTTTTTTGTGCGCTTATAAAAAATCATTCAAATTTTGTATATATTATTTTTTAATAATTTTTATATATGATTTGTTTAATGCATGCCATGCTTTTATTGCCAATTGTGTTTAAGGTATAGTCTAATATTACCCTTTATCCTTTTAAAATGTCCTTATACTGACAGCAAAGTTCGTGTCGCTTACTTCTACATAATATAGTTAAGTTAGTAGCTTATTTATATAAGACATATACTATATTTCTTTTGGAAAATTAGTAGCAACTTAAGTAACATAAAATACAATGAAAGAAAAAAAAATTTAAGCCAATGTCGCAGTAATAGCCTCATTCATGAACGATCTAATTAACCCAATTCCAAAACTTTTCCAGCAGAATTCATACAATGCGAAAGTAAAAGAAGTTTTCAAAAGTTAAAGAAAAAGGGAACTATCCATAAACAGTCAGTGCATTTAAAAGGTCAGCAGTAAAATAAATGCTCGTGATGGTCATTTGTCGCGACGCGAAAGCTCGCGAAACGGGGCTGGCCGATCGTCCGCTGACGGGAAAGTCGTCGGGAGCGCGTCCGGGGACACGTAGGCCTTATTAAAAATTCATGGGCTCAAGCGCCAATCGATTGGCCGCGGCCCACCGAGCGCACGACTATAGATTCAAGGAATTCACAATGTCAATCGGCGGGACCTTTTAGCGCCGTTCTTCGTGAGATCGACCTGGCGTTTTGAAAAATTCCAACGTCATCAATGTCCTGGAAATGAGACGCCTTGCTTCTAACGTTCAGTTCCAAGGGGCCGTTGGAGTTTTCTTCGAGTTCTAAAGTGTTCGCGTGCACACGAATGTTTATAATTTATTGTTGATGTGTTTGCTTCACGTGCTCAAAGTGCATTATTTAGCTACGCTTATTTATATAGCTAGGCTGATTGATTGTACTTTACTTAAAACTTACAGAAAGTACGGTAATGGTTTCAGTTACAAATCCTTTCCTAAGTAGTAACAAAGAGTTTTCCTAAGTATAATGTAAAATAAACTTTCAATTACAATGTTTTACAATTATTTTGAATATAACACGACATAAAAAATAAATAATTGGTTGTTATAATTGTAATAAATCAAAACTTGTACTTAAAATAGGTATTATTATTATATTATTATCGACCCGTCCAATAAGTATGCTTGTAAAATGCTTTTAAAGCAGAACTCAAAAGACATAACTGTTATTTTCAGTACGAACCCAAGGAATTTTTATAATAGCTTAGGAACGAGACATTTATTTTCAGATTTTTTAAAAATTCTTTGGAATCATACTTAATGAAAACATACCGATTTTATAATTCGTAAATTCTTTAGTTAAAGAAATAAAAAGGATTAACTTCATTTAAAGCTATTTCTATACAATTTTAAAGTCGGTATTATCTTATATTAATTTAAATAGAATTCAATCGTTGTGTTGCCACAAGGATATGCAATCATTTACTGACAGCCTTTTAAGCGTGTCTGCGTAGTGTAAAATATAAACACAAATGGAATAAGAGATTTTTAACTCATTCTTACAGCAAAAAGCTTTTATAAAATGTAGCATAAAATGCAAAGATGAAATATATCTTAATTGATACTGAAGTTATAAAATATGCTAAGCAGATGCCGTCTGTTACAGTAAGACCTAGATTCTTAAAATCAAATTTTACTGGCTTACTGCATAACTAATTTACACGTTACGCCTTTTCATAAATTCACTGCAAAAGATTACTTACGGCCTTAAAAGCACCTTGTATTAAAAAAGGAAAAAAATGAAGATTAAAAAAAAGAACTCAGAATACAACAATCAAAGATACTCTCTAAATCTCATTCAGTGAAATTTCACTAATTTTTAGTGAATTTCAGTGAATTTTATTGATTTTCCCGTTCAGATCAGGTTACTTTCACTGGTTTGCCCTGATCTGAACTGAAAATTAGTGAAATTTCACTGAATGAGATTTAGAGATTGTAGAGAACAACAAAAGTTCGGGAACTCACTGCCGGTCCACTTGAAGGTTTCCCTGTGTCTGAGTCTTCGTGTCATCCTTTCGGGATCGGGCAGCTCGACCTCGGAGCCGCGCTGCAGGTAGTACGCCGCGGGGTTGCCGCGCTTGTCGCAGATGCTGGCGTCGCAGCCTGCCTCGATTAGCACGTCCCAGGCGGCCTCGGGGTCCCGGCAGGCCGCGCAGTAGTGCAGCGCAGTCCTGCCCTCCTGCGAACCGTTAATCAACACCTTGTCATCTCTTTTACTTTGAAAGCGCCTGGGTCGATTTTACTGCGGAAACAATATTTTCACGCGAGCAGTTATATTTTTACGATAAAAATTTCCTAAGCTTGCAAAGCATTGCTCTGACATTAAAGGTTACAAAATAAAATTTCGCTAAGGTTGTTGTTCGTTTTTTTTAGTATTCGTTAATTATTGCGCGACGGCGATGCATCGCGTAAACTGTCGGCGTACTGTAGAGTCGTCTTGTAGAGCGTGAAAACCTTTCACTTGAAGAGTTGTGGCGACAGTAGTATTGGGGTAATAAACTCGCTCAATGGCCATTAATCTAATTGACTGTTTTCGTCACGGTTCTTGCTTTCATATATGAGATACTATTAAATCTATTTTTACGTTTTGCATTAGGTGTGTTCTTATTGTTCTTAATATCAGACAACTGCTGATAATACAAAAAATGAATCTACATTATTTGATTATTTAAATTATTAGATTATTTCAATTAATAGATACTTTTATAATTACACCAATAATGAAATAAATGAATTTGATAATTATATATTCAATTAAAATTAACAAAATTATTTTTTTATTAAAATTTATATTTAATTTTTATTATCTAAAACTTTTTACCAAATTTAATTAAATTTTAATTTTAATTAAATACAGTGATGCCACTACATACATCATTGTATAAACCACTATATTTATGTCTTAAATTTTCCAAATAAAAATAAACTTAAGATTTTATTCAACAGTCAATAATTACATCACTTCAAGGGCCTACAAAATTTTTAATAATTGTTTAAAAAGTAATTTGAGCAATAAAATATTGTGCAACCAATTTAACACCCAAACAGTCATTCATCATCCAACTTCATGAATGAGAAGACTAAAAAATAATCACGCACTATAAATGAAATGGTCAACAGTAAAAAATTATTTTAGTAAGCAACAAAAACGTACAAATCTAAAGTAATAGAAGCGCAAGATTTAGAGTGCCTTATAGTCGTCAGAAATTGTGTATTAAATGGCAAAAAAAGTAAAGAAAGCGTGTATGTACCGGAGAGGAGCGGCGACGACTACACGTGTCACGAGACTATCCGTGGTAACAGTACGGCGACCGCAGGCGGTAAGATCCGCTGCTCGACTGAAAACGCGCCGGGCTCGGTGCGTCTCAAGGTGTCTCCCGCGTAAATCCCACGCGCGACTCCCCTGCCCTGCTCCCCTTTTCTTTTCCCTTTTCCGACCGCTCGATTGTTCACGCCAAACGTCAAAATTACGCGCCCCACGCGACGTCACCCCTCGCCGGTGGATATACCAGTGAAAACTTTCGCGCCAGCGTAACCAACGATCGCTTTCTCGCCCAAGTAAAAGACTCAGTGGTAGCGCCGTTTAATTACCGCTCATTAATCGACATTGGTACGCGTTATCCTTCAAAGGTAAGTAAATGAGAACGGACCTTGAGTCGCTTGAAATGTGTTTGACCTTTTAATATTTCATAACTGTTCGAAAAACTTACTTCGAGCGAGTTTGCGTGGAATTGCGTCTACAAACGTCCTACCGCGGCCCCCGCTATTGGAAATCGATTATTTCGAGAATAAAAGGGAAGGCGTTTTTATGTTGACACCAAACGCATTAACGAAAATAGACCATTGGACGCGTTAAAATAAGTATCCTCGTCATTGCAATCAGCCCGTTGATCAACGTGTTTTAAAGTCGCTCACAAAGAGCTTTTCGTAAATTTCATTGAAGATAGCAGTAGGCGAAAAAAAAGATATTAGGCGTAAGCTAATATAGGCCCATGGGCGTTCCGCCTGCCGCGCTGGCGCAAAGTTAGGCGTCTAGTCCCCGGAAGGACGCGAGCTTTACGAAGTCGGAAAAACAGGTGGTTCGACGCCGGCGTCACGCGATCGACGGCGCTGTAGCTCGAGATGATCACGAAGGGGGGAGTCTACGCGGTAAGCGACCTTCCGTGTTCACCGGGCTGTGCATATTGATTCCTCGTCTGTTTGTTCCGGGATGCGATGCAGCTTGCAGTCGCGAGGGCTTGGCCGTCTTTGCGCCCCCTTCCGTTGCCGCGCGGTACACGGGTTCCGGACTCTTGCGTGTTTATCAATTATTCACCGCCTGTCGGAAGATGCGTAAATAACAGCGAGCGATTATTCGACTTCACTAGTTTCTTCGAGAACGCGAGAAGGCGCCTTCCTTAATTTAAGAGCTTACGTGCTGTTTACTAAACACTTTATGGAAACGAGTCAAGCGCGATTCTTTGTTTGCTGAGAAACATCATTCGTGATTGCACAGTGCACTAACTTTTTTTGGATGCGGGGTGATTACACTTAATTCTGAATTTTCTTTGCACAAAATATTGACTTATAAATAGCATGAACTATTTAGACAATACTAAATTATGTAATCTTTTTCAGTTAATCTATAAGTTGCTCAAAATGTAGTTTTAAAGGCAGGCTAACTATCCATTGAGTATCAAAAGTAAGTTTTTTCTTACAAATTGCTATTTTGCTTCTAAATAGAATTCATTTCTTTTTCTTTCTATTTATTTATTTATAATCATGCATAATTTATATTGTTCATTTTAATGTTTTGTCATTATAGTCATTATTCACTTTACAAAAACATTTAAAAGTTTCTGTATTGAAATGACAATTAACTTTGAATATTGACTGCATTAGTCGGTAATTTCTTAAGAGGTGGATATAGCAAATTTACTGCTTATCCAACATTACCATCGTTTACAGTTTTTTCTTTTACTCACTGAGTATAACAAAACATTGTAGAAATAAATATAAATAAATTGCTTATTAGAACAGATTAAAGATATAAATTTGTAAAAAGTTGTCGGATGCTTAAGGTATTACTGTTATAATAAGTAATTAACAAATCCGTGCTAAATAAAACGGTATAAAATGCTGTTTGCAAATGTAAGAAGAAAAAACTTATACCCGATCCTTCTGGTCAACAGTCGAGGGATAATTAGCGATGATCCATTCCAGAATATCTTGGTGATCGTAATACACAGATTTATGAATTAAAGGAGTACCAGCTGGATCTTTGGCAATGACTAGCTTCTTTTTTGGCTCACTGTCAACAAGTCTTTGTACCTCTGGGAGAGAACCTCGCACTACGGCGTCATGAATTTGAGAAATTTTCGTCTAAAATGTTCGGAAAAATAACAGCAGTAATAATAACAATTTTTCTTAATATTAAAATGGTTTGTTGGAGAAATAACTGAAGGAAAATATAAAAAGAAATAATTATTCACCAAGTAATTCGGCAATCCCTTAAGGAATACACGCGTCCTGAGGTCGGGCGATTGTTCGCCCAATAGGCGAGTTCCTCTGCCTTCGAGTACGACATTTTCTAATTTGTCAAGTTCACCACGACTTAGCCAGTGCTTCAAATTCGACGATAACATCTGTGTTCCTACAAAATTAATAAAATGTATTTATTAGTTTACTTATACAAAGGGTAATTTTATATTTTCAAGAATAAAAGTATAATAGAAAAAGAAATACAACTAAAAATAGAAATTCAATTTTCAAATTGTAGGATGTTTTTAAAAAATGAACATGTGTCCCTTAAACCATTTTGCCTCTTGTTTAATATTTATTGGTTTATTTAGTGGGACGTAAATAATATAAATAATGTAAAATAAATTTAATTTTAATGTAGTCGCTATCGAGGTCGCTATAATTTTTTCTTCAATAATAGATTCATAAACATACGATACTACCGGAAATGTATGTTTGGAATGACTAGTTTTGATTTATTGAAAATGGAAGTCGCTAATTCATGAATGAAAAAATTCGTTAGTAGAATTATTATCGACTATTATCTTCTTAATGAAAGGTCTTTACTCTTCAAGCTGTCGAAATTTGATTGTTTTTATAAAAGAGCGTGTCAACAAAAGCGGGGCAAACGAAATTATCGATCATTGATAATAAGGTGATGAATAAGTAATAATGAACTAAGGACACTAACATTTTGTACTATAAGTATACAGAAAGTATATATAGCAAGTATGCTTACTACTAGACTGTTACTGTTATGCAGTAAAACAACAAACTCAAATTTTATTAGGATTGTATTTGAGAATATTTAATTTATTTTTTAATAATTACACTGAAATTAATGTGTGCCACTGTAATTTAATAAAAAACATAAGTAATTAATAGTATTTATCTTCAATAAACTGACTCGCAATATTCATTTAGCCTATCACATTTCGTGTTAATATTTCGCACTTTCGAACGAATGTGTTACTTTGTATCTATGATCGGTTATTAGTTATTACTCTACTTCCGTAAACTGATAGGCAATTCTTGTTGCGTGCTAATAAGCGACATTTTATGTAGCTAAATTTTTAAGTATGTTCGCTTACAATACTTCCGATAGCTGATTGATTTTTATACATTAATACAGTCTATATACTTATAGTATAGCATGAACGTGCCTGACGTTCATGCAACATAAAAATCGTTATAATTGAATCTTTTTACAAATGCAATTATTATAATCAATTTTAAAAAAATCGTTCGAGTATTTTTTCGAAAACGCCTACATTTATCGATTACATCAAACTGAAATAATGTTTAACTAACGTTAGCTTCAACAAAAAATTGTTTGTATAAAATTTCGTCTGTAATGCAGAAACATAATGAAAGAATCAAAGCAAATGTACAATTAAAAAGGCCGTAATTTTTTGCGAATTATCAAGAGTAAACAGATTTCAAGCTTCGCGTTCATTCGCATGTCCGATACTTTACAAGCTCGCGCGGGCTTTATACGTTGCCCGTAAAAACGAAACGAAGTCACGGGTGGTTTTTTTGCCGCGGCGCTTACGGGGCTAAGTGCATAGCCAGGGCAAAATGGTGTTACGTCTCATCGAATATCGATAAACTCACATAGAAGACACTGTTTCTTTTTTTTTGTAGAAGAAAGAGCACGAGATTATTGGAACAGGTGTATATACCGCATTTGACTCTAGTTACGAACTTTCTTGTGTATGCCGGATATGCCTTTCTATTTATTTTTTTTACATTACTTTTTTTTTATTTTCTATGTATGTGTAAAAGGAAGTATTTTGTAAAATTATATTGTTTTTTATTTATTATACTACCTATGAAAGTGGTCAAAATTATGTTTATATTAAGAAAACTTTTATAGTATATAGTTACAAGTGTAATTATAATGTTAATTCGAATTAATTTTCTATTCGCCGATTAAATATCCAATTTGGGAAATGACTGTTTCCTTTGAAAAAATCGTTTCGTCGATGTAAAAAAAATAGACGATTGCCAGCAATGTATATGTTATGAACTATACAATTTTATTGAAACTTTGCCTACATTTTGTTGTCATATGGGACAAATAACATTATTACAATACTTCCTCACTCGTATCGAAAACTACTATTTTATTTGTTTTTGTGCTGTACGTAGTTAAATTAAGATAAAAATAAAAATTATGATATTGCTAATAGATGAGGATATAAAGTCACTTCTTGAAGAAATGGCTTTTTATCGAGCGACATCCAGAATGAAACAATCCTTTTAAAACTTACTTTTACGTGATGAATTGATGTTTAATAGTAATTAAATAAATTAATTAATTTTATCTCCGTTATTTCTGCAAACGCCAATACGTACGGTATTATTAAATAAAACGTTTACACACACATTTTCTCTTATGAAAGCGTTATACAGTTGCAAGTCATGTATTGTATTATTAAATAGCGAACATTTCGCACTGGATAGACTTGCAGACAAGTTGATTTCTAACAGAAAAAACTTTTCGCAAGGTCTTTTTACAGTATATAGATTCGGGAACTCATACGACGATTCTTGTAGAATTGTCTTCCACCTTTTCGTTGATCAACGTCGATCATCAATGAGCATTTTTTTACGTTCACCAATCAAAGTGACAACTACCCATCAATGTTTCAAATAAACACAGGCGCGTAAAGAAAAATATTCATAAATCGCTTTCTTACTTTCGTTTACGTGCACGCAGAAGCTGACGAAAATGAAAGCCTCGAAAAATACCATCCGATTATCAGTACACATCCATCAACAGATATGGATCAAGCTCGGCACGAAAGAAGCGTGGCTCACCGTGCCGGCTGTAAATCAGAGCAAAAGAAAAAAATTAGCAGGGCCGTACGCACCTTGATTTGATGATGACCGAAGGAGTCACGACATTCGGCGGGCGCCGGTGTCATCCGTACGGATACTGGGGGAATGGGGCTGCAGCAGCGTGGCGCGAAGCAAATCCTTCGCCGAGGTCCGAGCACGGGCGCGCGCGCGTGTCTGCCTCAACGCGGGGAAGCCGCGACTCGAGTGGCGTCGGCTTCGCGACGCTCGCGGCACCGCCGCCTCGGCCGCCGCACACGTGCACCTATCTTATTGTTGCCGTTCGCAAGCGCATGACCGCCCCCTTCGAGTTGTAGATCGCCGTGTCCGGGGAACCAGCGGGCCTCCTATGCGAAGTCTGGGATCATCAGATGATGGCGATGTAGCCATCCTCTGATGCCTGGAAAGATTAAATACTGTTAGTTATATGTTGAGAGCGGTTTTTCTCTAAGAGTATTGAGTAAAATATTCGTTAATTTAACCTTCTCAATTGCTTCTCCTAAAAAAAAAAACAATAATTATTAGTATGGACGGATAATTGTATAATAGGTGTTGTCATTAGAAAGTTGCATGAATACTGTACTAACGATTCTAGGTTTTCTGCAAATACAGGTACAGTAAAATTTCATGAATTGAACTGCTAATGTTTTAAGTAGGAAAGGATCGAGTTAGGTCAGCCAGTACACCAACTTGATTGCTCGATGGTATAACTTTTCCTTTTCGTAATCCATTTAATTTTGATTGCCTTTTGATTGCCATTAGTATTTCTCGGAATAAGATTGGTTGAGCGGCAGCTGTTCTTTTATTACTTTTTAATTAAATAAATTTGAAAGCGTTCTTTAAATTGTACAAAATTACAAATAAAAATTTTAATTTATAGTTTTTGTTCTCTGTTTTGCAGTTAAAGAGAAGCTACGAGACATTAAGTTCACGTACTAACTATGTCAACGCAATAATTCATGTCAATTATTTTTAGAAGCATTCACTTACAAGATACAACTTACACTTTTGTATAGATTGAAGTTATAACTTGTCTATCGTTATATCTGATCCAGACAATTATCCGTGCGAAATGAACTTTTTATTACGCTTATTATTTCTCTATTCAACTTAAATTTATTTACAATAATTTAATATACAGTTTTACATATTTTGCCATCGGTCATGTACTAGATCTCAATCGTACGTTATAAACATGAATGAATTTATTATAAATAAATGTACCCATCGTTAAGGTTAATTTTTATCAATGCAGAAATATTCCGATAAATATAGGCAGCAATCGAACAAAAATATGTACGCGAAGCGCAAGAAAAGCGTTTGCGCATAGTAAACAAGCGCGCCAGGATTGAACGGCACGCCGGCCGGCGAATCGTCGCCGGTCTTTTACTTATTCATTTGAGCGACGCAAACCGTACATTAGAGTCGGCTTCCTTTTCCCCTCCGATCGATCTCTCTCCCCCGACGACGGTACAACGACACCGCGGCTTTAATCGCGGATAAAAGCTTCTGGAACGAGGCTGCCCGATGAATTGTCCGTTGCATCGCGGGCGCGCGTTCTCTCGTCGCGAAAAAAAAATTTGGAGGTGTGTACAAAACGCGTGGCGGGGCCGATCGATCGGGAATGAATAAGAGGGCACCGCTGGTTAATGTAATTTCGGCGGGATCGCGAATAGAATGCGCGCCTCAATTTCGCAATGGGGGATCATTGAACGTTGCCTTTTTATTTACCGATTCGGAGAAGCTTCGCGAAGCAGAAAGACGAGCGCGGCAAAAACGTCGGCTCAGCTGAAATTTTAACGAACGGCGAGTTTTGGTAGTTGATGCTAAGTTTGATTTTCGACAGTTGTCACGACCATCCGCTAGCGAGCACTTACTTTAGAGGCTTCGAACATGTTTGTACAATTAATTTTGTTATCGATTTTACTGGGAGTTCAAGCTCAAGGTGAACAGTTATTTTACTAGCTATTGACAAGATCTTTCGTTTCTGATAATTGATATTGATTTTATGTTTGACAGATCATTTGGGAGATAAAAATGATTTGAGCTGTTCTGGACGACCTCATTACAATGCCACGCTTACGGCTTACTATCCTGTGTTCGATAGCGACGACGAATCCGATTATCTTGACGCAAAAGGCAAAAAACTGCGAACTTTGCAGGTAAGTATTATTCCGTACACTTCATTTATAACTGTTATAGGTTTTATAGCAAAATCGTTGATTACCAAATTAAAAATACATACTAATTAAATATACTTTGTTAAATCATTTTTAAATAACGAAAAAGTATGTTAAAAAGATAAAGAGTTTAAAACTTGTTCAGGATTTCATAGATGGAAGAGCTGAATACGTAACTGCAGCAATGGATGAAACGCCCAAATTGAAATATGGTTCATCCATCTGCATTCCAGAACTGAACGAACACTTTGGCAAATATATAAATCTACAAGTAAGATTATATTAACTAATTTTAATTAAATCTTTATATTCTTAATAAATTTTTGTGGCAATAATTGTCATAATTGCAGGTAAGAGATCGCGGAGTTAATTTAAAAGGCAAAGGTTTTTCAAGAATAGACATATGTGTGAGAACAGAAGAGGATAGTTATGACTACGCCGTTAACCGATTTGTTACAATTTATACGGAATTTTGAAAAAAACCTCTCAGTTCATGATTTTTTTTGTAATTTAAAAGTAAAATTTTGTATAAATCAATTCAATAAGATAAAATATACGTTTATATCTGAATTTATGATTTGCATTTTTTTTGTAGCTATCAATTATTTGAAAATTCATTATTCAGAGTACTGTATATTTCTTTTCATTGCAATAAATTATGTTAGAAAAATGAATGTATTTGTAAAATACATAAATTATTATTTTTATTTTATTCTACTTTAAGTAGCCTTTTTTACAAATAAACATAAAAGTTAAATAATACAAAATATGTACAAAAAGTATAAAACTCTTAACCATTTACCTTATTTTTTAAACGAAAAAATTGTATGTACTGAGTTTAGTGAGAAAAAATTGTATATAGATACCTCATTCTGAGTCGTAAAGATTGATCATTAAAGGCGATATTAGGAAAGTTGTTGATTTTTTAAGTAAGAGGTTGCTTCACCCCGAGTTATAGTTTGAACTTGAGAAGTGCCATTCTGGAATGTCACGCAGTGAAAGCTGTTTGCATGCTGTATAAATTCTGGCCTGTATAAAAACATAAATTTTATAAATATTTTAAAGCCCTTTATTCTACTAGAATAATATTTAATGATGCAAAACTAAATGTTTACTTGAAAGAAATTGTAAAAAATTGGGCATTTTGACTACGTTCAAGAATTATTTTAATAACTGCATCCCTATAATTTATATCTAGATCTTGATCAATTTCATCCAATAAGTAAAGGGGAGCTGTTTGAAACTTTTGAATAACAAAAATAAAGGCTATAGAAAGAAGAGATTTTTGACCTCCTGATAAATTATGTATCTCTTTTGTTTCCACAGACCTAGTAAATGTTGCCATTATGTCTGTAAGAATTTCATGATTAGTATGAAATAATTTGATTAAAAAAAATATGTTCTTACCTATTCCAATCAAATTATTGTAGTCTTCTACAGATTCGCTAGTAGTATCTGTGTCATTTTGACAATTAGTTTCAGCAGTTTTCATTACAAGATAAGCATTACCAGTTGGTACAAGTTTTTTAAAGATATCAGTAAAAGATTTAGAAATCTAAAAAAAGATGAGATAATAATTTTATTTTATTTAATCAAGTACGTAAAAGAAAATTAGCTCTCTTACTTGTTCAAACATCAATTCAATAGCTTCACTCTTCTTTTTTTCAAAAATATTTAACAGCTCTTGAATGTTAATGCAAGCTCTGTCAATTTCAGTTTTTCTTTTATTCAATAATTTTTTTTTTATGCTGAATGCATTGAATTGATCCAAAGCTTTTTTATTTATTTTACTGAAAATGAAATATAATTTCCTCAAAATTTAATTGTTACATGTACACAGTACAAAAGAGAAATATAAAAATTATTACTTATATGCCATTAATTGTTTAGTTAGACGATGAAATATTTGATATAGTTCCTTATTCTTCATTTTATTAAACTTCTCATAAAAATTTTTATTAGGAATACCAAGTTCAGATTTTTTTTGTAAACTGTTCGCTATTATTTTTTTCACTTCATCTATTTTCGAAGTAACTTTTTCTAGTTGTTTTGCATCTTCAGCTTTATCATTTAATAATTTTTTTTCATCAAATTGCAAATCTTCCCTTTTTAATACTTCTTTTTTTTGCTTTAAATAAGAAATATTAATTTAACATTAAATTAATTTTTCAAAAATAATTAGTTAAAATAAAACCAGTAAAAGCACCTGCTCAAGCAATTTATTTGCTTCTTCATCTTGTTTTTTAATATCATGCTTATATTTTAATATTTCAGATTTCTTTTGTTTTAATTCATTATTTAATTCTTGAATATTTTCCAATGACATCTTTTCTTTGATTTCTACTAATTCGTTTCTTTGACAAATTAACCTTGTATTTAATTCATTTTCTAATCCTTTCCTTTCAAGTTCTAACTTATATCTTTCATTATAAATTTTTTTAAGTTTTATTTGCAATTGAGTAATAGAATCGTTTAAATTTTCCATCTAAAAATAAGGTTTTTTTATTTTTATTAATTGAAATGTTTTTTAATTTAGTGTGAAGTTTTACAAAGAATTAAGCATACTTGTTGCTGATCTTGAATTGATAAATTTTCTACAATAGTTTGACCTAGTTCATCATTTAAACTATTTTGTAAAGTGAACATATAATTTAATTGCCTTTCGTATTCTTTTAAATTGTTTTTGTTTTTAATA
>JAXIUT010000048.1:310986-323255 GCA_035586675.1 Eurytoma californica | reverse complement strand
ACAATTAAATACTATAAGCAAATGTCAATACTGATTTTTAAATATTGCTATTTCCTTTCTGTTTAAAATTACTTTTAAGTTCTTAAAATTATCTTCAGCTTATTTCTATTTAAAATATTTGCTTCTAAACTTTTGAACTTGTATATAATATGTAGGCTAAATAATTACATTATTTTTTCAATTTGAATACAAAATTCATTTACACAATAATTTTACATTTAATAACTCACAAAACGAGTGTATATTGATATTTAACAATAAAAAAAATAAAGTAAAATACAAGCTTTTACAATACACCAGCATACTTTCCTTTATGACAATAAAGTAAATAAAATTTGATTTAAATGATAAAGGTAAAGTAACTAAAAAATATAGAATTTTATTTGTCAGAGGAGTTAATTTTTCTTAAAAATGAGCATTCTAAAGAACCGTAATTAAAACTTTAATCTTCACATGTACAAACTAATCAGAATTTGACACGATTCTATTATTCCCTTATGGATAAATTTATAAACAAAAGTTCCTTTTTATTGAAATTCATTAAAGTGAACAAACTTAAAACTTTTACTTTGAAAAAGTATGAAGATTTTAAATTTCATTTAAAATATTATTAAAAGATAAAGAAATTGTTTAATATCTAAGTAACTTTGAAAATTCTTTATATCGAGAAATATAAACAAAAAGAAGATTCAGAGAAAAATGGAATTATCACAAATTATTTTCTTGCAATTGCAAGAATGCGCAAAATGTAAAGAAACAGATTAATAATATCCAAATAAATATTTATCGTTGCTAAAATGTATTCCTCTGGAGATAATGTTTTCATCAAAAGGTGAGTATCAAAAATAATGAAAAGTGAAAATACCATTGCTCCTCCAACACAAAGGAATATTTCCATCATAGTACTTTGAATGAATGCTTGCATTAAACCTCCAATTATGAGAACACATAGTCCAGAAAACAATCTAAAATTTAAATTTAATTTAATGTATTTTAAACAAATAGATTTGTTTTTATTCAAGTTTAGAAAAATAGCTATTAATTGTAGTGAACTTACCCAGCACCCATGGCAGAAAAATCTTGTTTTGTTTGGAATGTAAATGCAGTTAGGGCGATAACCACAGTCAATGTTATAAAAAGTGCTTCCAAAACTAGTTCTACATCGAACAAACTCACAACTATTCCAATTGTTACTGCTTGTACTAGAGTCTATAAAAAGATTAAATTATTTTTATTAACTTTCTGCATTTAAATATGAATAAATAAAAATATATTATAAATATAATTTGATACATACAAAACAAGCAAGGAGTACTAAATTAGTTGGATGTTCTCTTCTCTTGAAGTGAAGAGCAATAAGAATCCCAAATGTTATAAAGAATGATATCATTATTGGCCAGGAACTTTAAAAAATATTAAATTATAATATCATTAATAATATTAATAATTAATTAGATTAATTTATTGCATCAATTTTCTTACTTCTCCAAGACATACTCCTTAATAGGTTTAACAAGGCAAAAAGTGCCTGCAATAATAACTGTCATAAGCAATTGCATACTAAGCAGTCCATATACTTTTCGGATAAAGGCTAAGAATAAATAATAAATAATTAATAAATAGAACTGATTTGTATAATAAAATGAGTGTAATATAATATACCCATTCTAATTTTGATTGTAGCATTGTGTACATTGTTGTGATAGGCAAAATCATTTTGTATTCCTCCAGTGCGCTCCTCTTTTCCTCCACTTTCGATATCATCCTCTGAGAAAATCAGAGGATCTGTCATTGGTTGATTAATCATTGTAAAGCCTGCAAGTATAATATCAAAACAATAACAAAAATTTACTCATAAGGATTGTTGATATGATTTATAGGTCTAGTAGACAGCAGTGTACAATATATATATGGATACAATATTGAGAATCCTAGGCTGATAAATACAAATACTTATGTCACAATATAAAGAAAGTATTCAGTCTTTATGAAGGACATTTCTAGACTAACCTCAAAATAAATGATTAAAAGTTACTTTTGATTAGATATACTCCTACCTTAGTTAAGAATTTTGACAGCAGCTGTTAGATGTACTTTAAAATACGAGGACTTATAGTATGCAAGTATAGTCTGATCAACTATTTAAGTGACGTATTTTTATTATCCATCCAGAGCTGATAACAGCAGGAATATTTCCAGCCAGCTGATATGTGACTATATGTATATATGCGAGAATCAACCAATCGAATATACCATGAATTGTACTTGATGAGGATTGGCTGAATTGGATGGAATTTTAAGAACTCCAATAATTCTGAACAAGAACTAAGTTTTTAGATTTTTAATTTTTATTATTAACATTTTGTTGCATAAAAGCATTACATTTCATCTTTTAATCAATATGTAAACAATATTGAATATTTTTTAAAAAGATAAATTGTTTGATAATGCTTAGCAACTGTAACATAAATTTAATTTTATTCGGTAATTTGAAATTTAAGAAATTGTATATTAAAAAAAAATTATAAATTAAAAAATTGATTTTTAATTTTAAGTTAGTCTTAGTACCCCAGACCTGCACACAAAGAATATTTATTTCGTATAAACTGGAAACCCAGCGTATATCTATATTTAATGTAATATATATATAGTACCTTACTCTGGTTAAATAAATAAATAAATACATAAATATATTTATATCATAAATCGCATAATGACAATATGCCGTATAGTCCATACTCCGTCAACAACCATGCCTATATAATTGAAAATGTTTCTGAACGTAAATAATAAAATATTGAAATATTTAATACCTCAAAACGCAAGGATATTTTTATACTTTTAATATAATAATACAGAATTTTAATTCAGATTGATTGATGTAGTATATAAATATTAGATGAATAAATTGGATAATGTTATGGCGCGAATCTTCGATTCTGTTATATACTGGACAAAAAACGGTTAGTCAGCCGGTCACCGGCGCGTGTTGTCTTTTACATGCATTATTTAAACATTTTCTTCTTGTATTTAGTGAATTCCTTCAATTATGTATAAGTGATGTTAATACATTGCAACTGAAAGACTGTAAATATGAGTTTTTTAGGATTAACATCTTATATTGTTTGTGATGTAAATGTTTGGCCAAACTAACCTCAATGTTAAAATTATTGGTTCATTATTTGCTGTAAATATTATTGTAAACGAAACGAAATATTTTTTTTAAATAATTTTGCTAGATTTATAATTAAAAAGAGTTTTTTTTAATAGGTAAGTATTTAATTTATTGATAATATATTTACTGCATTTTTATCATATATAAGATAAGATTAATACTTTATAAAAGTAGTGTTATATTTTCTTTATTATGTTTATTATAGTAATTATGGATTACATATATGAAATAGTAAATAAATAAATTTATTAATACTATATTTGTATTTAATTTTTTAGATTTTTCTTAATTGTGTTATGACATTAACGGAAATGGAGCCAATGAAAATTCATCTTGATGCCTTAGAAATGGCAGGAAAAATGGTTGACAAGCATATTGTCGCTGATAGTAATTTTCCATCTTTGATCAATCTTATGAGATACAATATGCAAGGGAGTCCTACAGTCAGTGGCCTTGATGTTTATGATTATCCAAACATAAATGGTGCTTCAATGAGTTTAACAAGTATTAATCAAATGAGGACCCATAGCAAAATTCCTCTGCCTTCAGAAGTAATGGAACATTTTGGCCGTATCCTTTTTAACAATATAATTATAAAAATATTAATTTTTATATGAAAATGTTAAGTACAATAGTTTTATAGTTTACTGTTTTAGTAAATATTAAATTTGAGTAAAATGTAGAATTATTATTGATATTTAAATTACAATCTAGGCAATTTAATTATTACCAATTTAAGAATAAATTTTTCTTAACGATAACAATTTAGATATGCAATGTCACTGCATGATGGGTTTATTTACTGATATTTCTAAAGCCTGGTTAACAATTGACAGTGATATTTATATTTGGTCTTATGAGAATGAGTAAGAACAATTACTTTGAACAAGTCAAATATTTGAAATTGTTATATTAATAAATTATACATCAATTTTTAATGTAAATGATTATTTCATTCCAGGTCTGATGTAGCATATTTTGATGGTTTGAATGAAACAATAATTAGTGTAGGACTTGTGAAGCCAAAACCTGGTATCTTTCAAAATTATGTAAAATATTTACTTATTTTGACTACAACCGTTGAAATCACAGTTTTTGGTGTTACTCTTTCTGATACTGAAGATGGTAATAAATAAAAACCGAAATTTAATTTTAATTCTATTTTAAAATACAATTAAATAACTTGCCATTTTAGGTGCTCAAGGGGAAATGCAATTAGTACCAGAGCCTATTTTTACAGTTACAACTGATGGTATAGCCATAACAACAATTGCAAATACAAATAGTGGAAGGATCTTTCTTGGTGGCAGGAATGGTTCCTTGTATGAGATATATTACCAAGTATGTTTTTAATTTAAAATTTGAACAACTTTCTTTACTATAAGTACTTAAGTAGGATTTTATTGCAGGCGGAAAGCAGTTGGTTTGGAAAACGTTGCAAAAAAGTCAATCACTCAGAGGGAACATTTTCATTTTTAGTACCTTCATTTGTAGCAGTGGCTTTGTCTGAAGAAGAAGCAATAGTGCAAATTTCTGTAGATGATTCAAGAAACATCCTTTACACTTTAGGAGATAAAGGAACAATCGCAGTATGGGATATTGACAGTGGAGGAGCTTCTAAAGTCACTTCTATGTCTCAAGCATCCTTGGTACAAAATTCTGTACATGTTGTAAAAACTTTGGACAGCAACAATTTCAGACCATTGGTCAGCATTTCTGCTATTAATGAATCTGAGTCTATGCACTTGAATCTTGTTGCTGTTGCTGCCACGGGTACAAGATTTTACTTCAGCTGTACCACTATATCAAACCCAGGGGCAAGACCTCAATGTTTGCAACTGATTCATGTGAGATTACCACCAGGTTATGCAGCTAATGCACCAGTCATGAGACCCAGAAAAGTGCAAATGGCTCATTATCGTAAAGGTATGATTTAATCAATGATTTTTTAATTAAAAAAGTGATTTAAAAAATAAATATAATTTTTCTTCTTTTAGGCACTCTCATTTTAATATGTGGCAGTGACACAGAAAGTGCTTGGTGTTTGAGCAATGATGCATATCCATTTTCAAACTACCTGGCTGAAACACAAAGTATTTTACCACTTGACAGTCCAGTCTGGGCCTTAGCTGAAATTCCTGGAGAATCTGCCATTCAAATAGAAAAACAAAGCGCGACTCAAGGTGATCCTCCACTTTTAGTACGCCAGCATATGGAGCCACCTCGCAAATTTATATTCCTCACTGCTCAAGTATGTATTATCAGATACCTACCCAAACAGTTTCCTATTTTAATATAATATATAATTCATTATTAATATCGTTACAAATTAATTTTAGGGTGCTATAGTACTTATTCAAGTTCGACCCGTCGATATCTTACGACAGCTTCTTTTGGAGCAACGAGGTCCTGATACAGAGGCTGTTAGAGCTTATTTTCAGACACAGTCGCCGGAGCAAGCTTGCGCTACGTGTCTCATTCTTGCTACTTTAGAAAGCTCACAAAACGCACAAGTAAACGAGATATTTACTAAGTTTAATCGGCTTAAACAGAGTGATTTTTTATGTATATGTCAATTAAAATTTTCAGTTGTCGGAATGGGCTACGCGAGCTTTCTTTTTATATGGCGGGCAAAGAATCTCCGCTGTCCAGTCGGCAGAGCCGCATACTCCCTTCCCCAATGTAACCACAGGTATTTACAATACTTTTTTTTTGTAATATATTTTTGAAAATTTAAAATTATTAACAAATCTTTCAATGAAAAGCAGTTGACCTTCGTACTTCAACGCCTCGTATGCCGGGACTGGAGATGCGTACCCAAATTTTACGCACCCCGCAACAGCCACAGGGAGGCCCGAACACGGATGCTATTCTGCAGCAGTTCTCGGCTAAACATGGAGGGTTGTACCTTTATATTGGCAGGATATTACGACCAATCTGGAATATTCGATGCATTAAGCTAGAGACGTCCAACGGTAAAACACAAATCCTCAGTACTGTTAATGCTACGCAAATTGGATGGATTCTTGGTCACTTACAAGCACTTAGATCTTTTCTCAACAAAAACACGCACATTTCCAAACCGTAAGTTACAGATAATATAATTTTGTATTAGAAATGATGAAATTAAATATCTTTGAAATATTATTGTTTAGTCATGGTGCAATAAGGAGCATTACTGATGGTTTTGATAGTACTATTGCAAGTAGTTACCAAGAACCTATAGTGGAAGAAAGAAATTCTTTGGATGCTCTCAAAATTTTCATTACCCATGCTTGTGAAATTCTTGGATTGTGGAAGATTCTTTGTGAAAATCAGTTGCACAGTATTGTTAATTGTTTATCGAAGGACCAAATTAATCAATTTTCAACTGCCACATTTCGAGATCTTATTTTAATTGGACATGAAATTTCTTCTCTTTTGATTATTCACCTCATTGATAGGTAAGTTAAAAGTGTCCTATATTGTATTGCTTTGTATTACATTTGAATAGTTTTATGAAACAGTAAACGTACATTATAAAATATTTTAGTTATCTCGGAGATAATGCATCTGTTGATTCTGTCAGTACAAAATTACGAGAAATATGTCCTAATCTTTATCGCAGTGAAGATGCTGTTTGCTCAAAAGTAAGCAATCTTTAATAAAAATATTTGAAAATTAATTGACAATTTTATAAAAATTCATGTTTTTAATTTAGGCAAATGAGATTATTATAAAGGCAAAAAATTGTACAAATCCTGATGAAAAAGATTCCTATCTTCAATCTGCTTTAAAAGTTTGTATTTATTAAAAATTACTTAAATTCTTATTATAAAATTATCAATACATTTGTAAAAATAAATACATGTCTGCAGTTATGTAAAGAAGTAGTACCGCGATTAAATGTGGCTGCAGTGTGTCAACAGTTTGTATCTTGTCATTTTTACCAAGGAGTATTAGAACTGTGTCTCTGCTGTGCGGAAAAAGTTGATCCTAACAATGCAGCCCTCCATTTTTATAAAAATAATGAACCTGTTGAAGACCAAGAAGGAAATTTTGCTTATCTTAAAAGGTACAGTCAAAAATAGAAATAAATGAACCTTGTTTATTTTAATGAAATTCATTATGTGTAAAATTTGTTATAGACTAGAAATTTACAAAGAGTTTACTGCCATGCTTGATTACCTTTATAATCAAAGCATCTCTAATTCCATGGCTGTTGTTGCTTCTGCAAAAGAAATGGTAATTTATTATTATTTCAAATTTGTCAGCTATTGTAAAATTAATTAAAATAAGTAAATGCATATTATGAAACATTTTTATTATAGATGCATGAAATAATTGAAGAAGCATTACACTCTTCGTGTGAAATTCTTCACACGGCTGTGTATGCTTGGATGATAGAAAAAAGTCTTCATGGTGAATTGGTTGCCCTTGCAACAACTTCTTTGGAAACATATCTTATTCGAGTCAATGCTCCTGAATTACTATGGCAATTTTATGAGCGAAACAAGAATCATGCCGCAGCAGCAAAAATATTATATGCACTTGCAACAAAAGTGGGGTAAGTTCAAATGTGATTTTAAACAGTTGCATTTTCATCAATTCATATTTTGAATTAAGTAAAAATGAAAACATTTTTTTATTGTAGAACCGATATTTTATTGCCTCAAAGAGTCGAATATTTGGCTCGGGCTGTTGTTTGCATGAGATGTGATGAAGCTGGTTATGCACCGCATTTGGGAGTTTTCTTAAGAGAATTGGAAGACAAAGTCGAAGTTGCCCGCATACAGCAACAAGTTTGTATCATTTTTATTTAAAAAAAAATAGTCACAATTTTTATTTTCTATTTTTATTAATACATTTTATTGTATTTATTGTGTATTTCTTTTATTTATGCCTTTTTTTAGATTTTAGATACTATAACTAATCAGCAAACTCTATTTGATGCAATGGCTGTGAGAGATGCAAAGTTGAGATTGAACTCTGCTTTGCTTGACATTACACAAGTGAGTTAATGTTTATAGTTTTTATTTTAAAACTACATAATGCCAAAAAATTAGTTTACTCGATGATTTTCTTTATATTAAAAATTGAAAATATCATTAAAGCTATACGAAGAATATGCTGAACCTTTACAATTGTGGGAATGTAAATTAGCTATTATTCATTGTTCTGGACATCAAGATGTTATGTTGATTCAAGGAATCTGGAAAAATATAATTGAAATAGGTAAATTTTAAATCGAGTAATTTACAAAAAATAATATTCATATTATTCAATAAATTTTCAGAACTGCAGAATTCTTCTTCTGCCTCTCCAGAAGATAAAATCGCTATTGTTACTAGTAAAATAAAGCTACTTGGTCAAGAGTATTGCGGTACTCCTCAATGCTTCCCAGTAGGTGTGTAGCAAAAAAAATTGAAAATAAATGAGATTGTAAGTAGCAAGTTTTAAAAAAATGAACTTCATATTCTTTTCTTGTTCTTTTCAGATTTTTTAGTAAAAGAATTAGAAATTAGAGCTTGCAGACTAAGGATTTCAAATAATCACATTATTGCATGTTTCTTACATCTTGGTATAGCAATGGAAGAACTGCTTGACTACTACGAAAAGTAAATTTTCTCACTAAAATAGTTTTTTTTATTCTTTTATTAACTATTTATCCTTTTTTTTAGAATGATTGGTGGAAATAATAGAACTTGGCTGAATGAAGGAAATGAATTTCATTTAATTGAATCAACATCTAATTTAGTCAATTATTTCATTACTAATTCCAATATTACAAATGCTTTTATTAGGTAAAAGAAAACGTTAAACAAATTATTTATTTTCTAAATTAAATGCACAGCAATATTAATTTTTAAAATGTGTTTTAGGAGAAAAATTATAACAAGATGCCAAGATGTAATTTCTAAGTGTTTAACAACTTTATTTAGTAAGCCAAATGGAGCTGAACTTATTGCAAAGCTTAGATCAATTCAAAGTGTTCTAAATCGGTTGTAAAGATCCTTTTTTTAAGGGCTGATAACTCATTTGTATTGTCAATAAATTATGTATAAAATGAAAAAGCAGTCAGTGTTCAGTGATAAGAAGCTGCAAATGATATAATAATTTTGATGTAAGATTTTTCAATAACATAATTGTATTCAAGATTTATAAAACTTAAGTACATTTCATATTTGTAATTAATAATAATATCATATTTTCCATATTTTTTGTTTTATATATAGATATAAATAAAATTGTACAGATTGTAATTCATTGATGATTTTTATTATTACAATATTTAATAAATCCTTTATTTATCCTAGATTTATATACATAATAGTGCACTTTAAATGAATAATATAAAATAAAAAAAGTGATTTAATTAAAATAATAAAATATTTTTATTATAAAATCAATTTAGTAATTATTTTACTTAAGGTGGCTCTATACAGTCCTAATAAACTTTAGAGCGAATTTTTATCTTGGGACTACTAGTTATAAAAGATCTAATAAACAATTATACGTAAAAAAGAATAAATAATCAGAACTTCCTATAATGGTAGCAAATTTTCCTCACAAAAGTTATAATTTGGTGTTAAACATCTGCTTAAAGTGAAAAAAAGGAAATTCTCTATGGTATTACTGTAGAAAAAATGTTTCGAGATAATAAAATTTATAGATTTAAATGAAAAAAGACAATTTCATACAAGCAAATGAATTTTACGTTGAAGTTGTCTGGATCGACTATACCTATACTTCCGGAAACATCACATTAACATGATAATAATACAATAGTGCATAAATTATATAAAAAAAGATTTAAATTTCATTAACTATTTTTAAAAATCCATCTCTAATCACGTTATTTTTCTTTTAAAATGTTCACGCTTTTCGTTCAAATAATATAATAGATGTAAAGCCACAAGTATATCGAAAAAAAGAAGTCAATTGTATCAGCCAAGTTGCTCATATTTCCCTCGTGCTTTTCCAGGAATTGCCCGCGAACCGCGGCGACGAGTTTCGCGAGTGGAGGGGAGGGCCGCGCTCTGATTGGTGCGGAGCTGCGCGGCCAAATCAACAAAAAGGCCCTTTTCGCCCAGCAAAATTTATTCTTCTCTCGACTTCTGAGGTAATTGGTTGTGCGTTGAAAAGAAAATCTGATCTCAAGCGAGGATGTCTGGACGAGGAGCAGTGGTGAAAAAGAAGAAGGTCTCGAGCTCGAAGAAGGCCGGTCTGGAGTTCCCGGTGTCTCGATTCCTTCGCTACCTTCGCAAGGGCGACTACGCGAAGCACATTGGCTTCGGCGCCTCGGTGTACATCGCAGCCGTTCTGGAGTACCTCGTGGCCGAGGTCATGGAGCTCGGTGGGAAAGCTGCTCTCGAGAACAAGCGCAAGAAAATCATACCCCGCCACTTGGCGCTTGCCATCCGCCAGGACGACGAGCTCAACCAACTGCTTTCCGGTGTCACCATCTCGCGCGGTGGAGTTCTTCCGAACATTCATCCTAAGCTTTTGAGGAAGAACGCACGCAGTAAGAGTCATTAGATTTTTAAATATAAACGAGGAAAATACAAGCAATCGGCCCTTTTCAGGGCCCCAAATTTACAACGCAAAACATCCTTCATTTTTGTAATTTTATTAATTTGTAATGAATAGGAAAAAAAAGGTTTTTTTAACATAATTTACTGTATTTCTTTACATATTTTCTCTTTTGTTTTTTTACAATGACTCGCAATTCGATCCGCAATTAGATGCAACAGATATCGGCGCAACTACAATAATTAATGTAGAGCCAGTAGTTGCGTCGGTATTTTTTTTAATGTATACTGGACCTGTTCTAATTCTTATTAACTGTTCCGTTGGACAAGACAACGCTTATGTCTAGTTGATACAAATAATTCGATAATGTGATTACACCAGAATTATTATTACGAATAGACGATCCTGACTGCGAATTCGATTCAGATTCTTTAGACGATTGTTCGTTGTGATCGCTTACGGATTGCAAAGGCTTTGAAGTTGTAGAGTTTGGTATAGCTATTAAGCATTCATTTTTACGGCAAATGTCGTAAAAATTGTTTTGAAAATGAAACTCGTAATTATTTGTAAGTAATGCGCCGTTTTTTAAAAGCATTACAAATTTTTTAATTTAAGTTGTAGAAATTCGTATTTTATAGTTACCTTATCGATGCCGCCATGGTTTGATCCACTGTTAATTTGATCTTGAGAGTTGCTACCATGGCCAACTTCAATTCCAATCCCAATGGAACTAATCGATTGGTACTTTCCTTTTCCAATACTCACACTAGCTGCAAATTTGTACACCCACGCAATGAAAAGTCTCGATTCTTCACTTTTATTGAAAACAAAACTTATGCTTTATAAATTGTTGAAAAAAATAAATACTTAAAATTTTTCTATATAACCTGGCTTGATTGGTATTCACGTGCCCGTCTCCACGATTAGCATTCGAACTACCGATGTGAATTGTAGTAGAAGAGCTGTGATGAGACTGATGCGAGTGTGATTGATGGTGTTGATGATTTTGATGCTGATGCTGTTGATGAAATGGAAGTAAATCGCCAAAATAAAACGGAGGTATAATGCACAAATTCATGATAAAAAAACCGTATATACCTAACTTCTAGAAAAAATCTTTTAAAAAATTCTTGCAAGTGAGCGGAAATTTTATACTGAATTTCTATTTATTTTCCACGATTTTTTAAAATCTAGTCTTTATTTGAACTATTAAATGTTATTACATGAACACGATATTTGTTTTCAATAATCACAGTTGTTGATGTACAAGAAAATATTGAAATTAAGTAAAGTACATATTTTATTTTACATTTATAATATGTAATATTTTAAAACATTAATTATTTCTAACTGTAAATAGAATAATAATAGATTTAAATAATTGTAATAAATATTTTTATTTAACAAAGTTAAGAATCCTTACCAAGTTTTATTAAAACTCTATGAACAATATGACAATTCTTAATATTGCTAATTCATTTTTAAATTATTTAAATATTTTAATTAATAAACTTCGAAAAATGTATTATAGTTTGTGATTTGTACTTACATACATTTGAATAAAATGTACTATCAAAATTAT
>JAXIUT010000048.1:291123-303059 GCA_035586675.1 Eurytoma californica | reverse complement strand
GAATGCCTATAAAGAAAAATTTCGTAAATTTTCGCATTTCTTTTTTTTGCGGCTAAATGAAAGAAACGAAAAGTTGACCTGAATGAAGGCAATGCCGAGGCCAGCGCCTCCCAGTTGTACCGCATGGCCCTTGATGAATTGCGACATTGATTCGAAGCAGCCGTCCTGGTACACGTCGGTACTGTTCACTGTGCACTCGACCTGGCCGAATTGCCCCTCGATCTTCGGGCAGCAGGACAGCGGTACGTAGCCCATCGTTTCGATGGTTTCATTCTTTGCTTTTAACTTATCCACCCACTCCTTTCGATTCTTAGTGCCGCAGCATTTAAACTGCAATGGAATCGTTAAGTTAATTCACGAAATAATAAAACTGAGCAAATACATCATTGTATATAAAGAATAATGAAAAATATTAGTACAATTTGTTGCAGTGTAAATTGTGAAATATTATACAATAAATGACTGATATCCTATACATCGCTCCTAACGAAAAAAAGTTCGTTTTAAATTACCGACGAAAAGTAGCACGCTCCAGGCTCTCAGCAATCGGCGTGAAAATGCACATTTAGCGGCTAGTCCAGAAGAAAAGCGCATTTCATGAAATCTAGCAGTGATCTACCGCGAAATGCGCTTTTTCTTCACGGGAAAATCGCAAAATATACCTCTATATTCGCTGCAAAAATCCGAAACATGGTTTTTTAGCGGGAGATTTGAATCGCCCGAATTTTCAGCGCGATCCCGTTTCTGCTTCGCTAGTTTGAAACAACAATTTTAATACCTGTTCTTGAATGAGATCCCAGGCGCTGGCGGTTTCTGAAGAATTAAGGTAATGTTCCATTGAGTCTGACATTTTTTTGTCCAACATTTCTGCAGCACTGTTTCTCAGCACGTAGCCTGATATGCCAGCGGAGAATTCCAAAATAAATACAAATAGCAGCAGCGACGTGAACTAGTAACATTGAAACAACACATGTAAAATAAGCAAATTGTTTAATTAAAGACAAGTTATATATAAATAAATGGTGCAGTTAATGTTTTAGGAAGGTATTGAACACTTGCTGTGTATTTTTTTCGAAATTATAATACTATTGCAAATTAACTGTGAGATTTTCATGCAGAACAGTCGATTAATTTGACAGGGCATTTACCGTGAGGATCATGCAGTAATTTTCTTTTATAGCTCCGCAGCAGCCAAAGAAGGCGATGAAGAAGATGATTAATCCGACTGCGATTAAGAGCGACGGCACTGAGAAGTACTTGTCGTCAAGGAAATGTTGATAATTGTGGTAAACGCCATGAATCACAGATCCTACAGACAGCAGAATTATTCCAGTAATCTGAAAATAAAAACATTCTTTACTTATTGGCACGGGTAATTAATAACTTATTAAAATTATTATACTATATATTTAACTCGGCAAGGATGATTTGCAAATTACAAATACAATTTGCATTTGTAAATTCAATATTTTGTTTTCGCCCGATATCGTTTGAGACATTATTAATTGATTTGCTTGGAATGTTAAAGATTACAATTTTTGAAGTAATTCCGATACTTTAAAAAACACATTGTCTATTTTTCTCGTTGCATTTATATTTTAATAGAACATTACTACACTAGATATATAAGTCTTCACTGATATTCTGTAATAACTTTCGCTAATTCAGGTAGCGATGACCCACCTGCCCCTTTGTTGGCTTCACTTGCTCTACTTCTATTTATCGCAAAAAGCGACTAAATCCCAATGTAATTTAATCCCAGTTTAAAGCACGAGGAATAAAGTTAAAAGTAATAATGCACCCAATTTAAATTGTTGCTTAAAAACGATATAGTAGAATAGTAATAATTTGAAAATTAAAAAACCACTCAACGTAGCAATATTTTTAACTTGTAATGCATTCAGCGTAAAGAATAAAACAAAATTAATTAAAAAGATTGTTCTTATTGCAAAAATGTCGGCAAAGTCACATCCTACTTCTACTTCATTTTATTGTTTGCTGCTACTGTCAATATAAAGTATTTTTTTTATAATAAAAATGTACGCTGCAAATATATGTAATATAAAAAAAATGAAAAAAAAAATGTAAAGAGTGTTGTAAGCTGAATACACCGTTATTGGATAACATGACCCGTCGTACAGTTGCTGCGGTGTCCGAGCGGTTAAGGAGATGGACTTGAAATCCATTGGGTTCTACCCGCACAGGTTCGAATCCTGTCCGCAGCGAATTTTTTTTTTTTTTTTTTTTTGTTTTTATATCGCCGAGTGCCTACAAGGTCTAACAACCTTGGTAAAGCGTTTCGCATTATATATAATTTTTATCAGTGCAAATAATAAATTATGAGTCATTCAAGTAGCTACGCTCTTTCGACAACTCATTAGGATTTGCAGCGTTAAAAAATAGTATATTATGCACCACGGGAGAGAAAGTAGTGGTCCAAATCGTATTTACATGCGATTTGGACCATCCTTAACTTCCTCCCACGGTGCATACGATATTTTTTTGCCTATAGCGAGGAAGAAATTACAAGCTTCTTGAACCAACGTCGGGAAAGAAGTTGGTACTTTTTTCCCGCTAGGCAAAAATATATTTAATCGTTAATTTAATTAAAATGAACGCACAATTAATTAAAACAATTAGAAGACAGTCTTTTTTTAATTTACAAAGTTACATTATCTACACAAAATTGAAACGTTTCAATGAATATTTTAGTGACATTATCTTGATTAAATTAACGAGGGCAGCTCGGAAAAGTTTTTGATCATTGATAAAGCTTCTTACGGCCGAAGAAACCTAATTTCGTAAACTAAACGTAAAAAGAAAAGCTCCGCACGTATCCAGTGAAAAATGGTATCACTTTTTATATAATTTTTCCATTTTCTCACTCGTCGAGGAGCTTCTTATCTCATCGTGGCCCCTTACAACACGTACCTAGACTCGCTGACGATAACAAAAGATGTTTTAAGAACTAATCGTTTCTGCGATTATAACTTGCGCAGTCTTTTTAATAATCGCATCATCTTTTTTATCATAGATTTATTATTTCGCGCGGTATCGACGGCCAATCGTGATTATTAAAATGCCGTAGGCAGCGCGTCGCTTGACGATTAATACGATGTAAGGAGTGCACGCGTGAAACTTACTGCTTTTAAATTAGAGTTAGGTAAATAGGAACGCAGACGGTTTTCCCTAAACGCGTTTAGAGATTAATGCGCCGTTTACCTCGTGACTTATTTATACATGCTGTTTTTCCGAACGTTTATCTTTTTATTTTATCGATAACGCCACAAAGGAATAAATACATCGGTGTACACTTTATCGCGTTTCAACGTAAAAAAACAATCAGTCAACGCGTTACCGTCAGCACTTATTTCAACAAATGCGCAATTATTTCGCAATCCGTTTGGAAAAGCCCTGATGCTTTTCCAGCTGCTAAAACTATACACCTGTAGCCATGTCATCGACTCGTAATTTTTGACGTGCAGCATTTGTTAACGGATTCGGCCATGCATTGATTAGCCTGTTTGGAAGTGATTAAAAAAATAAGCTGTTAAGTTATTATAATATACTCCGGAATGCAGTTAGAAGTGCAATCATCCCGATAGTGAGCACGATATCCATTATAGTTTCCTTCACAAACACATGCTGGACTTTAGCTAGTATATTTCCATCTGAATTATACACTCGTCGTTATTATACGGCAGATATTAGCCACTCGCGCCCAGCGATCGAATTTTTCAAAACCACCGCCGAATTGCGTGAAAAAAAAGGCGCGAACGACTCGGCTATATGGAACAGTGAAATTAACGTAGCAATCGTTTGCCCAATAAGTTGGAAAGTCCTCGAGGTAAGTAGGTTACGCCGAAAGTAAGAGCGAGCTTGCGATCGCGGAGCGGCCGGGCGCTTCGGCGGCCCCTCAAAAAGTCAACATATTGACCCGCGCGAATCCCACGGAAAGGCCGGCCGACGCGACGCGCGTGCGGCACTCACCACGAACAGCAGGTTGAACACGAAGAGGAGGTACTTGACGCACTGCGAGCTGGTGGACAGCTTGTTCAGGTTGTCCATCATGGTGGCGGCTGCGGGCGGGCCGACGGTGCGGCTCTTTTTCCGGCGGGCGCACGGCGAACACACGGCCGGCCTGAAAAGTGGAGACGCCGCGAGCGAGCACTTGGGTACGAAACTGCGAAGGAGGCGGAGTGGCTCCGCGCGCGCGAGACCGAGCCTGTACGACACTGCGGACTGGGCGGCCGGCCCGATCGAAAGCACTTGCAAAGCTTCGAGCCGATGTGTCACCTTTTCCCGGCCTCCGCCGCCGCGGCGCACCGATAACGAGCGGGGAGCTGGCTCTGGCACGGCGGAGTGAGAGGAAGTGAAAGATGCCGGCCACGCGCGCCCGATTGCGATACCTATATTTTTAACGTATATAACCCTTTTGCGGCTGGTAAATGGCAGCCGATTCAACAAATCGGGAGCGTGACGTGAAACAAAATAAATACCATTTTGATAAGGCTGGTGCGAGAATGTTGATAAACGATCGATCCACGCGTACATTTTTTTCAACTTAGTGCTTATTAACGGAGATATCGCAAGTGGCGTTGCTACGCCTTGATACGCTTTATTCCACTTGATAGTTTTTTCTTCAAAAGGACATCCTCTGTTCAATTTCATTTAGAATGCACATACAAACCGAACTTTTAGCTATTTTTTCAATTAAAAAATAATCTATTTTTAGATTTTCAAAAATACTTCTGAATAAACATTGAGTTAAACTGGAAGAAAGAAGAAAAAATACGTTGAGTTTATTTGTCGAAATTAAACATTTTTCTTCAAAGGGACATTCTCTATCCAATTTCACTTTGAATGTACATTCAAACCAAACTGTAAGCTCTATTTTTTTTCTCTTTATTCTTTAACTTTATGTTTGTTGTTTATTTCTCGAGTCCGTATAAACCATCCCACAAATATAAAAGAATTTTTCTCTATTGTTCCGTAGTGTCGAAGATAATTATGCCTGGGAAGCAGGGAAACATAAATTCGGGATCGATGGCAAACTAAAGTGGTAAATTAATGCAAAAATGAATGAAAGAAATATATTAAATCGTCTTTTATTAACCGGTTTTTTATTTTAAGAAAATAATATCTTTTTTTAGATGGACCTCTCTTCTGTATTTTAATTAGTTTTTTAGCCGTGTCGTGGTGCGTATAAAATGATAGCAAATGCATGTATTTATATTGTTGGAATAATGTTTGATACAAAAAAGAAAGCACGTTGAACATTCGAAATCTTTAGAACTTATATCTCTTACACTATGGTCAGATAAGTTACGTTATATCACTCACGCATACACTTATGTGGAGACTGAATCAGCGAGCAATTCTGAACTGGTATTTTCGACGGACATTACGTCACAGCCCGTATAATTTTAATGCAAACAGGTGATCTTGAGAGAGCCGGTACTTTCTTTTTCATTGCTTCAGTGCGACGGGATTGCTTAAATTTCAACGTAACGACCTTCATAAATGTATAGGTTTTGATTTTTTCATAATACGCCTTAACGAGTAAACGATTTCGTTAAATGACTACTTTTTTGTTTTGAAACTTTTCAGCTTTATCGATTTCACTAAGACTGTCTATTCAAAAGTATTTTTATTTTTCCCACTTGTAAGCGGTACATTCAGTTTTTGTGATGGTTTTTTTACGGCGAAACAAAAGTTTCATGTCGATGTAAACCGGAAGAACTGATAGCAGTCGTCACGCACTTCGAGTCGAGCTCACTGAATTCAGTACATCGCAGAGGTTTCGGTTGTTTTTTTCATGCAAACATTTAAAAGAATGTCTGCAGCTAGAAAAAAAAGTAACAATTCTCGTAGAATGTAACATTGAAAAGTCAAAACTGAAAAACCATATCTCGCATCCGCGAGCAGAATCAATGCAATTGTGGACTCTAGGATCAAGCTCATCCGAGCAAATTCGTCGAACGAAAATCGGATTCCGTGAAAATTAGTTTAGAAAAAATAGACAAAAATCATACTGTGGACGATGCTGGAGGGCAGCGGACCTATTTCTGCGAATTGCGTAGGCATTTGTACATGTACCGCACAACAAGAAGGTGCGTCACGCGCAATAGACACATATGCAGTGCGGTGCATGAACTTTCCTCTAAAGATGAATAAGTGAAATTTCACCTAAATAAGTGAAATTTGACTTAAATAAGTAAATAATCACTTAAGTATTTAACGTGAAATATATTCTACTATTGTATTACGTGGGAGATTTTCGACTTAGAAATTTCACTTTTTCAACTTTAGAGGGTTGAACAGCTCCACAGAACTAGAAAAAAAAGGTAGAGCAAGAATTCAAAGAAGAAAAGGTGGAGTTTCTGCATTTGTATCTCTGGCTCAAAAGAATTATAATTCATGCTTTTAAAATATCTGCATATTGAGTACAACCATAACGGTGAACTGATTGAGTATCGTTGGAATCACATGCAATTAGGATTGATTCACTTGTTGTCATTCACGAATGTTATCATTTTTTAATTTATATGGGCTCAGAATTGGATTTGACTTATAACCATAATTTAAATGCCGCATTTTTGTAAAACTTTACATTATCAATAAAACCAAAAACCGAAGCAAGAGGCTTTCTCAATATATAACTTTTTTCTTAAGTGATAATATTTTTAGTGACATAAGTAAAAACGTAGAATAATAATAAATTTAAATATAAATACAGCAAACGTATTTGACCAATAGGAGAGAATACTAACAAAGCAGCACACCTAATTAATTGTTTTTGATAAAGAAATAACCAGATGTTTCGAAAGCTCGCAGAACTGAAGTTAGAAGAAGAATAAAGGAAAGTAAGAAAATAAATTTCCAATTATTTTCAAAATAAGATTTTCTAAAAGCAATTTTTTAAATAGGTACAAAATATAAAAATCCCTATTGCTAAAAAAATTTGAGAATGAGTCGACCTTAAAATAATAAGTTTTTTTTTTACTTTTTGTAAAACTACTGCGGCATTAATTAAGTTACGTTGTTCATCGTTTATGGTTAAATAAAATTGAACTGAAATACACTAATATTTGAATTTTATAATTGTGTATTAATTAATTAGTTTAAAAGCAATGTAAAAAACTCTTGGGTTAACAAAAAAGTTTGTTGGGTGAAATTTATTATAGAATACAATACTTTTTCTTTTTTTATATAATGTTCTACTAAATCGCACGTTTTATATTATTAAGAGAGGATTGGGTAAAGAAGAAGGTACATTCTGGTTGACCTAGATGGCATTACTGTCTTTATTATTCGTTTTAAAATTAAACTTATATTTATTTACTATTATTACTTATTATTAGACCTTGTAATGAATTAATAATATATATAACTGAGTAAAATTTTATTATAGTGCAATTATTAGGAAATCATTTTTCCAATTTAATACATAAGATGGTGTTCACACCATAACATTTAAATAAATGTGATGGACAATTAAATAATCTAATAAACTACAGTAATAATAAAATTAAATCAAGTATTTCTGTTCATTATTCATTTAAAAAAAACAAGTTGCAAGAAAATCTCACTCGTTTAAAGCGTAAAATTCCTTACAAAATTGTATTATCTAAAATTGAATTATCAGTTTCTCATCATATTGGATATTAAACGTTATATGGCCGAAGTACCGTAAAATTACAAAATACTGAAGTCACACGATCTGCAGGCTTTCAGTGGAGGGCGCAGGTTGCTCGGATCGACGCGTAATGCAATTGCTACGTGCGGGGAGGGATCGCCCTTTTCTTGGAAAACCGACGGTACTTAGACCCGCTTGCGTGCATTTCTGATGCGTACGAGGGGTGCTGAAATTTTCGTCTGCTCGTACTTGACTACTTCAGTGCGTACGATGCGAAAATGTTCACCTTATTTTTAAAAAGCAAAAATTTCAGTGAAGTTTTAATTTCTACAATTGTCTAATTACTCAGAAAATTACTCCTTTAAAGATTTCTCGAAGCTTCATGTCCTCTAAAGGTAGCTAGCTAGTGCTTCTAGGTAGTTTAAAAATGCTCAAAGATTATATTTATTTTTAAATTACTGAAAAATTACGTTCGATTATTGAAGTTACTTAGACCTCTTAAAGCGATCAGAGTCAATTAGAGTTCAGAGTGCATCGGATTCCTCTGTGCCCATTCAAAACGGTGAAGTGCTTAAATTACAGTCACTTTTTCGAAAATGAAGACCGTCCTCTTTTCCGAAAGTGAAGACCGTCCCCTTTTCTCAATTCAGCCCCGAGGGAGCGATGAAAAAACAATGGCTCCAATGAATTAATCCATTAATTAATTCTCCAATGAATTAATTAATTCATTGTCATTTCGGGCCGCGGAGTGTCAATCGCGCGCTCGTTGCTTACCCGTCGCACCCTGTAGAGCCGGCGGGAAAGCAGGTTGCGCGGCGCGAGCCAAGGTGAGCACGCGGCCGGTGCACAAAGGAGAAGCTATAGCCGGCCGCGCGGGCACCTACACACATATGCCCTCGCACGCACACAGACGCGCAGCCACACGCAAGCAAGTAACGTAGGAGCCGCGCTGATCGATACCACACGCGAACCGGCGCCGCGCGGTGTGCCAGATACTTACGTGTGCGTATACGCCGCTGCTGGCCGCGGCGAGCGCGAACTCGGCCACTCATTATTGCGAAATGGGCGACAGGTGAGAGGCACCACTTCGAGCCAATGTGCACCCCTCGCGACTGCGACCGCGGGGGGCTAGATAGCGAGCCGCGGGGGGGTACACTCTTCGTCGATGCTCCCTTTTTTTTTACCGCTGCCGAGTGATGCCTGCGCGATTTTTTTTTTTTTTTTTTTTTTTTTTTTTGTTATCGAAGAGCGAATTTTTATTCGAAGCGGCCGGCGGATGAATTTGATAATTAGATTTTGCGGATAACTTTTTCAACGAAGGATGGCTCGGCGAGTCGAGGTGCGCTGAATCGCGCGCAGATGAGTTATGAATTATAGTTCCTGGAACGAGCGCTGCTTCGGAAAATTGAATGCAACGGCAGGCAATTTACTAGTGAGAGGGGTGAAAAAATTTTGCGTATCCGTGAATCAACCTGCTGTTTTGGGGGACGAAAACTTTTTTGTTAATGCAAATTTGTTGTTCTGGCGAAAGTTTAAGTATACTTGAAAGAGGAAGCCCTTCAATTTTTTTTAATTCAAACAATTTCAGGGCAAGAATCGAACGGGAGAATGTTTAAGCTCCCATATTCAATGTAGTTCATAGCTCCTTTTAAAGGTATAATTTTTTTGGAGTATAATATAGGTTTTGCCGCGGAAAAACCGAAAAAAGGTTTATACAATAAAAAAATCTAGTGATGATAATTAACACTAGTTAAATTAATTTTAGAAAATATAGATGACCTTAATAGCGTTATAAGCAAGCTTCATTGATCTGTCTACAAAGAAAAAAAACTCTTGCGGAAATTACCAGAAAGTTACTAGATTTTTTAGTAGTTTTTAGTGCAAACTAGGAATTATAGTAAATATTCCGTGAACATTTTAGTTATTTTTACCATTATTACAATAAATTTTAATTTAGATTTAGTATACTTTATAAAAAAAAACTATAATAAAAATTAATAAATAATTCTATATAGTAAAATTTAATATACATTATTTACTCTTCAGTATATATTACTAGTTTATTTTTATTTAAAAAATGATCAGCCTAGCTATAACTTGCCATTTATTTATAACCATAATAATTTTATAATGTATTCACCCTTACAAAAATAAACTACTGTAAGAATGACTGCAAACTACTGAAAACTTCTGATGAATTACTTGATTCCAATAGTAAATTGGCAACTACTGCCAACATTTCATAAAATTCCTAAGTAGTTTACAAGCAGTTTACCTTTAGTTTCCAGTCAGTAGTTAGTTAGTAGTCGCCAATTTACTATTGGAATTATGTGATCTATCAGTAGTTCACCAGCAGTTCAACAGTTGATTATCCAATAGTTTTGTCAGTATTTTCGTAAGGGCAATTATTTGAAACTTAATTTTTATTATTACGTACTATATCGCTCTAACTTTCAATACTGCAAGATCTAGATCGCACCGCACATACCGGTTATCCGAGTGACCCTACTCATTTTTTATCGGCTGCACGCGCGATAGAGGCGGCTCGTCTACTTTAAAACCGCGATGGACAGTTCGACGCGACAACCTACACAGCCGCAGCTCCATCGTGGGAGGATCGAACGCGCCGGGCGACAGGCAGCCGCGCGTCGCTGGCTACACGGCGCGGCGTCGCCGAGCGAGAAAAAGGGTGGGCGCGCCCCGGCTGCCGACATGCGTCGGCGAACCCACCACGCCGGGATGACGCCCGGCCGCAGTCGCTGCCCTTTCCCGTCGTGCGGCGTTTATCATCTCCCGTGAGCGCGCGCGGGGACCTATCCTTTGTGCGCGGCGCCGCGTACGCCGATTAAACGCTGGAAAGTCACGTCCGCGCACTTTTGCCACAATTCGGAACTTCGCTAACCTCTTTGAGCTGATGATTACGCCTTTATTGCTGTTACAGCTCCCTTCGGTGGACTAGCCGTTTCGTGGCGTAGTTCGTTGATTCATTAATTAATTGTTTGTTAATTTCACTGGAGATGTGGATATCTCTTGCGGTAAAATTTGAGGTAGTTGTTAACCCAAACAGTTTAACAGTTCAGAAATTATATATTTTTCCTTGTGCATATATCTGCAAGTTGTTAAAATTTCAGAGCTCAGCGCTGTAATCGTTTCTAAAATATTCATTCCCAAAGTTTAAACGCACCTTTTACGCGCGAAGTGCAGGGCGAAATGATTATGTCAAAATATATTTTTTTCGTATTATTATCATTTACAAATTTTATTTAATAATAGTTGCATATTGTTTTACTGGATGCACAGCCACACACTACTTATAGTTTGAGAGAGATCGTATAGTAGTGCGTAAACGACAGAGACCGAGCGAAAATGAAGAGGGGGATTCCCCGCCGGTCACGCCAACTATAACATTTTTTAAAAATCTGTTCTGTAGAAGTTGTGAAAATAAATTTGGGCAATTTGTCTCTTATTTTCAGCTTAGAAAAGTGATCCCATATATATATTTCAATGAATGAATTTCAGTAGCATTAAATTTAAAATTACATTATCTTATACAAAAATATTAATTTTATAACAAAAATAGTTAAATATATAAGAATACAATTTTTTCGATAAGTCAAAGAAATAATTAAATAAAATGTTAATTCTCGGCTAACAAAATTTAATGAAGAAATATAAAAATAAGTATAAACTATAATATACTATTTTTAGATTTAACTATTTTAATGCATGCACTGATTATATTTTATTGCTCTCATATCAATGTGCAAATTACTTAGCAAACTGCAAAAAAAATGGAGCAGCTTACAAAAGCATGATAATCTCGACTTATATAATTGCGTTGTGATTCCGGGAACTGAAGATATTCAATTCTTCAATTCACCCCTTGGATTTTCTAGTTCTCTACTCAAAGACACGCTCTGTCGGTAGATCATCCCTCAATCTATCAAACAAAACATGTGCAGCGTCGTGGGAGAAAACATTGGGCCAACATTCAGCTAACAAACGATAACAGGAGATCAAAACCGGGTTAAAAGATACCAGCTCTCACGCTACACTTACTCGGTGAAAAGCGAATAAGGGTAAAAAAAAGGAAAATAAGTCACATAGGGTATTCATGTGTACCTTTACTCATACATATAGCGAGAGAGCGAGTGTATAATACCCGCCATCCGGGGAAAAAGGGCCGTTGAGACAAAGATTCTCAAACTAGCGTGTGCGAATGTAGGAGAGAGAGAGAGAGAGAGAGAGAGAGAGAGAGAGAGAGAGAGAGAGAGAGAGAGAGAGAGAGAGAGAGAGA
>JAXIUT010000048.1:263535-288793 GCA_035586675.1 Eurytoma californica | reverse complement strand
TTATCAAGAGAAGCGACGTAACTGCGAAATACCAGCATCTCACGCGCAGCCCAGACTTATGTAAGAAAATTAAAAATGTAAACGATTAACTGCCAGGATTCTTCTGCCAAAATGGGCGCCGGGCCGCGGAGCGTCACCTTAAGAGCACCTACATACATGCGTCGTTTCTCTGCCGCAGCGGTGATGGCAACACCCGGGACGGAACTTTCCTGTCATTATGAGCAAGAGAGATAAAAAAAAAAAGAGAATTATTGTAAAAGCTCGATTCGCGAGCGCGCCTTTTGCTCTCATCGACAGCCTAAAAAAAAGAGAATGTATTGCGGAAAATGTGAAGCAAAAAAAAAGAAAAAAAAGAGAACGGTAAGCTACCCCCTGCTGCTCTGTTGCAACAAAGTAAACTGTATTAACGATAATGTTACGGTAAGCTTTACGTTCTGTCGTACAAAGTATATTATGTGGTATAATAATGTGTAATGTACAAGAAAAAAAACCATGAATTGATATTTAACATTTTATGTATACCGATGTGGATTGTTTTTTTAATGTTGCGAATCAAGCATAAGATGTGTTCTTGGCCGCTTCCAGCGTTGGGGCATTAAGAATGCGCGTCGTAAATGATTCACCAGCAGGAGCCGAGTGCTCCAGTTCGTTGAAAAGGCACGATTGTACGGAGTGAATATTTTTTTTTACAGACAAATGTGTTGTATCGTAAAACTCTGCCCAAGGCAGAAGATTCTTTATCGAGAGTCACTAGTTTTTAATTTACTTTGCCATTTTATTTTTCAACGCTTTCCTCTAATCGCCGACGATCTGCCAGCAATAAAGCTTCGGTGGCTTCTAACGCATTGTGCTTGAGTTTTGAACGTGTACGTAATTAGCCTCAGTAGCTTAGCTGCGCGGAAAGAAAATTCGCAGTTCCGTGGAAGTAAACGAATTTATGCTTAAGACTACAAATCGATCAATTAGTAAACCAACATCGAATGTAACCCGCGCCAAGACTGGAAGTGTATTCGCGGGACTGCGAAACTTCTTGCACTGTAGCGACCAGGACCGAAGCCCCGCGCGGTGAAATTACTCGAACCTTGTTTTCATCGATGTGTTTATACGTTTTCGCGTAACTCCGCGTGATATTGTAATAAACGCGCGATCGACATTGACGACGAAAGTACCCGGATTCTGTGCAATCCACCGCTTACGCTTTCTTACCTCTAACTAAAAAGAATTAAAAAAATAAATAAAGAAGACGTTGTAACCGTGCCCATTTATCGTAGCGAGCGCCCTGTGTCACTGTAACTAGCATTCTCTCTTTCACTCTGCAAGAAAGTATAAAGATGACGGAGTAACAGTGGGCGTGAAACGACGAGAAAAGGGATACACAGTCGCGGGCGGACCAGCGGGAGTCCTTAGACTTACTGTCGATTATTGTGATACACCCTTCGCTGTGACTAAGCTACGTATATAGAGTTACGACGCTGCCGATAGCGCGTGCAATCTAGTTGTCTAATAAAACACGTACGTGACGAAAACAAAAAAATGGAAAAAAAAAAACGAGACGAGCGCCGGGTAGAGCAATGTCGATCGTGGCGTGGAGGAAGCTTGGTTTACGTAGCGCATCCGCATTTTTCGAGCGCGCGAGGAATTTGTCGCAGGGAATGCCGCGGCGCCTCGGTGATACCCGGCAGCCGGCCAACATCGCCCGGTCGTAATTTCCCCGCGTTTTAGCAGCCAGCGGCGACGACGCGAAGTCCGCGTCCGTCGTATCCGCGGTTCGCGATTGATGACGAAATTTTCAACTAACTATTGGGAGTGTGCCTAACGCATAGTGAAAAGATTAATAATTTATGGTGAATAAAAATACATACGAGAAGTAACGTAACTTACATTGTATATGTCTTGATGCTCGCTGTGGCTGTAAAGTTTTAGGACTCGAACAGGAAAGTGACTTTTCATTTTAATGTGTACGCATTAATTCTCGAAACGTGAAAGAAATGAATCAGTAATAACTCCTTTCTTGAAAATCGACTTTCAACATTTTATAAGATTTGAGTGGTTTTCCAGTCTCACATTATGAGTGTAGATTTTAAACAATATAAACTCCTTTAAGTTTTACTTAAAATTATAACTTATTATGTAATTTCAAGAGAATTATTTATTTAAGACTCATTTTTAAAATTTATTTTTAAAATTGTATCTTAATATTTTACAGCCACGCCTTGTGTTAAATAGAATATAGAGGAAAAAAGTAATCTAGCCGTAATTTCGGCATTATACTTCGCTGTAACGCTTGTTCAAGTTTGTAGCACTTATCCAAAGACCGCTTATCTCGTGCAACGTATTTAAATCTTTTGCGTTTCGCCGTTTCGTTTTGCCACTTTTTAATTCGGCTTATCACGTGTCGTTCTGTATCGATAATGCATAATATATATTGTGTACATTTAATTATAAACCAGGTCCACGAACTGATGAAGAATTGCTAAAAATAAAAAGATAATTATAAAAACAAAAAAGACTGATGAAGATTCATTGCAATCAGTATTAACAACTATTGGTATTTTAAATAAAACGAGAAGAAATTAAGAAGATAAAAAAAAAAATACAATGATATATAATTTTTACATTTTTTAAATTTTTAAGAAAATATATTTTGGCTGCCTAAAGCAATTTTTGTAAGTCACTGTACAAGTGTAAATTCGGTGTAAGAACTTAGCGGTTGAACAATTGAATAATTGAACAAAAATATGTTTATGACAAAAAAAAGAAGGATAAAATCTGAGCGAGAGACAAAGCATCTTTTTGTCGAACCTATTAACGCGCCTTTTTGCGTTTGGCATTTTTTAGGAGCCAACAAACTATCCTTGGCACATATTTGTCTAGCATTTATGATACGTATTAATAAATTAATAAATATTAAATTACACTACTTTTATTATGAAATTATCCTTCCTCTTTAATCACACTCGAACCATCAACTTGCGTAAGCTTATTTTTTAAATTTTGAAATTTGTGGATATTGGTTTTCAGTTTAAATGGTTATTAAAATAAATTCACATTGAGTATAATATTTTTTATTTCACTTTCATATCAATGCCACTAACTAGCAGACTAACATTTACTAATATTATGTTGGAGGCGAATCTCTATTCTCTACCGCAGTTACACACGCGCTATGCAAGTCAGATTTGACTTGTAAACGTGGATTCGTTGCACGGATCAGTCCAATTAATCCGTTTTTGCAGGCGCAGCTATAGTCCAAAATATTACCGCGAGTAAATCGCCAAATATTTATTGTTATTCATGAACCGTGCAAAGTTTACTGAAAATGTCTTATGAATTTTCATTGAGAGGTACCTCGTCCACATCGTTTAGTCTACTTTTTTATTTACTTTACACAATAGTTACTAAAAATATTCACAAGCGGATGCTGCACTCTAAAGTAATGGATTACACGTCGAGATAAAGAAATTTTGATGTAAATACAGCTCACTCGATCGCCTGTTCTGCTCGGTCAATTTTGAGAAACTGCAAATGGATTGCGATTATTTATTTATTTTTTTCACTTATGCTCACTCTTGCACACTACTAACATTATTTCACAACGCCGACTCACATTGATATGAAAACATAATCGTACTAATCCATTACCAGTGCTCTACGTAGGAAAAAAATTGATGCATATTTTAATGATTTCAAATTTTCTTTTTTCTTTATCTGGAATTACTTTTGAATGTAGCTGATATACCTAAGAGGTACAATAATTTTTTGAAAGGAGACTCGAGTTAGATTTAAATTATATTTATTTTTACACCAAGTAGCTTTTTTTTTTAAATCATCAACGTGAACCGAAGACTCGTGGTAACAGAACACATACAATTCCGGGATTTGTTTATACACACATGTATTCATTTAATCGAGATATTGTTAATTTTCTTTTAAATGAGGAGCAAAGACGGATTACAAGTGTGCACAGCCGGTAGCTCTATTGGGAATCGCGCGAGGTACGCGAGTCACGATTTTTTAAGTGCTTGGATAAATGAAGCAACAGTAATAGTAATAGTAGTAATAATAATAATAGTAGTAGTAGTGTAGCAAACTCCAGGCCTGAGATATTTACAACGTTTGTTATCCCTTTTTAAGCTTCATTTACCTTTTTTTTTGTTTATCCATCACTTTGACACAACGGATTATTTTTACGACATTGCACCTGTACACGGTTGCACCGAGACTATTCTATACATTATCCAGTTTCATTATTCTGTTTATTTTTCATTTTTTTTCCTATAAATAATCTCATCTGATCAGTTATTTGTAGCTGCACCTGAAATGAGCCATGTGAATGGTTTTTTATGCGTTAATTTCGTGATCTCACTAGTTACTGCGAACTGGCCCACTAGCATTCGTTTGTTGTTTTATTTTTTTTAACAATTATTGAAATACACGTAATATTTTACAGACACCTACAGTTTATAATCGAACAGCTACGCGCACAGAGTCAATTATTTACAAAGTGGATTAGTCCGCCTTGCTCCTAAAACTCTATCGCTTATACAAAAATAACGTGGAAGCATGAAGAATGTCTTAAAAATTCAGTACGTTACATTATCGGTTATCAATGAGCTTTCCACCTTCTTAGTTTATCAAGCTCGTGTGAAAACCGCCTGTATATAACTCTCCTTAATGAAGTTGCTAATTTCGGAGCTGTCTTGTTAACTCTATAATTTGTATTTTTGTTTGACTTGTTATAGATAAAAAAAATTATAAAAAAATTATTAATTTCACTAATTGATTACAACATTATTCTTCATTGTCCTTTCATCGTTTTAGCTTTTTTATTCCTTTTCTTTTACAATATATTGCTTAAGTAGTTATCGTTTCGTTATTTTTTCAGAAATGTACGAGGTCACTCACGCTCACTCACGCACACAAGCTCAAATTGTTCGTTTTATAATTTCATTCTTTGTTGCGTAAAGAATGATATTTTGCAGATGATCAAAAAGACAAGGCAACAATAAAAATCCAATATGGAATTTTTTCATAATTACGAATATATAGAAAAAATCATATTTATTTACAACACAGTTGATTTGCTTTGTTTTTATCATATTTGTTTTTCATTTTTAGTTCATTTTGTTTTATCATTTAGTAGTATATGCCAACAATTATTGGCCCGTTCATTGAGCTTCAAAAATACTACACGTATACCGAAAGTGCATTTTACAGAGTCCACAGATATTCATAAAAAAATATGTACGAAGAGTCAATTACTTCAAATTGTTTCATTATGCATTTCCCTTCGTATTTTGTTATTCTGCAAACCAAAAGTTAAATAAAAAAGAACCTGACGGCAATAATCAAAAGAAAAATAACCATGACATTTCTGCGATAAAATATATATGCACATTATAAAGCTCTGAGCTTAAACTTAAAAACGATAAATGATCAAAAAAGTTTGTCTCGAACAGTGAAGAATAATACACATTAAATCGATCGGGAATTTCGGGTTCTTTGACATTCTCATTATCATCCTTACCGCCTAAGTACCTAATTACTTACAGCTTAGGAATTTATCGTTTATTGTAGTTCGTGTGGAAATTAAATACTAAACTCGTCGTGGTACTTCTTCTCCTTTAAGTTCCAACTTCTTTTTTTCTACTTTATACTTTTTGTAATTCAATCCCTTCCCAGATTAAAAAAAATGAAAATACTCCTGATTCTCATGCCTCAATAAATAGGAAAATGTTCGCTTTCAGGCACACTGCGCGTATATATATTTTTTTAGTCAAAACACGCAGAAAACACTATAGGCGCGGTAAATAGTTTTCTTCACATCCTTAAAGTTTTAAATATTTGAGCTTTCTTTTTAATAATTGATCTTCTTTTTTTTTGCTTGTTCGCGTTCGAAGAAGAAACAAAGCTTACGGAAATGATGCCGCGATCGCGCATCAACGTTAAGACAAAGGCGAGAATTCTGAATAAAAATGTTAGAATACTAAGTTTAGAAAAGTATAGAGTGGCTCGATATTGCGATTGACGATTTCATTTGCGCGTCGATGATCTTCAGTGTGAAAAATTAGCTTTCTTTTAATTTTGTTGGAAAATTTTTTTACAAATTACCCGAGCCAGCACTTTTTGAATCTTATGGGGGCTGTAAAATTGGCATGAGACTTGATAGGAGCTCTTCGAAACGTCGTAAGTATTTGCTCATGTCGCGTAACGCTTGGTCCATAAGCGCGCTATGCGATCGTGCTCTTCTCTGTTCTGCAGATATTGCGTCGCTATACTACCAACTAGGGGGTCCGCTGTAAAGTTTATAAATACGTTTTGAGACTAAAGAGAATAATAGTATGCTATACACCTAGGGAGAGAAAGTAAAAAATGTTCCAAATAAATACAATCTTCGCGATCAGGCACCAGAAAAGCCGTTATCAAAAAATAATAAAAAATGTATACACAGTTGATTTAATATAATTTACAAGTTTAAAATAAAATTAATAGTGCAGATAAGGTGCTCAATATTTAAATATACCCTATCATTTAAAAGTAGTGATACTTTTGAATTTTAATTGATAGACTTTAAATTAATTAAATTAAAAATAAACCTTACCAGGATTACAGTCTGTTAAGAGAGAACAAATGGACAGCAAAACTTTTGATATAGTCAGTGCTGGGGACCAGTTATCTTTAAGAATATCTAAGCATATAACACCCTGGCTATTTATATTACAGTGATATATACGTGTCCGAAAAGTAACCTAAAAAATAAAAGATCATTTATATATTTATTACAAAAATAATTGATTGTTAAATAGTATGAGATATATACCTTTGGTGGTTTGAACGGATATTCTGGAGAGAAATGAATATCCAAGAAGAAAACACCACCTTCATACACTGAACCAGGGGGGCCTAAAATTGTAGATACCCATTCGTACAAATTATCTCCTTTAGGTCCAGCACTGTATAAAGTAAACAGAAATATTTATTAAGATATTCATCTTAAATGTCACCTTATAGTTGCACGATATTAGTATATTAAATAAAATATTAAACTTTGAAACTAACCTGCAATTTGGAGGAGGATCTAAAGTAATTTCTGCTAATTCTTTCTGTATCCTGAAAAAATTTTAAATATTTAATTTTGAGATATGTGTAAGTACAAATGATGTATAAAACAATCTATACCTTTTGGCTGAGGTTCCTAATGCCTTGGACATCTTTGGATTAGGTTTAGCCTCTTTATTATCTGACTTATTATCAGCTAAAGATGATCCACGACCTCTGCCAGTTCCACTAGATCCAGCTCCTGACGACATTTTTCTGAACAAAAAAAAAAAGTAAACAAAAACATTTAACATAAAAACTGTAAATTTTATTTATTTTATTTTTATTTATAAACATACACGGGCAAAATGCCCTTCAAAGTAACAAAAATAAATTCAATGTACAAAAAACAATAATAATAGATAACTTTAAGTAACAAAAAAATAAAATCTTCATAACAATAAAATAAATTCAAAACCGTAAGGTAAATTTACTAACATTAGTCAGAGGGTTAATCATAATGGCATAAAAACCATGTTTTGGGTAATTATAATTAATAAATAGATTTATTTTTAATTAAGTTTTTTATATCAATACAGATTATTAGTATACCAACTTGTATTATTGTACTATTAATTGTTGCTCATTTATATTTAAACTTCATTTTAACACTACACGAGTATTAATAAATCAAATTAAAGTAAACTTCTAAATAATAAAAGACTATAAAGCTTTGTAAATATTATATTAAGGAGCTTTCCTGTTTAGTTACTTAATACAGTACTGTTACAGTGTCTATTTTTTGATCCCACAAACATGATAGAATTGTTCGACAGTGAGCAGCATTCAAAAATATCAATTGATACAATAAATTTTTCAATACTGTTACACCTCCAGTAAAATGGCAAATGCAGATTGATATATTAATCGCACCTCATGATTATTAGCCTATAGCAGTTGAAGCAAAACTATTTATGCACAATCTGACTCAGTGCAGAACAAAGTGAAACTGAACTATCTCAAGTTAATCCATTACAAGTGTCACTAGCCACGGAGTGGACTGAGACTCTGAGGACCGACTGCAAAGCGATTTATTGGCCAGGCATAACAATGAAACATCAAGAAATGGAGATAGCGGGCAGGGTCGTGTCTAAAGAGACTCGGCCACGTCCCTCTGTATAAACGCGCTTCCTCCGACCGAGATCTCGGCGGATTCGGCCGGGCAAAGTCTTCGCTCCCCAAGGGCGTCGAGTCGCGACGACGGTAGCTCGGCCGCGTCGCGCGGACTCTCTTAGGCACGAGTTGCTTGCCGCGGCTGTACGCGCTGCAGCGGCCCACCCGATGCCTCGCCGAGGCGTTCGCTCCGATTCGTAGGCGCGGAGCTGCAGGTCCGCGGGTCTCCCCGCAAACAATGAAGGCGAGAGAAATAGAGAGGGCGAGCAAAGGAGGCGCGGAGGGAAAAAGGGTTAACGTGCGCGCGGAGATGAGTACGCGGGCGAACGTGTACACCTCCGTGGCGTATATAACCCACTTACCTCTGTGATAGGCGGGCGGGCGGCCACTGCGGGGACGACCTCGGGGCGAGTCACGCGGACGGCAGCGGGGAGTCGGGGCAGACCCTGGGCGCCCCTCGTTGAAGACGATGTCGACGCTGCACGGCGGATCTTCGTGAACGCATCCACGAGAGCACAGGCACACACACACGCACGATACACACACGGAGTTTAGGAGGGGAGCCGACTAGCCGAGAGAGGAGCCGGCGCTCCGAACTTCCACTCGGTTATGCGCGTTTCGCTCGAATCGTGTGTGCCTAGGCCCCGCGAGCCCGAGTATATATGCGCGAGTGTGTGTCGCGCTCACAATGGAGAGGCTGTTCCCCTCAAGCTTTTGCTCCCTGTCTCACCTATGTACCTCTGTAATAGTCCTTTCCTTATTGCCCTCCTATCGAAACTCTCTCTTTCTCGCGCTCACTTGGCCGGTAGGACTGCAGGAGGTATCTCGTGAGTCGCGTGGTCAAAAATCGTCAAAGCATCGTCAATGTGACTTATCAAGAGATCACTCAATCCTATTACTCCCGCAGATCAATTTAACTCCAGGATTTCTCACTTGGCGATTGAACACCAGTAGCGGTTATTAAGGTTAGAGTTACTGAAGATTTAGATGAAATTACCAGAACGATTCTGCCGGAGTTGGGAAGAGCGACGAGTGTTGACCGTCAACTCCGGGTTTGTGCGCCACCTTCAGACTTTCGGAGCCGCAACCTCTTTCTTGCAGGGGTGACGATATAATTCTCCCCTCCGATCTGTGATTGCACTCTGAATTTTGATGGATTAAGCTCACGCAGTTTCCGCTCCCCTTGGAGTTCTCGTCCGATCGAATGACTAATTGTGCGAAGTTACCATCGCCGTTTCTTATACACTGATATGAGTCACTGGTGAGCATGTCCCAAAGCTCGCGCAAGGAAAAATTTAAATTTCCCACTGTTTTTCTTTGATTACGAGATGATGCGGAAGAGAGATGGACGATGCAAACCCGGAAGAAACGCCGGTGCATGAATGGGTATAGATGTGATAGGTACAGATGTTCTGGGAGTTGGTATTGCTCCCATAAATATAACGATGCATTATGTCAACTCTTGCTCCGAGATTTGGACTGAAATCTTATAGCTTTGCAGAGAAATCTTCCTCTCCCTCCCCCCTCTCTCTCTCTTGTCTAAAGCCTCCTGCAAAAATGTCGCAGCTGCGCATATTCGCGATGTCGCCGGATACGATGCCAGCGCTACTTCGTTCTTGTGTGGAGGGAAAATCAAAACAATTATTGAGAATAGAGTAATAACAGAGATGTACTCTATTAATATAGCTACTATAATATACTTTTACACAAAATGTAAAAATACTGCACCTAAAAAAACATTTCTAAAAAGGTACCTCGATCCGATTATGGTCCTCATCAATATATATTACCAACTAAGGTATTTATGTTAATTAAAGAAGACTATAATCGCGGGTAGTCTCATTTAAAAGCTCGAGCCTTGGTAAACCCTTACGTATATAGCTATATATACATATAATAGTTGGTAAATCGAACGTTTTCTATATATCTGCCGATTTAGTGTGCACTCTTTGTTATTGAGCTACTTACGTTCTGCAAGAATTAAATTCAGTCAAGTACTGCCCTGTCAGGTTTCTAGAGTTCACCATTTTGAAACGAATACGCGCATGCGCAACAGAGCAACTTTATTGGCCTGTGGCGGCTGTGGCATGTATCAGAAAAGGTACAGTCAGCTCAGTGAGTTCAGCTGTATCAGGCGTCACTGTGTTTATTGGATGTGCATGTGTGCAGCTTCAGTTCAGCATTAGCGGTGCCTTCGCAGTTCGCAGGCTTTGGAGTTCGATTATTGTTCAGACGGTTAACCTCGATTTTTTTCTAAACAGTTTCTTCTTTTCACCTTTATTGTTCAATTTACAAATCCTTGATCTCAGAATTGATATTATTCGAGAGTGAGTTAAATACACAGCAGTCAACATGGGGAAGCGACAGCATCAAAAGGATAAAATGTAAGAAGAAACAAAAATTGATTGCCTTCACTCACATATTTTAGTATACCACATCTCTTTTTATATTGCAACTTTCAGGTACCTCACATACACGGAGTGGACAACATTGTATGGTGGAAAAGCATCTGGAACACCATCTGAATCGAGTGAAGATACTACATTCAGAAGATTACCTTATGATCATTGTTGTCTAAGCCTTCAGCCATTTGAACATCCCTACTGTGACACTAATGGGAATATTTTTGAACTTGAAGCATTGTTACCTTATCACAAACATTTTAAACACAATCCTGTAACGGGTAAACCTTTGGATATAAAGAGTTTAACTAAATTAAATTTTTATAAAAATGCAGAAGGACAATATCACTGCCCAGTGTTGTACAAAGTATTTTCAAAACATAGTCATATTGTTGCTATAAAAACTACTGGAAATGTTTTCTCGCATGAGGTAATTTAAAAATTTTAATTTTAAAGATTGATATTGTTTATTTACACATTTACAGACTGAATTCGTGTATTAATATTTTTAAAATCTAGGCTGTTGAACAGTTAAACATCAAAGCACAAAACTGGAAAGACTTAATAAATGATCAGCCATTTACGAGAAAAGATATTATTACTTTACAAAATCCAAGTGATGCTAAGAAATTTAATCTATCAACATTTCATCATATAAAACATAATCTGAAAATTGAAGATGAAGGTATGGATTTTGATCACTTTTATATAATTTTAAATGTCTGTTTATGTTTTTTTATCCATTTTTAGAAGTGGTTAAAGAAAGAAATAATCCTAATGCTAAATTGAAGACTGTATCAAATGAAACAAAAGAAATTTTGCATGAATTAAAAAGTTATAAACCAGCTGAACAAGCTAAATCAATTGAAAAACAAAAGGCAGATAAATTTAATGCCGTAAGTTTCAATTTTTTATTGTATTAATGTAAAAATTTTTCTAAAATGAATAAGATACAAATATTGTAATGCTTAGGCACATTATTCAACTGGTGCAGCAGCTGCTGGTTTTACATCTACAGTAATGCCTCAAATTACAAAACTTGAAGCTGCAGTTTTAGATGAAGATATTGTACGTTATGAACGAGTTAAAAAGAAAGGTAATTATTAATTATTAAGGACACATAAATTATTATTGATTTTATTAATATAATTATATTTTCTTAATATTTTTCCAGGATATGTTAAAATAATTACAAATTTTGGACCATTAAATTTAGAGCTCCATTGTGATATGGTACCAAAAACATGTGAAAATTTCTTAAAACACTGTCAAAATGGATATTATAACGGCACAAAACTTCACAGATCAATTAGGAACTTTATGGTAATAAAATTTAATTTATGAAAAATAATGTCACTTCATTTCATGAATATATTTTCATTAAAATTCTTGTATAGATACAAGGTGGAGATCCTACAAACACAGGAAATGGAGGAAAATCTATTTGGGGTAAACCTTTTGAGGATGAATTTAAACCTAATCTTGTACATCAAGGACGAGGAATTCTCTCTATGGCTAACTCTGGTACTGACACAAATGGATCGCAATTGTATGTAATGATTAATTGTAAATTTACCATATTTCATTAAACTTATGTCAATTTATAAAATTACAGTTTCATCACCTATCGGTCTTGTCGACATTTGGATAATAAGCATACTGTTTTTGGAAAAATTGTTGGAGGTTTAGAAACACTAAATGCCATAGAGAAAATCGAAGTTGATAATAAAGATAGACCGATTGAAGATATTGTCATTCAAACTGTACAAATTTTTGTTGATCCATATGATGAAGCTGATGAGCAGCTTGCAAAGGAAAGAGCAGAAGAATTAGAGAGGATGGCTAAAGAAGCTGCAGAAGCAAAAGCACCGAAAAAAAAACAAGAACAAGAGTACAAAGTTTATAGAGCAGGCATTGCAAAATATCTGCCTAAACCAGTAATTAAGTAAGTTTACAAATAGAGAGATTTAGGAAAATGGGAAATATTACACTACCTAATAATTTTACTTATTTCAGGCCAGATAAATCTAATACTCCATCAGAAGTTTCAAAAAAGAAGAGAAAAGTTATTTCTCAGCCTTTCAGCTTTTCTTCTTGGTGATTTACAAAACAATTGCATAATTGTATAACAATTGTTAGATAAGTAACTGTAAAAATTGTAAATTATTTTGTAAAATGTAAATGACGATTGAAGCCAACATTCAATATATATAGTAAGTTTTACAGTCCAAAATTAGTTATGTGACAGTTTTCATAAAAATCACTAAATATTAATAATAGCATAACGCAGTCATTCAATAAATTCATTCAGCTATACAGAGAATGAAATGACCCGACACTGCGGAACTCGTACGTTGGCGATGCACCTGCTATTCGCCGCTATGCAGCTTTAAACCCCTTCTATGCGCGCGATCTCGTTTCCTCTGCGTGGATAAGACCATTTTTGGAAGCTCGTTTCTCCGTCCCGTTTTGTCTCCACGGCATTTTACAGTTTCACCAGGTGGAAATTCCGCCGCAGTTGGCTCGAGTTTCGGATCGCTCAGCAGCCTCGCGATCTTGCGCTGAGTATCGGTCAAATCTTTTTTTTTGCCAGTATAATCGCTCGAATTTTTTGAATTCGCGCGGCTGGCAAACTTCCCAGCATTACGTGGGTGTAGATATTGCGGCGAACGTTGCGTTGTGACTTGTGCACTTGTACAGACCGCAGTGTTGTGGCTTGTTAATTATGGGTAAAAGGTAACAGTGAAGCAAGAATGTAGTGTTGCATGCAAATAGTTTCAAGTACAATTAACTTTTCGAAAAATTTGTAACAATTATATTACATGTTTAATTGTAATAATTATGGATACTTGTGTTGTTACATAAATATAAAAATTTTTTCCCCCATAAAATCTGAATTTATTTAAAAATAAATATTATACTTTATCATATAAATTTATAGCACTATATTGACATCTTTTATAAAATAAAATATCTAATCTCACTGTTAATTATAGAAATCGGCTTGAGTAATTAAAATACAATAAACTTGATCGTCGTAAAAAAAACGCAGAATTGGACAAGAGCAAAAAGAAAAAAGTTGATATCATCGTTCACGAACTGGGCAAAAAATCTCCGGTCAACTTATCGTCGGACAAGCATCGCCAAGAAAGCTGAGGGGGAGGGGAAGAGGGGAGTGGGACGGCGAGGGAAGGAAGCGAAAAGCGGCAGACGAGTCGCGCGGATCGTGCATGCCTGATGTCCGCGCGCAGGACGTCGGTGCGACTCTCCTCCCCCGCCGTATCTCCTTTTCTCCATACAGCGGCATATCACTTCGCGTAGTTTCGACGGCCATGGCCAGTCGTCGGTGAGTCTCTGCCTCCGCCCGGCGCGCCGCTGCTGGACAGTGACGATTAGTTACGGGCCGTATGCAGTAAAGAGCCGCGGACGATCGCGCGCGCCCACTGTGTGTACCGACGTATCGCTTATATACACGCGCGGGTGTGTGCTCCGGACCGTCGCGGTTTTGCGCCGCTGCCAAGTGACGTTTGCTGTCCGCGGCGCCCCGACTGCGCCGCATTTACATCCGCCGGACCGAAGACTGGATCAGCCTCGCTATGGACGATCTCGGTGAGTACCTTTTGCCTGCTGTTTAAGAGCGATCAGTTATACTCGATCTCGTGTCCTTCTCCAGCGCGGAGTCCGAGTTTAACCTCAAAATCGTCGGCCGCAGGCCGGAGATTGCGCTGCATACGTCAGTGTCCGTTCGAGGATATAGTGTACTTGGCCCACGGAGACACAGTGCAACGGCTGTACGGTTATCTCGGCTGCTTAGAGTTTAAATAGTGTGAGCATGGCTTCTTGATGACTTTTTAGTTTACCTCAAGATTTGAGGTTATCGCGGAGGGTTATTGCTGCATTGTTTTGATCGAATCCTGCGGAGGTGGACGTGGCTCGGTATAAACTCATCCTCTTATGCGCCTAAAGCGCATATCACGACGCATAGGTGTGAGAGAAACTGGAAGCGAACTGAGAACCCGTATACGAATGCAGGATTCTCAGAGAGCGGTAATTGAGAATGAAAGTGTATATGGTAAGCCTAATTCTATATCTAAACTCTGCGGTACTTACAATTATGATAGTCAATCTTCTTTTTTACAAATGCTGTAACTATAAATTGAAATATAACTATTTTTTCTTACATTCTATATCTTTTTTTGTAATTAAACTCACTTGAAATTGGCCAAAATATTTCAAAATTGTTTTTATAAATCAGTTTTATTATATAAAAAAACTATGAACATAGTAATATTTTTTTTTATGTAAATAATGAAGAGTAATCAAGAATATCTTTATTAAATAAAGAAAAGTGCATTGGGCGGCGCGCGATTACGAGACGTAAAAGTGAAAAGTCACTTTGAAGACAACAATTACGTAAATCGAAGGGGGAATGAAGTACCAAAATGTCATACTTCGTTGAATTGCAGAATCAAGAAAGGATGAAACACGATCATGGGCGGTTACACCACTTTGTTGATGACTCAACGACCTTTTTTGGTCTTTCTTTTATTCTACCTTTTGCGAATTTCGATGAGACGATTTAAATTGTGTTTACATTCACGTTTATTTTATCAGTGTCGGAAGAGATCACGAGCCGCGCACTCATTCGCTTTTCCTCATCGATCTGTAAACAATTAACATCATAAATCTCAGTTGTTTGATTATTTTTTATGCACTTTGATTTTTAATTACTTTTTTTTATTTGATTTGTAATTTGAAAAATTGTAATGAACGCGTGGATTTATGTTTTATTCTTTTTTTTACGCTTAAATGGACATGAGTCTTCAAGATTACTTATCTATGATGACTTAAATCGATTTATTTACTTTTCAAATTTTTTCGTAATATAAATGAGGGGACGCATAGAATGATTCCTCCTACGCTTATACACATGCGAACTATACCTTTATCCGTAGTTTCCCCTCAAATAATGATTTTTTATAAATCCCTATTCGCTGAAATTTAATAACGTTTTATTTAAAATACATTGCATAAATTTTATGGTATAGTCGCAGTTATTTTCAATATGCAACCTCTTATAAAAAAAGTTATGAAAACGTCGTTAGCACAGTAAAGGTAAATTCTTTTAGAAATAGCATCAAAAAAAATTGTTTACACAAACTTTTGACAACAAAGTGTAATGCCAATACCCGTCGATCGAGCACTTCCCGCAGCATTCCCCCGCATTTAAAAGCAGCAGTAGAGCGCGGTTACTTCGCCAATCGCTTTCAATGACACGTCCTCGCTCGCCCCATTATTTTAGCACACGCTGCTTACTACTTACGGGCGAACTTGGCGATCGCAAGGCGGGGCACGTAATGCGAGATTAATATAAATCCTCGAGTCGCAGAGCCCGCGCAAGATACCTGTCGGTTGCTCCGGAAACGCGTTAGTCACCGTCGGTGTCGAGAAACTTGTGGGGGTGGACTCGAGTCGCATCGGGAAGAAACTCTTTTTCTCGGAGGTAGTGCGCTTCCGAGTGCAGCCTGTATACGGGGGAAAATTAGCGCGCCGTCAGCGTCTCCTCTTTCGCGTTTCGCCCACGCTCGCGCGTATCGTGCGCCTTGATGACGCACCGCGATTTTGATAAGTCGCATCCGGCTCTTGCCTACTGTATTTTCGTTAAATTTTAATTGGGGATGAATGAAAGAGACGTGTTTCTTGCTGTATTACGAGTGACGTTTTTGTTTTATTTGCATAATTCATTAGCACATTTTTTCTTGACTTATTACTGTAGACAATAAAAATGGCTACGATTAGTTTGAAGATGAGAAAAATTTGTTATTTAAAAACGACCAAATATAGAAAATTAAAAAATATTACAGATTTATTCGTATTAATTATAATAATAATACACTTCATAGCTGTTAAAAACTCGTAGCTAATTCGTAACTCATTTTTTAATAGTCGCTGATACATTGGAAATATTTTGGGCGCATAGTATTATGAAATATTTGTACCATGTTAAGAATACTTATAAGAATTAAGTATTTGACCTTGATGTCTTGAGGAGTCGCAGAATGCATTTTAATCGAGAAATTAAACCGGTCCTTTTAGGAGTCTACCCTGCGTTAAGTGTCGGATGATCAGCAGCTTCGGTTTTTCTAATTTTTTGTTGGATACTCTACCAATTTTGTTGAAAATTGTCACAGAATTGCTTTTCATTTTCAACTATTCTCATAAATCTGCACGCAACGCATTTCACGTAATTCGTTACGAGAAGTAGAAATTCGATGTATAGTGAACCGATGAAAAAAGACTGTCACACGGTCTAGCAGATGTTCCTGAGTCATTTGCACACCAATAAACCAATAAAAGAGATTTAACTCGGCGCGGCTGAGTCACTAAGTTTAACGCTATTTTTGGCCATTGCGTCCAGATCCCGCTGAAAGACCCTGAAGCCTTGGGATTGCATCGGCACCGAACAGCCGTTCGTCCCTCGAGCGAGCAGACACCCGGCGAATGCGTTTCTCATCGAGCGGAGTGTCGCGAAACTCGGCGTCGAAATCGCCGACGCGGGATAAAAAAAAAAGAAAAAATCGCGTGCCGGCTGCTCGCTCGAGCGGACAAGCGCGGCCGGTTATCGGCGTCCTACACGAGGCAGCGACAAGTGCGTTGGACTTCACAATGTGCCCCCGCCCCGTGTATCCTGAGCGCGCGAAAAAAAAGCCGTGACGTAATGCGCCGGTTATATCCGGCCGCGGACTTCTTCGCCTGTCTTGCTGTACTCCCTTACAGCGCGTCTAGTTTTTTTTTCTTCTTCTCGTCTCGTTTTCCGCAAGCGTCGACGGCGCGGACGAGATGCGCGCGTGTTCATGACGGCCGATGCGGTGCACTGCGTGATTGCATTACACAAAGCGCGGAAATTGCGCAGGTAGTATAGGTCAGTGTGTGGGTATTGGATCGCGTGCGCGCTATGGTCACCTTTAATTGACGTGCACTTTTCGATGCGCTGCCGATTGGTTGTACCTTTAAACGCCCGTAATTAAAGAGGAATGTGTTGGAAAGTGTATAAATATATGATGTATACTCGAACAGTTTAAATACTTTAATTAAAAATCAATGTGAAGCTGAAACGTGGACAAGCATCTAAGCGTACATTGCTTTCCAGCCATTTTTCCCTGACCACGTGAACAAATTAATTAATTTTGTTAGGTGGAGCATTCAATTTTAATGGATAAAAATGAATTTTCAATTTTTGGGTACGTAGCTTTACTTTTTTTTGGTAAGGATATATATTAAATGCATTATAAATACAAAATTTGTAAAACATTCTCACGATAATTATATCTAAAAACATGTAAACGATTTTTTTTTAAATTGTCCATTAAATAAAAAATTAATAATTAAATACAAAATTATTTTGTCAATATAAACGAGTAAATACAAACAATAAGTGCAAGACTGCATAAACGTGTTTGTTTTTGTCAATAACGCGTTGGATGGAGCGCTTTTGATAATATTGTAAATATGACGCGAGGAATAAAGTGTACAATATTCAACAGAAAAGAATTTTATGTCGAGCATTTATTGTGAATGTGAATTTCTTAGAGATAAACAGTACGATTGCCAAACAGGGGGGTTGTATTGGATTAATGAAATGACAAAAATGTAAAGTTAATTCATTTTAACAATGAAAATGTAAATTAATTAATAGTTGAATAAATTATACTCCTCTTTTATTGCATGCAGTCGCTTATATTATTAAATGTTTATAAAATAATAAAACGATTGTTATTTTAAAAGAGCCTGCTTTCCTTGAAGAATAAGAACGTTAAGTAAATTTAATCGATATCAAATTCGATTATTAAATATTTATTTATTGCTAATCCAATTTAAATTCTTTGTACTTCTTGGTTATGATATCATGAAGCTGCTAATCATAATTTTTTCACACTCTGTCCATTTTTTAACTGTTTTAAGATTATTGTTCGTATCATAATCACTAAACTGATTACTCCCATTATTGATTCGAATAATTCTTTTTCGCGCGTGTACGATTCCAATCAGAGAAAATAAATGTCGCGCTTCCGCGTGTTCGATTGATCAATAACGAAAAAATATTTTCTCTTGTACCGCGATTTTTTTTTTATCCCTGCAAAAATTTACCAGGATGTATCGACAAGAAAACATCGCATCAATAAACGATGAGCCTGCCAATCGAAGGAGATGGTGGCGATAGGCGGCGTCTTCCGACTGTCTTCTCTTTCTTATTCCTATTATACCCTTTCTTTTGACTGGCGGCAGTCAGACGCCCGTATGACCACCGGCTGCTTACTCTCTTTCTTGCTCCCCCTTCGACTGTTCTATTTTTCGACGGAGCTCGAATTGTTTTGTTAGCGTCGAAGAGAACGTCGAGAAATTGGAGAACCAATGAACCTAATAGTCATCAACGTCAATCGATGAAGGGGAAGGACAATTGGATGATGTGGGAGAAAAACATTTTTTTTTGTTAATGTTAGATGGGCGAAGATTTGAAAGGATCGAATAATTTTTCACATCTCACGTTGTTTACCGTGGGTGCATGTACTGCAACTAAATAAGAGTTTTCAGTTTAGTGTATAATACATTTTTTTAAATATATCGGGCAATTATTATAGTTATGGAAGGGAAATATTTTTATGAGAAATACAAAAACATTAGCATTATATTTTAGATACTTATTTTAGTTATGGAAGTAAAATAATTTTATGAAAAATACAAAAACATTAGCATTATATTGGAATATCTTACCATAGATTTTACGGGGATCGGGTATCTAACGGCTATATGTACTAGGAAAAACTATCGTGAACATAGTAAAAGCCAAAAAGACACGGATAAAATTATATTGAAAATAGAGAAGTTAAAAGTCAGCGGAGTCGCAGCGGAAGCATCAGACATAAATAGAATGAACAAAGGGGATAAGCTTAATTAAGGAACAGGGAATCGAATTATTCTCATATCATAATACCTAATTGCATAAAAAAACTCTTAATGATAAATATTGGATTCGATTAAAATGAAATTGATAAACATAAAAAATGTAATTTTCCTACAATTCAATATATCCACGTAAATGACTTTAAAGTGATTTAAATCTGTATTAATATCAATATCGTGATATTTTTATACACACATTCAAATGCACTAAATAAATCGTTTTCAATGGAATTGAAAAAGTTTAAGTATTATAAAAATCATTCGACACTATTTTTAAACAAAATATAAAGCTTTTATATGCGATAAAATGGAAATCAGCGAAAACAATGTAGATATTAAAAGAAAAAAAAACAGAAAAGACATCTTCTATCAAAGCAATTAGTAAAAGGTCAATTTAATTTACTGGACTCATGCTGTGCACTATACTCAATGATTTTTTTACGACTCGCATTTAAAAAATTATTATTATAACGATTAAAAAGCAGCCAAAGCTCAACTTTTTTAACCGACAATAAAAAGGTCAAATCTGATTACAACGAGCCACGAGGCCGTACCGCTACAGTTTCGCAATTTGATTCAACGTCTCCAATACTCGATAAAACGCGCCTCAATCGAAAGAAGTAGGATCCTCTCGGAGACCTTTCTCTGAAGCGATAAAAGGGCTCTTCTTGTCTTTGTCTAACTCGCAAATTTTATATCTTTTGTCCTTGTTTTTCGTGCTTGTTTATCGCTCAACAGAAGGCCGCAGCGGATAGCGGGCTATACGGGCGCTCCCCGTGAAAAAAAAAAAAAAAAAAAAAAGTAGGCTCCCCGTTCCGAAAGATGCCGAGGAGGCTCGAGCTTGCAGCCCGGAGTGTCGCGTGCCGCCGCCGGCGGCGGCGCGCCGAGATCGGACAGCCGAAAACGCGATATTTATAGAATCTCGTGTCCGAGAGGCGCCGTCTCCCTCTGTTGCGCCGAGTCTTGCAGCGGCACCACGTGCAGAGGAAGAGTTCAGCGGCTCCGCCGCCTCGTCGACGACACTCGCCTAGTGCAGTGCAGCGCGCGCGCGCGGCGTTACGCGCACACACACCCTCCTTTTTTTTTTCTCAGTCTTGTTTCGCGAGATGCGCGCGGTAGATCGAGCGTCAAAGTGGTCGCGTTGTCGGGGCTGAATCAGGGAGAGCGACGTTTTCACGGACCATACGGCCGGGGCGAGATCGACTCGAGGCCGAAGATGGACCGCACGATGTACGGGAAGGTCGAGCCGGGCTACTCGTATCAGCCCTATCGGTCCACCGTGCAGAGCCACCAGAAGAACGGACTGGCGCCTGGATGTAAGCGACCTTTCATCTCGTAGCCAAGCGCGATTATTCATTTTTTTGACCGAGTTTAAATTAAGTACGAGCTTTTGCTGTAGTGCTGATGACAGATTTTTTTATCGTTGGTGAATTATGTGCTTTATTAGTTCGAGATGTTTCGCAGGTTTTACTTTCTCCAGTGTTTCTAACGATCTTCTCTAGTTTTTACAAAAAAGTGTGTCTAATCTTCCCCCCGAGTTTTTCTTTAATTACAGTGTCGTCTTTGAAGTGATGAGAGAATTAAATGAAAAATTGTGAACTAGTTTCAGATTTTATTTTTCAACGCAAATTAATTACGTCGTACGTGCATTTATTTCTTAAAAATTAGAGATTGAAAGTTTTACCGCGCTGGAAGTTCAGGCGAAATATTTTTAAGCAAATATTAATGCAACATTGTTGGCTTGAAATACGTTGAAGGTGATAACATTGGCATCATTTTAAGCCTAGTTTTTTACAAACAGATCCAAAACTTATCTAAGCTGAAGAGAAAGGTTATAATCGTATGGAATAATCAAACAACCACGGGCGAGCTTAAGAGATCATTACACTTTAACTTATTTATTTCGGAATCTTCTTAAAAATAAACGCGAGGAAAAGGTGCGCGTAATCCCCTAAGCTTTTTGTTATCTGAAAACTGCACGCAACAAACAATCGATTCCGAACGAATTTCATCCACACAAACTCGCGCTATCATCTTTCGTAAACAAAAAAGCAGTTCCCAAATGCCAAAGCTTCGTAATCGTTACACACTTTTAGTTCGGCTAAGTATAGCTAAAACACCGCGCCGTTAGTGTATTTCCGTTTTCTTCACGCTAATTTTACCCGACGATGATAAAATTTGATTTTTTTTTTTTTTCAAAATCGATGCGCCTCGGTTAAAGCATAAAGGAATAATAAAAGAGTCCGCGTGCGACCGCCTTGCAGCGAGTCATTTTTCTCGCGAATGTATATAGTTCTCGATATAGTTGCCCCAGCGCTGCGTCGGGCGTGTTTCTTATTTTAAACAATGGCGCGCGCAGGAATCAGAATCGGAATGAAGAAAAAAAGGGATCGAGCGATGAGCCACGCATGGTATACCGGCATTTCGAGCGTCGTTCACGCGTCGACCGGCAGAGGCATCGCCGGCCTGGCTGCTTTGCTTTCTCGTATAGGAATTTCGCGTTTTCGTATAGGTATGCCCGTTTCTCGATATTTTTTCCACGCGAAAGCACCGCTCGTTGGCGGGAAGGTCCAGGGACGTTTGAACGGAAGCGGCCCGAAATAAACGCGTTTAGGCCGATGACAGGCCCGTGGTTCGGTTACCCCGTGGACGCCGACTACTCGCACGTGGTACTCTGCGCAGGTTCAATTACAAAAATAGTACTATGTCGTTGTTCATTAACTGAAAAAGAATTACTCGTATAAGGCAATAATTATTATTTTTTTTTAATACGGACGTGAAAAAGGCATTTTTGCATGCTTGGAAAGTGAATGGAAAAATGAGATTTTTCATACGTCTTTGCGAGTAGCGCATGGAGAGGAATTTAGGAAAAATTACAATACTTCTGCTTGTTTTTACTAAAAATATTGTTTTACACAAAGAAAATTTATAATTACTCTTTGTAAATCAACTATCCCTTTTTTTCGATAACTTTTTTAAGTACAATAAATTAATATTTTAAATAATTGATTTCGTTTAAATAATAATTTATTAATTAGATTTAAGTAGTTAAGTATATAAATTTGTAAACTTTTTTTATACAAAATTAATAAAAATTTAAATTACAGAGAGTATTTTGAGGCTTAATTTTTGCTATAATCGATAAGACATCGACATTTTAAAAAGCGAATAAAGAGCCTTTGATAACTTTAATGACTGTACGTTATATACCGCATTAGTAACTTTAATCAAGTTTATTACAAGCGCCTTTTTGTTTCCATATAAAAGATGCACAGTTAAAAACGGAGCGTCAAAGCTTAAGTTACCTATATATAAAGGTTTCCGTTTTTTAGAATTCGTCAATTAAAATGTAAAAAAATACACAGTTATATTTATTGCATTTATTCGTTATAAAAATTAAATTACCACATATGCATTTACACTAAATGGCCGAAGGAGCTAAATAGCTAACTGCCAAGTAAATATTGCGAAACAGTTAAAAAAATAAATAAAATCCAAATCGTTGCTAAATTAAAAAGTTTTTAAGGTGCATATCGATGCGAGTAAAGTGCATATAACGATATTGGCCACGCCGATGACATCAGAGCACGTTCAAATAATCTCACGGCCTCCCGCGTTTATTACACGCCTGGAAAGGCTCGTCAAGGTAGGAAGGAGGAAGAGGGACTGGAAAGAGAGAGAGAAAAAAGGAGAGAATCGAGCCCAGTACAACAGAGTCATCTTAGTCCCAGTTTCGATGTTCACGGCGTCGGTTTCATCGTGCGTTTATAGAGCTTTCGAGACTACTTCTTAAAAGTACGATTAGCCTTCAAAGTTTTATTAGCCCGAGTACAGGCTACTTTTGTATAGCATAGATAGCAAATTAATTCAATAATTTTTTTTCTTGTTTAGTAATATTTTAAAATAAAAAGTTGCAACTAATCGATATAAATCGGACTTAAATCTAGGATTTAAAACAGTGAACTTTTGGCAATAGCCTCAACACGTTAGTTTAGTGCGATAGTTTCAATTGCTTCGAGGTACTAAAAACGCTATCATTAGTTCAAGTGCGGAGCTACAAATGCGTTTAGTGTCACTTTGAATATGTTTAAGTTAAAATAAGTGTCCTGCGTTCATTAAGTAATTTGTGTAAAGTGCAAGCGAACGCGAGAGAGACGTAAGGGCGAAAAGGTAAAATGAAAATTTCGGGAGACTGATGAATGGTTCGGTGAGTGGGTAAAGCTGAAGAAAACGAGAGAAAGTGCGTCGCTTTTATAGAATCGTAAATTCCATATTTAGTTGGCTTTAGTGCTCCGATGACGTATGCATGTATAATCACTGACTCCGTTATTTCCGAGCGTAACGCGGAGGCGGTAGTAAACGATTACTTTTTTTTAAATTTCTTTTTTAACAGATTTTATATTACAAATAATTTTCTTATGAGGTGGAGAGCATTTGTGAATTACAAAAATTTTAATCAGTATTTTAGAAATTTAGAATCGGATAGGAAGAGATTATTAGATAAAAAAATTATCTAAAGCTACTCATTTTATTTTTATAAATACTATGAAAATTGTAAACTTTTATAAAAATCTACACTCACTTTATACAAAAAAAAAAATTAAAAAAAACTTAAATAAAATAATTAAATAGATAGCAATTTCGGGATCAAGCATCATATCTTATTTATTTAAAAGAGTAGTTGTTTTAAAAAATTTTAATTTACCCAAATATGTGTACAACTAAACAAATTCATTCATAAAAAGGGAATGGTCATGTATTTCTCTTATTTAGATTTAGAGGACCGAATACCGGTGCTTGCAAACTAATTGCTCATTCAGTTTCACTTAAACGCACCAGCTACATTCACCGTCTGCGACGATAAGAAATCCAGCTTTATCGCATTACCGGATGAAAGCAAAAAAGGAAAAAGAAAAATGAAAGCGATTCTAAAATCGTCACCGTTGGATCCCCCATTGTAAAAGTGATCGCCGCGGATTCTCCCGAGCGGCGTTGGCCATTACGTTGTTCCCGCGAAATGATAATTGAACGAGTCCGGCGTTATAATAGGCTCGTGCCCCCCACATATATATTTTCGTCGGCGAATAATAATCCCGACCGGTGTGCACCCCGCAGCGCTCGCGGTCTCTTTCGAACTTTCGTCGGGAGCGCTTGGCCGGACTCCAGAAGGGCCGCCGCCACGGCGGAAGGCGCTGGCGTGACGGCCGAGAAGGGGACTTACGACGCCGACAACTAATTTATAGTTTTTTTTTGTTTTTTTTTTTCACCAGCCGGCTTTGTAGGCGATTTATATTTGATCAACCGCGTCGTTTACGTCCTCCGAGAAGGTTTCCGCGCTGAACTTGGTGTCCGCGGCGCGCGGGATTCAAAATTTATTAAAGTACATCCTACGCGTCGCGAGGGAGAGATGTTTAGTTTTAGCGATTTACGAATACTTCGTTTCAATCGCGTCCACGATGTGGTCGGATAAGGATGTGTTTAAATTGTTTATTTTTCTATTTATTTACATTCGTTTGATAATTTCGAAACGATCCAAACTTGCCGCGTGCACCTTTGAGATTCTTAAGGGGGTCATATACCTAAAAAAAATTTTTTATAAAATTGTGAAAAAAAATAAAATTATAAGTATCAATAAAATTTTATAATAGTATTTTAAATATATATTAAATTTATAATAAAATGGA
>JAXIUT010000048.1:235574-263435 GCA_035586675.1 Eurytoma californica | reverse complement strand
CTTCGCCTCGATCGACAATTACATGTGATCTGAGACATTTCTTATTATACAGGGCCAGGTACGTAATATACTATTCTTCATGCGAGCTTTAAAATAATTTTCAACGGTATTTACAGTGGGAGAACCGCAAATGACACAAAATATTATTCCAAACCTCTGTACAGAATACCGTCAAATAAATATACCCCACTAAAAGATCAGAAAGCCAATGCTCTTCTAAATGAATCGCGACTCCCTCACGGGCAATTCATTTAGCAATCGCTTCCCCGGATAACAATGCAATATCCTTCGCGCGCGAGAGGCAGCTACCTGAACCGCTCGCATTGTTTCAGACGCCCTGCTGGCCGATCTGCAGAACACGGTGTCGACGGACGGCAACCTGCTGGGCAGCAGCGGCAGCACGCCCGGCTACGGCTCCCTCAACGGGACCCGCTCGCACGGCGCGCCCGCCGCTTACAGGCCTTACGAGAACTGCGGCACGCCGCCGCTTCCCTCGCAATCGGTAAGTACGAGCGCCGACTCTCAATGAGTGCGCGCGCGCGGTGCAAGGCCGCGAGCGACTTCTTGTAACCCTCGATGCGCCGATTTCATCTCGCTATTGGAGTACTTATTATTGAGGCTGCGTCGGTTTATTAATGTGACAATATGCAAATGATGTCGGAAGTGCTCGTCGATTCTAACGAGTTGCAGATCATACTAGAGCGAAATAATTCTTCGTTAAACTTTGCAAAGGTGCGTCGGCGAACTTTAATGTAGGTCGAAAATCTTCAGGTATATTTAGCTTTTCCCTCAAGGTGCTTTGAAAAGAATACCGTTTCTTTAGATCTCGGCAATCTATTTGGATTAATTCTGTCTAAATATGTTAGATTTACTGTGGTGGTGTTGGTATGCTCATGTTTATGTATTTCGCCTATTTTTATTTAGTTTTCTTATTGATTAAATTCTGTAGTTCAAGTGTAAAGCAATTAAAAAATAATGCGATGTCTTACCCGACTCGGACCTTTTCTACTTACTTCGTTTAATTGTATATAATTGCGAAACTTTCTGCAACGACCTTGTTACTTCATCACTTCAATCAAGCAATTAAAAAATATAATTTTTAAAAATTTCATTACGAATAATGCTCCGTTTCAAAGATTTATAAAAATAAAAAAGGTATCTTAATAAAGTTTATATTTTTTCAACGCTGAAGATTTCGCAAAAATAAATTTTAAATGGAAGGTAATCATCAAATAAAAATAAAATAACAAACATGCATAAAAGGCGGTAATAATTGTTTAGTCTTATTTTTAATCTTTAAATACTTAAAAAACCTTAAAAAGTATTATTATGGTCTTTGCGCCTAAATATATGTTAATATTTCTACAATTGTGAAAAAAAGAATTTTGAGAGCATCGCAAAACTTTTTCTAACTTAGGAAGCAAAACGTGAATTGACAATCTAAAAAATCATTTTTTGTTTTTATTATTTTTTATATTTAAAATCGGACAAATTTATCGACTTTTATATAATAACAGCTTAAAGTTTAATTTAACTTGATAAGTATAGGAAAAACACATTTTATTATTTTTTCATTCGACGAACTAGATTATGAGTAAATTAGATGGATTCGATCAAGGGATGTAAACCAAGTCACGCGGAAAAATTCATACACAGCATGGACAATATAAAGAATAATTTTATTTTTCAATAATGAAAAATCAATAAGAAGGAGTCGCGGGGGCAGCGTGAAAATAGCCGAGGCAACGGCAAAGCGGGAGTAACTCGTAAATTTGTTGCCGCTGTAAAAACACGATGGCGAATCCGAGGCATAAATCGCGTCGGGCGCTCGCAGCCTTCGATAGGCCACCGCGCGCCGGTATTTTTACGGCGGCCGCGTGCAAGCGAGCCGCCGCGGGGAATTTCGCCACTTGAAAATAGTCCCGCGCGCGCCAACCCACGCCAGCGGCACGCGCGGAAATCGCGCAACTCCCCGCGACTTTTTTTTCTCCCTTTTTTTTGCACCCGGCCTCGGCGCGAGTAGTTCCGCGCATCGCGCTTTTGCCGAGCTCGGCGCGCCGGTGTACGTATAGGTGAGGCGGGGTAGGTGTGGGGGTGCGTCGACGCGCGGCCGCGAGCCGTTTAACGCGCCGCTAATGATGCGCGCCAGCCAAAACAAAGCGGCGCTGTTTTGGAAAAAGACCGGTGTGCTCTGCCAAGCAGCCGGAAAACCGACGTTTTCCTGTACCTATAGTTCGATAAGAAAATGCGCTGTTAGTGACGCGTCTGTGCGCTCAAGTGTAAATGCACGTCGGGATTTAATTGGGGGATGCCGTAACCACTTTGTGTCGCATTTATATTGTCTGGAAAAATCCTCTAAATATCGTTCTTGAAAATTTTTTTTAATTTTTGACAAATTTTCATTTTTTGACTTGTACGATTCATTCAAAATTTGATACGATCGGGCCTATGTACTATTTGCTAAGAGGATTATTGCCTAACACCGGGACATTTTTGTAAGCATTTACTTTTGAATGAAAAATTATAGCTTCTGTACTGTACAAGGTCATTGCCTGTCATAATAGTGTGCGATAATTAATTTATTTAAGAAACGAAAGACACAGTACCCCTGTGCAAATTTAAACCTGCAGTTATATGTACATTTTTTAAAAACACTAAAAAACTTAGATCGTTTAAATAAATTACTAAAATCATTTTATTATTCTTTATTTTATTCTTTAAATTTCTGTTTGAATAAACTTTTATTACAACAAATTAGTTTTTAAAGGTAACTCTATATAAAAAAAAATGCATACACAATTTTAACACAAATTAATGTTTGTTATACATATGGCAATACTACAAATTTGAGGAGATGGGCAATGTGCCAACTGCCAGCAGATACTTCACAGGTCTCGCGTTATTTATTGTTGTTAATGTGATGATCAGAAGATCATTAATCTCTAGTTTCTATTCATATTTTTTATAAACTTTTTTGTAATGGTTAAATTTAGAAAGGTTGTTTATTTTCGGATGGCAGGAATTCTAATTTTACAACTTAATAGTTAATAAATTGTTAGTGTTAGTGTTAGTGTGTTTAATGGGTATAATAACATAGTGACTTATGGTATAATATCATGTCTTAAAATTGTTTTGAAACTGAATTGTTATTAGTCCAATGACTTTCATGCTGTGCTATATGTACAGTTTAAATTAATGTTTTTTTTCTAAGCTTTATTTAATTAATCAATGATCGATAAAGTGTTGTAAAAGTGGAAAGTATTTATAAGAATGCTTTTTTATCTAAAATAACAACAATTTGTTCTACACTACTGATTTTGAATAACGAAAATAATTAAAAGCCAAGAATAATCATTACATAAAATACTATCTTCTGCGCGAATGAGAAAATTGATTCTTTAAAAAAAGCTCGTGATTTTCCGTGTGCAAAAAAGCATCAAAAACTCTCGAAGCGGAGACTTTATCTAAAAATAAATTTTGTACACCTAGAAGAGTCAACTTCGCGAGGCGATATGAGCTAAAACCTGAACTTTTTCCCGTGCCATATATTCGTCAGATGCATTTTAACGATCGAGGGTTATTTTAGATGATTACGAGATACGAGCCGTTCTCGTCGCAAGACGACGCTTAGTTGCAGGGGCTACTTATCTCGTAATTGCTGTTCTACTAGGTAGATTTCGCACTTGTCAATTTATTATAATGACTTGTTTGTTTAAAATTTTTTCCCTAATTTAACGTGTATCGTGGATCTTATATTTGATAATGAATTTTCGATTCTTAAGTATCATAAACACGATACTATCGAATAATAAAAGTGTTTTTGGATCAATCTATTGTTTTAATAAAGCAAAACAAATAATATTTTAAGTTAAGGCACATTCATTATAATCAATACCTACATTATTTTTAAAACAGAAAATTATGTTTTAAATTTCAAAATTTTTGGCAAGTATAATTTTAATATAAAGTATAATTGTAAATAAATATATTTGTTTAAATATGACGAGTACTTCATCATCTCATTTAAGAAGGTGCTGAAATGTTGTAATTGAGCAAACTTTATTATTTAATGATAGGTGAAGGATTGTAATATAAGAAGGCCCATAAAAAAACTTGATTCATGAATTCAAATAACGACTTTTATGTTTTCTAAAAACAACTGCACAGGTTTCATAATTTATCGTCACTATGTTTACCTGGTTTATTCGAACCAAGAAATTCGAGCCGAAGTACTCCACGCAAAATACAATTCCAACATCTTAATTCGATGCCGCGCATACCAAAAATACACTTCTGCCATTTCAAATCATTGGCTATTTTTGAGCTCTCAACTGACATATTCGATTTGCACGAGAGAGGAATAATCGCGGGCGCTTTGGGACTCCGGAAGTGTTATTTTCGCGCCAGTAACAAATGTTTACGAGGATAGTTCCGCCTGACGAAATTTTTATTTTGCAGCCAACTTATCAAAATCGAGAGGCGATCGAGGAGGAGCGAGCATCGAGAACAGCTGGAGGAGGCGTCGTCGGCGCCGGACAGTACAATCAAAGTGGGACTGGGGCGAAAATGCCGTCCCTGAACAACAATCTTTCAGAACTGGACACCCTTCTGCAAGATTTGAGCAACGCCCGCTACAACTCGCACGCGCCGAACAGAGGTAATCCCGCAGTGCACATTTTACTTGCTCTCGTAATTTAGAAGAGCAAGATGTTCAAAAAATTATACTATTCACTTTTTTTTTCAACAAAAAAATGAGCCACTCGAAGTTTGATTGGCTTCTTTTTCACTCGAATCTAGTGGTTTTTTATTCTCACACATTTCGAGAGCGGATTAATCATTACACTTTTTTTTTAACGTAAAAATATATTGTTTTTAAAACTTCCTCGCTCCGAATCTGCTTTTGTCGTAACGCTAATAAATCTAAGACTAAGGGAGTTGACTAATGAACTGTTTATTGAAAAAATGAGGTCACGACTTTATTTTAAAAAAGAAACTGCAATAAAACGTGAAAATAATTATTTATCTAGTTAAATGAAGCGTCAAGAACAGTTTTTTATTTGGGTAATGTTATCACAGTATTGTTTATTAATGCACTTACATTCTGTGATCAATTTATTGCAAATTTTGTTTGTTGTTCATTAAGGATTACAAACGTTTAAAAGTCTACTATTCTAAATGTTGAGCTTATACATTAATAAACAAAAGCTGTGTTTTCCTCGCAAACTTTTTTATTATTAGAAAGTATATTTTTAGCCACCTAAGTGTTTGTGCCAAAAATAAAAGTGTGTAACAAGAAAAAATTCGAGTTATAGTGAAAACACTGAAAATCAAAAGTGATGTAACATGAGAGTCCGATTTATAACTTCAAAATGAGTATATTTTTTCCTCTCTCCGTATAATGTTTCATTTTGCATTTAAAATTCTATTCTTAAAAACAAAAAAAAAAAAAAACAAAAAAAAAAAAAACACGCCTTTAGAACCGCTTGTTTTATCTACTGCGAAATTTTTTGCTTTCGCTTACTTACGATCTCGCGCAAGCTACCTGCAGCAATGTCGAGAAACGCTAGAAACCCGAAGTAATCGCGTTCGCTTCTCGCTTCAAAGTGCATTTCGCGCCGTTTGTTTATATTAGCAATCGCTACAAATCGACCGCAGCGGGCTCAATCTGAAAATACGCCTTTCGGCTCGACTTCGGATGAGGACGGCACGAAAAGAAATTCGCTGTGATTTTAGGACTTAAAAAAGAGATCGATACTTTTAAGACCGCTCAAACAGGCCTTATTTACACGAACCTCTCCGTGCTAAAAATGGCGAAAGTTGATGCTAGAAAAGACCGTCCACGCAAAACACACATTTTCTAAGTTAATTTTAGATTTTCAGATTTACATGGATGCGCGATTTTCTTACAAGCGAGGTGCGCACCAAATTCGATGTCTCGCTGCATTTTTCGAACGCGCGACTTTTGCCGCGACTGTGGCGTTGTCACCGGTGCGAAGCTTTAGCGGGAAATTTGCGCGCTCCTCGCAGTAAGAATTGCTGTCCGCGCGCGCGCTGCGCCGGTAATAGGGCCGGGCCAAATCGACGCGATGACGCGAGCCCCGCGGCACCGCATTAACGGTTCGCGGCTCGAGCGGCCGGCGGTCCCGGCTGGACGCCGGCCAACTTGGCAGCCGGGCGTCGGGGCGCATGTAATCGCCGGCGGAAGGTCGCGGGCTCCCGAGTCGACGGTGACGAGTGGACGCGCGACGCGTGGCAGCTTCATTATGCACTTAATGGCGCGATCGGATCGATGCCAGGAGATCAACTTACGACGGCGCTGATCGCGCCCGAGGAGGCAGCCCGATGGGGCTTGCGTTGATCAATAGGCTGCTTATCTGGCGTGTGCCTGCGCGGCGACGAATGCACTCGGCCAATCTTGTTTACCTGGTGTAAGGAGCGTTGGAGCTTTTTGTCGCAAGGAGATAAAAGCTCTGCTAAACACTGCAATGGTCAATTTTTTAAGGTTCTTATTATAGATCGACGTTGCGGGAAAAGTTTACTAATGCTATATAGAAAACATTCTTAGATTTCCAGTAAATGTTGAAAGACAATTTACTACATTTCACAAGAAAATATTGTAATTTTTCCTACAAAAGCCTGTGAGGACATTCAAATCGGCTACTGTAATTATTAATAGAGTATTTTTCTCCGTGTATTGTGGGAAACGTCGGAGAGACACTTCGAAAAAGTGAAATGGACGGAAAAACGAAGTGTAAAAACTACAACAAAAATTGACGAACAAAATTTTTCTTGTAAATATAATAATAAAATTATTATATACAACTATCTAACAACAAAACAGAAGAACTCTCTCTTTTTCTCTCAATTTCGATATATTTCATTGTAGCATACAAAAATTCTGTAGCTGTTGAGCTTTAGAGCCTTCAGTCCCAAGAGGGAATAATACTTTTTCATCGCAACATCTCCACAAAGTTCTTTTATTTTTTGGTGCACTTTACAAAACAGTGATAATTTATCTGATGATCACAAATTATTCCAAATGAAGTTAAAGGAATTATTTTTATTTACAATCAAGATTTCATTTATTATTTACTGTTTCTTTGCAGATATGCGATCGACGAACGGAGGATCAACGAGTCCAATGATGCGCTCGACAAGCAGTCTGTCGGGTAACAGGCCGACAGTGGACAGCCTACTAGAGGAGCTTAGTACCGGCATACCAAATGGGTAGGTATCCGCTCGTTTCAGCGATGCATTCCCTGTACTTACATACTCAACTTAGCTTGTATTTATTTCATTTTTTGTAATGATTACACGTAAGTGAAGAAAATAATTGGAAAAAACTTACATGTAGGGAAAAAAAGTTCGACAACAAACTAGGTATAAAAAATAAACGCGGAAAAGAAATAAGCTGGACAGAGAAAATAAATTAAGTAAGGGAAAAAATGAATTTGGAAGTATAAGGGAAGAAAAAATATGGATGTGCGATCGCATTATATAGTAAAAATAATTGTTAACGAAAAAGTTGTGAAATCAATTAGATTAGAAAAAAATTAAATAGGGAACAATAGGAAAAATAAATGTGTAAAGAAAAGATTCTGTAAATGCAGGGATTGAGGATAATTTCCTATATTCAATTCTGGTTTATATTTAAGTCTAGTTCAGTTAAGCAGACCGGTAAACAAGTAATCATTAATGTGGGTGGAAAATCGAGGACGAAAAAGAAAATAAAATAGATTCGACAAACTTTAATACAATAGAAAATCTTTCTTGACACAGGGATTATCCACCGGAGGGTCGAGTGAAGGTGACTATCCAGGAGACTTCGACCGAAGTCCAACCAGGTGATTCATACTACCAACCAACGTATCATGGCTCTCTGGGTAGGCACGACGTAGACCGTAGCTATATCGTCACCAGCAATGGTCACACGGCCAGCAATGCTACCAAGGAGCTCGACGACCTCATGGCCTCCCTCTCCGAATTCAAGGTAAGTGAATCTTGTTTTATTTAGAACGACAAAAATTTTAAACATATACTTTCGTCAATTAATTTTGAAAAAGTATACTTTTAATTAATCTCAAGAATTTTCATTATATGAACTATATATTTGCAATTTTCCGACTGTGTGCAAAAAAAAAGATATTAAAATTTGAATAATAAACTGGAAAGTACAATCTGATTCAAGACAAATAAATATGTCTTTCTATTTTGATTTTTTACATCGATTAAAGATCTATTTTAAAAAGATTTTGTAGTCAATGTCACTTTTAAATTTGAGATGTCTCGCTGTCGTATATCATGCAGACTACGGTTTCTTTGAAGTTCCAAGTCCAACTTTTCCGTCGCTCTGTCATTAGACAATTTTTTGCCGACATTTAACGTGCGCAAAATTTGGCGAACAATAAAATGCTAAACGCGACCGCGGCGAAAAGTAAAGCAATACGCGACCCAATTTTTAGGTCGCTCGCGCGCTCGAATGGATTTCAAAATCGTGAACATTTACAAAATTCGCGTATTTTAAGAAAGATTGCAAAAACTCCGCGGAGGATCTTTCCGTCCCTCGTTTAGAGGCTTAAGCGCGCGAAGCCGAGTCCTCTTAGCGGCGGCGATCGTCGCGGTGGGCCATTGTACACACACGAGCAGCGCAAAAAAGCCGCGACGGCCAAGTGGAAAAGGACGCGGCCGAGCGTCGGCCGGTCTAAATCGGTTGATAATGACATAGAAAAGAGGCGAGGCGGCGCGCGGATGGGGATCGGCCGGCGCTCGCGCGGACGCGAGGCGAAGCTCCCCGCTGACGTCGCAGGGGCTCCTGACCATTCTTGGCCGGCCGGGTTACCGAAATAGCGTTCATTCCGCCTATCGCCGTGGCGTATAGCCCGCGAGCGCCTCGTGCGCATCCCATCCGGGTGTTTATCCGGCAGCCGTGGCGCGGAACAATGGGAGCCGACTTTATATTTCGATCCGACGCGATTTATATACAACCTGAGCTGGACATTGATTGAGGGACATCGAGCTATTTTAACTGTTTGACGATTAAGGCTACGCTTTCGAGCTTATAATAATCGCCGCTGCTTTGAGGCCCTTTCGAGGAATTTTAATTAAAGGACTGCGAGCAATTTCGTATAATCGGTGTATTTATTTCCCTCTTTGGACAGTGATAAGACATGTGTTTTGTAATTTTTTAATATTTTCTTTTTCAATCAAATATGTTTATCGGATGGTTAATCGTATGTTCGATATTTCATTTTTGGTAATTTATTTTATTAATAATTGCTTGATGTTTTTCGTTGGAAAAAAGTTTTGTTCATCGTTCAATGGACGTAATTTTGATTATCAGCATTTGTTTCGAGTTCTCGGTAAATAATATTATTAACAAAATTAAATTATTATTAATCATTATAATAATGACATCTGATTATTGATATACAATCTTAATTATTGTTATCAAGATTTCTAAAGTACTGCTGTAAAAGCAAAACACTTGATTTTCTAAATTTATTTTTAAGGATGGAGATTGCTTGAGATTTTATTGTTTCATTTATTGCAATACATCCAACAAGAAGTAAAAAAAGTGGAGTTTCCAAGACCCTTGATGATAAAATATTTGATTTTGATATTTTCCAATTATATTAAGATATCGTTTGAAATTTACCTGCGTAATAAAATGATTTGTTGTGCTCAACTGCTTTAGATAATTTTCGAGTTTTTTGAATAGTCTCCAGTCTTAAGATAACGACAAAGTGTCTGAAACGACGTGCACGACTAGAGAATTTCAAAGAAATCGTTAGGCTCCCGCAATCGAGTCGAGCGTTATACCATCGTCAACAAAAAATCAAAAGACGAAGGAAAAATAAAAGGAGCAGCCCTATCGAGGGGAAGCGGAGCTCTTCGAGCCCGCGCGGGAAAGATCGGCTCGAGGCAGGGAGGCGAAAAAGCTAACAGTCGCGCCTCCGTAGCCTCTATCTCTGGAGTTTGACTCCCTCCACCGTCGCCGGTCGTTCCCCACCCCTCGGCTCCCGCGCCGCCGCCAAGAAAATTACGCGGGCGCGCCTGAAAATATCCGAAAGCCCCCGTGGCGGCGGCGTCCGTCCTCTTCCTCCGCTGGCCGCGCGTACTAACTCCGTCGCTGTCCGGGGCGCCCGGGTGGGAGCAGATCAACGGCAGCAACCACCAGCGGCAGACGGTGACGGACTCCGCGTACGCCAAGCCGAACAAGGCCGTAGCTCAGCCGAGCAGTCCGCTGCCACCGCTCGAGCCATCGCAGTCGCCGCAGCAGCAGACGAGCACCAGCAGCCGGATCCACATAAGCGAGAGCCGCACGAGCCACCACTATCAGCCGCAGTACGAGGCGCACACCGCGACCGCCCAGTCGGTCACCCACATCAAGCAGAACCAGTTGGATTCTATGCTCGGCAACCTCCAGGCAGACATGAGCCGCCAAGGAGTCAACACTACGCAGAAGGGCTGCTGCAACGCCTGCGAGAAGCCCATCGTCGGACAGGTGCTTTGCTTCGTTTTACGTCGCGCCCTCTCTCTCTCTCTCTCTCTGCCTTCCTCCGTCAGGCCTAAATCGGCGAGCCGGAAACTTGAGACGCCGCGGCCGAGCCGGCGGAAGGAGAGCGAGCGAGTGAGCGAGAGGAGAGAAGTTTGTAACGGGGGATTATCGCGTTGCAGGTGATCACCGCCCTGGGGAAGACATGGCACCCGGAGCACTTCACCTGCACCCACTGCAACCAGGAGCTCGGCACCAGGAACTTCTTCGAGCGCGAGGGACGGCCCTACTGCGAGCCCGACTACCACAACCTGTTCTCGCCGCGCTGCGCCTACTGCAACGGACCCATCCTCGACGTAAACTCCCTTCCTCTTGATTCTTTCACTCTCGAGTCTCGCGCGATCCCTCGCGGCTAATAATCTGTCTGTCACGCTGCAGAAATGCGTAACGGCGCTGGAGAAGACCTGGCACACGGAGCACTTCTTCTGCGCGCAGTGCGGCAAGCAGTTCGGCGAGGAGGGCTTCCACGAGCGGGACGGCAAGCCCTACTGCCGCGAGGACTACTTCGACATGTTCGCGCCCAAGTGCGGCGGATGCAACCGCGCCATCATGGAGAACTACATCTCGGCGCTTAACAGCCAGTGGCACCCGGACTGCTTCGTCTGCCGGGTAGGGAAGCGAGGGGAACTCCCCCTACACTTGCTTCTTCTCCTTTAGCTTCTTTTTTCAGGCCTGACGCTGCGCAGAACACGCCGGGACAGTTTTAAAGACAATACGACAAGTTTCCTTGTTATTTTTTTTTTTTTTTTTTTGTTTTTTTTTTCAAATATTTTTAGAGACCATTCGAAAGATTTCGATGGGCTCCAAGTGTACTCAATGTTCGTTGTATTATTGCAGGACTGCAAAAACCCGGTCTCCGGGAAATCCTTTTACGCTATGGAAGGAAAGCCACTTTGCCCCAAGTGCGTGGGAGTCGACGAGGAGGAGGAGGAGGAGGAGGAAGAGGCGTGAAGAGAGAGAGAAACGAAAAAGCTTACCAAGAGAGAAAGAGAGAGAGAGAATCGCGCGCGTGTGAGAGAGCATGTAAGGGAGTAGAGAGCGAGCTGTTGAGTCTTGCCTCAGAGAGACATCCGATACCCCTTTTCTTTTTTTTAAATTAAAAAAAAAAAAAAAAAAAATCAAAGATGCAGTGAAACAAAAATGAAACAAAAAACGATGTAGAAGGAAAACTAGAGTCAAACCCCACATGCCCTCCGGGCTCCAACTGATGCGGAGCCCCAACCCTTGCCCACAGCGATTTGTGCCAACAAGTGGTCGGGATATGGCCAACTGTCAATAAGAGGCAAAGAGCCGCAGCAACTCGACCAGCCGTCGGGGTATCCCCAATGCGACGGTAAACCGTCGACGATGTCAACCCCCATTTCAAATGAATGCACCTATTTCGCGCGAGTCTCACTGCGCCAAAGACCCTTCAGCTCCTCTCTTCTCTCGCCTGCTAAAACAAAAGTCGCACCCGACGGCTCGCTCGTGCACCACCCGCCGTCGAGGCGCTCCAACCTTACAAATTTTTTTTTTTCACCCGGCCGAGCGGGATACACACCTTGTATGAATCCATATATATTTTTGGAAATAAACAATGTATATCTGAAATAAAACGTAAAAAAAAAAACAAAAAAACAAAAAAAACACAGAAAAAAACAACAACAAAAAAACACAAACAAAAACAAAAAATCGAGCCAGAGAACGAAGATTCTATGACCCTCGTGCACGAGTGTCCATTTTCGCTCTTTCTCTCTCTCTCTCTCTCTCTCTCTCTCTCTCTCTCTCTCTCTCTCTCTCTCTGTCTCTCTGTCTCACTCTCTCTGTCTCTGGTCGCCCGACGTCGGGTCAAGGTTGCACATGTCTGCGAGGACATGCGACGCGGATTCCTTGCTGCGTGCCGTGCGCAGTGACGTGTCGAAATAACGAAACGCGGTGACGTCCGGCGCCGCCCGCTAAATTTACCCGTTAACGCCGACAGAGCGCCTTGTCTCTCTTCCTCCCTCCTCTCTCTCTCTCTCTCTCTCTCTCCCTCGCACTCTCTGCAGTCTCAGCCCCTCTGGGCGCAGCGACTATTCCGAACCGTCCGTCTCGCACGGACCCTTATCTTTCGTGATTTTCCGCGCGACCTTGAACGTGCGACGCAGGCGATCGCTTATCTCGGCGCTTTCGCGACTTGGCGCGCGCGAGGGTAGCGGTCTATTCTGGACGCGCGTATGCACTCGTCCTCCGAGGCGTGACGATCCACTGCTCGAAGAAGCGGTGGGTCTGCATGGGCGGTGGCCTCTTCCCGCGATTCCTTCCCGCTGAGAGTGATTTTGATAGTCGATCAGCCGTGATATTTAGCGTCGTGTGACTTCGAAAGCTAAACATAGATGGATGATCGAATATTTTTATGTTCCTCGGTATCGCCTTTCGGTTTTATTTTCGTCCCTCGTAAAGGTTTCGATGCGGTCGAACTATTTATTCGCGTTATCGAAATTTTCGGTGGCGACGATCTGCAGTCGTTAATTTTTTTTTTTTTAAATTTCAGAAGAAATTTACTCGAGAAGAACAATATAATCATTTCCTTGAGCACTCAAAAAAATCGGCAATACTTTTTTTCGAACGAACAGTCACTACAGGTAAAGTTCCGCGAACGACAAACATCGTCATCGTCGATAAGAAACAACGTACGCAACTTATCGCGAACGTTATTGGGATTAGACTTTAGCTCCGCTGCGACACTCGATTAATTCTCTGAGATATTCTTTATGACACCGACTCTAATCACCACTTTTATTTCAGGACTGCCGGCAAAAGTTTCAAGGCGGCTCTTTCTTCGACCACGAGGGCCAACCCTACTGCGAGACGCATTATCACGCCAAGCGGGGCTCGCTGTGCGCCGGCTGTCACAAACCTATTACAGGTTCTTTACTCGCTGCATTTTTATCGCGATCAAGAGCAGTCATTTCCAATGTTGTTATCGTTGAAAAGCATTGGATTCGATATCGATTGATTTATCTTATCGATGCCGAATACAATTGCCTGCACTTTTTTTCAGTATAATTTTATGTTTTTGCTAAGGGATTAAGAGCGATAAAGAGAGCACTTCGCGTTTGTAATGATGAGTTTCGAGAAATGGTAAAAAAAAGTCGGTTTTATTTTATAGCATGTGCAGTAATCCAAGTACTTTATAGCAATGAAAGGAAAAATGCACCTATAGAAAGATTTTTCACAGTGGATTATAAAAAAAAAGCAAAATTTTAAATGATAAGAGGTAAAAAATTTAAAAGATAAATGAGATACCTAATGTATGTAACCAACTTGGTACTGTTGTTTAGAATTTGAAAAATATGCAATTCAAAAAAATAATCACTAAACAAATTTTGAACAGACTTCATTGAAGAAACTGTCTTGTTGTACTCGTCTGTTTCTACTTACAAGTATGCGTTAAAAGTATAGATACATTTTAACCATGCGAAAACCCACATTGAAAAATTATATAAAGTTCATTGGTTTTATTTACATTCTTCATTTCAGGCGTTCTGCTGTTTTAGATTTTTTATAACTTAAAAAGTGGTTTGCTTCCTTAGCTTTACACTGAATCAATTGAATTGATTTATTTAGCAATTAACTAAATAATAATATTTTTAAAGAAACATAAATATATAGGTTCAATATATCCTTTCGTCATGATCCAAAAGCGAAGTGCTCATCAATTAATTAAAAATTTTTTTTAAATTATTGAAAAACTTAATTTTTTCCATTCACTTTTAAATCCATTTTTTGCTTCTCCATTCATTATAAATAATAGAGCAGTCACATCTAGATACATTGAAAAATGCATTTACTGCAAGGAAAAGGGAGCGCGTGTTTCATTAAGAAGTAAAAACGTAAAAGCTACCATTCGCTCGATATGCTTATTACGTTCGACATTCTGTCCTCAGGTCGCTGCATAACTGCAATGTTCCGCAAATTCCACCCTGAACACTTCGTCTGCGCGTTCTGCCTGAAGCAGCTGAACAAAGGCACCTTCAAGGAGCAGAACGACAAGCCTTATTGTCACGGCTGCTTCGAAAAACTGTTCGGCTGAGGGGAACCAGCGGACTCCCACGCGATCACCATCGCAGCGACGAAGACGAAGAAGAAACGGAAATTGATCGTCGCTTTCTATAGACAAGCGACATCGTTAGCTACCGTTGATGTCGCCCAACATTAGTGCCAATCGTATATTTCATTTTGAGTATCGCGTGCTACGTAGCACGATAACTTTTAGTCTTAAGCTGTAACGTTTTTTACAATTAATCGATCGCAAAAATTGCTCACGGACTTAATGTAAAAAAGAAGGTGTAAAGTCGAAGAGGAAAATGAAAGGACGCCGTCGGGACTTTAAGAATTAACACTCTGAATTTTATATATTATAGGATCATGCGTCAAATAGTCGTACATACTTGGAAGGAAATTTATTCGAGATAATAAGGCAATATTGCAATACGAGCCAATTCTTTCTCGGTCACCTTTAAATGACAAGAGCGCCTAAGTAAGTAGCTCTTGAGTTACTATACGTAATACACAGTGTTTCTTCGGTCAATAATAAATGAACGCAGTACAGTTCGATACGGTACACAGTATACTAGATATAAGTTTGATTGTTACTTATGTGTATGGGAAAAAACTTACTAGAACGATAAAAAGATACGACCAGTACAAAAAAGGTCCTCTATCCCCATAATTTTGATTTAAAAAAAAAAAGGTTTCATGTCGTTAGGAATTGTGTAAAAACAAACTTATTGTTCAACGATAGGACGGGTTTTGATACATGTGTAAGTTTGAATAAAATATGAATAATCACTGCCGCGTAGTGTCTTCGAAGACATTTATCCGAAATACTTCCGTCTGAGAATGTTAAAGCGCTCATACTTCATAGCCGTCAGCTTCTCTTCTTACAATGCATTTATGCGTTGAATTCCCGTCAGTCACAAATGGCAATGATAATGTTCAGATGCGACGTCCTGTGTGTGACATGATGACACTAAAGACGAATCGGTAAATTTTTTAAACGTTTGCTTTGATTTTTTTATTATTACTAAGGTCATCTTTAAGCGTTCAATTTACGTTTATTAAGAAAATATAAAGCAATTTGCACGGATAAATTTTAATCTGCGCTCTAATGGAATAGGTGCTAACCAAAGTGTTTTTTTTTTTAACTAATGAATTTTCTCATTATGTATAGATCATAGTATTTTATTCGTAGATAAAGATGCGCGATTTAAGAAGAGAAGAAACTTTTGTTTCATTTTTATAGAAATCAAAATTCAGATAAAGCAATAGATTTCGTCTATAATATTTAGATTTTATTTTATGTATACATGCATATACATAGTCAAGAAACTTACAAATATATGTACAGTTACTTTTAATGCGCATTAAGACTTAATTAACGTATTAACTATCAATCATTGACTTTTAAAAGGCTTTTGAAGAACAGTCATAAAAAATAAATGCTTCATTTTATCAAAGTATGAGATACATTAATCTTTTAAAATATTGGTAATGCGTTCTATTTTCTTGTTATATTAGTCAGTCTATATTAATAAAAATTGCGAAATAACTAACTTTTTAAAGAAATTGTTCATTTAATTAAAAATGATGTACACATCGGAAAATGAACATTCTTCAAAATAAAATTGGAAATGGAATTAAAGACGGATTATATATGAAATTAAAAGATTTGTTGTTATTCTTAATTAAAGTGATTTCAACATTTTTATTTTCATTGCCTTAAATTGATATTTCTGATTCTTTACAATAAATATTATGTACATAAAAACGATGTATTTTCACACACGAACGCCTTAACTCACCTATTTACATTTTACAACTCATATAAACACTAGGCTACTAACGATATAACTAATTTTTATACTTTTGATGTTTACTTACGTTAAATTTTTAAGTAAAAAAATATATACTTAGAGTAATTAAAAAATTCTTGATAAATAACATACCAAGATATTTCTTTTACACTGGATTAAAAACTTTAATTCATTAGATTATGACCATCGCATTATTGGTCAAAATGAGATTAAAATTTTGATCTAAAGTAAATAAATATAGAAAATCTACATTCTAGTTTCAGTTATCACAGACGGAGGCGAACCCTTCGGTTCTCAAGCGCGCGTAAATTATGCCAGGCTGGGGAAAAGTTCGGAGAAGCTTTCATGCCAAAGATCCGTAAGTGTGGTATTGCCACTGCTCACGGAGCTTGCCGGCGAGCCGTGCGACTCGTAACCGCCGTCTGAATGGGCACCGTTGAGCTTAGTCAACGGTACGCCGCTGACTTCCGTGTCATCCGAGTGCAAGCTCGCTGGCGACATAGAGTCGTACGAATGCAAGGGTGAGAGTAAATGCCTCTCCGTCTGTTGCTGTTCGGGCGAAAGGTGTACCGTCTCTTCCTCGGGATAGATAATCGTTATGCAGTTAGTAGCCTCGTCGTATGTGCCATACACCATCTCGGCGTCGTGTATGTGTTCCTTTTTTATTTCGACTTTTTCGGCGATCGTAATGGGGCCTGATGAATTGAGTGTGACTACCGGCACTAGTGGCATCGTATTCACACTGGGAATGCTTTGCGCTGGATATACTGGGCTCATTGTTATGCTTCCACTGGTTGCATTGGCTTCCACATAACTTGGTGTCTCCCCCACCACTTTTTCTTTAGGTCTACATTCTTTAGTTGTCTCTGATTTGCTAGAGTTCTAAAACAAACGAATAAAATTTGTTAAATTACTCAAAATTTTTTTTTTTTTTTTTATTTAAAATATTTACAAATAATATTACCTGTTCATTTGACGGAGTAGAGTTTGTTTCCACTTCTGTGGTAACTTCTCGCAAAAGGCTTTCTGCCAATTCTTCGAGCCGCTCCATGCATTCGTCTCCTTGGAATTCGCCAAATAGGTCTTCGAAAGGAGGTAGAGCGTCAGGATCTTCAGGAGTATGGTTGCGCTTGGGGTCAGTGTCAGAGGTCGTGCCGTTTGTACTGTTCCACCCTGCTGCAGAGGGTTAATGGGGGATACTGCTGATCCCAGCGCTGGTACAGTACAACCGACAGGAGATTGACACATCGAGCACAACTGCTCCTTGGATTCCTTTGTCTCCACAAACTCTTGGTCCTGCTTTAACCTTTTTGTTTCTATGATAAGAGACTCATTTTGTGTTCTTAAACTGGAGCACTCCTCCTCTAGCCTTTCATTCATTTCCCTTAAAATTCTGACAGTGTCTTCCAATTCATCCAACTTGGCCTTCTTACGATCTCTTGAAGTCTGTGCTGCTACTCTGTTTTTCAATTTCCTGAAATAAATACAAAGTACTTCTTAGGATTATTAAAATTATTACAAAAATTCACTAGATAAAACTAGATTATTAAGATGATGAAATTCTAAAACATGAATTGAAATAGTTCTAAAAAAGATAAAAATTGAAGGATAAAAAAGCATTTTTCTCCATGACTCATGACTATGAGTAATTCCGATAAGCAAATTTTAGCTCGATTGCTATTTCACGCGGCGTTGCTAGCAGAAATGAAATTTACGTCATCTATCAACGATTAGCAGATTGGACCACGCGACGGCGAAAAAACGCTTTCATGCGCAAGCTGCTCCGAAACGACAGGGCGAAAGTAGCGAACGTTGAAAAAGGGACACATACTTTCTTTGCAACTTCTCTTCCCACGTGAGGTGGTCGAGCCTGCGTTTCTTGCCGCGGGCCGTGCAGTCCGTCGCCTCCTTCTTGAACACGAGGTCGGCGACGGGCAGCCCGAGCTCCATATGCTTGGGCGCCTGCAGCTTCTTCGCGCTCGCCTCCAGCTTGATCTTGTCCATCAGTATGGAGGTGGTGAAGTTGAGCTTGGGCGCGGCCTTGGTCAGCTCCACCGACGGCGCCTTGGGCGACGCGGCGGCCAGGCCCTTCGCGGGCAGCGTGATGATGACGCTCTTGAGTGAGCTCATGACGGCGGGGCCGTTGTCCTTGATACCACTCGTCCTCCGGGGCTTATATGCCTGCGTGCCCACCACCCGAGTGTCCTGTCTCCTCTACGATGCGCTCGCACTACTAGCACGGCTGCGTCTGGCGCTCGCTGAATCCGGGCCGCGGACACCGTGAAAACATTTCATCATCCGGGAAATAGACGCGCGCTGCCCTATGTGAGCCACGGCTGACGTAACGACGTTCGAGTACTGAGGCAGAGAGGCCCGCGGAATCACGGGGGCGGGCACTGAAGCTTCCGGAAAGACGAGACATTGGCGCTCGCGCGCTACGAGCTATGTGGTGCTGCGCGATTGGCCAACGCGGGTCTGTTGCGCTTTCGCCGTCACCTGGGTTACGGCCGCGAGTGGCGCGTCATTTCAACTTTATTTAGGAATGACGCGCTTCTTGAGGAACTGCAAAGGGAAAGATCCATTTAATATTCCGTGTAATTAAGGCAGTACTTCGGAAAGTAATGCCCAACTGCCCTATGTCTTACCTGTAATATAGGGGAGAGGGGATTATGATGTCGTTATGTGGTACGCAGGCAAGAACACATTACGCACATTAATTTTGTTTTGCAAGTCATAATAAACATCTTTTATAGGCTTGGGGGCTAGTTTTCAAATATTGAACGGAGCTAGTTTGAAAAAACAGAGATTGTAGATATAATCAGTATAACTTAATCAGTGTGTAATCAACGTAAATATATATGTGTATAATTAAGGTAATTTTTTTTTTAGAATTAGAGAATAATGATTCGCAATTGTAGGCGTAAACGATAGAAAACGAATTGATACCTAACATTGTTTTTGAAGCACGAAAAGAACGAACTCGATTAACTGTAGGAGAGAAGAATTGTATGTTATTTCTCTTCATTTATTCAAAAGGTACATAAAGTACATTTTTATACACATAAAACTTTGAGCGATTTTATCTTTTTCGGGCACGTTCGGTTCGAATCGTTTATCGATACGCGTTCCTTTTGTATTTTTCTAATACATATTCAATTATTGTCCAGTGGCGATCGATTCTTCGAAAAGTAATTTCAACGATTCTGAAATAAGAACGTTCTAAAAAATGGTGTACCACATAGTATCTCTCCCCTGTACTATAGGTAATATATCCATATAACGTTTCGCGCTTTGGTAAAGCCTACTATATTTATAGACTTTACGGCCGCGTACATTAATTCACTTTAAAGAATGTTCATTGATTGACTTTCCCGCGGCTTTTTTCCGCAATTTTCCTAATTTTCGCTATAATGCTTATACGGAAAATAGTATGTTTTTAGAGATCAGACACGCGCTTCGTACGCCAGATTCCTTTTACTGTTAACATAAGCAACAGTAATAATAGAAACAGAATAAAAGATACTTACCGGCGCTACCGCTCAATTAAGTAATTGCAACCCCGGACCCGATAAGTACTTAAGTATATCGATCAACAATGAAAAGGTCGTGTTTTTCTTATGGAGAGTCTACAACGTTGAAGCTATATGTCATGAAGAGTTGGCTATATATAATTTAATTGCCAAGAGAATTATCGATCTTTTCTATAAATAATGAAGCGAGCCGTCGAAAATAACATTCTGGTTTAATTAATGCAAAACTATTATTTCAATCAATTTATATTTACCACACGATTGACTATTAATGAATGATACATTTTTATACTAGCATTAATGGTTGCTAACGGGTAAAAAAAACGAGATAGTTGCAATAGAATAATAAATGTCAATCGCACATAAAATGAAAGAATTTTGGGTAATTTATGTTTTAATTTTCTACAAGAATTTAGCACAAATTTACAGGTGCTACATACCTACGAATTCCGATACAGAACACGCACCGCGCTCTTTGAAACGGTATCATCAAAGGCTGATGCAACAAACGAGTCAATGAAAGTACATACGTCATGGTGGCGATTTCAGTTATTTTTAGAAATGACTAATTAGAATTTTGACAAAAATGATTAAATAATTGAAATGATGAAATAATAATAAAAAGATTGTTATTGCAGCATACTATATCAGCGTAATTAATTATTTAAATATTTTCTTTATTTTAATTTTCAGGATTTTATCTTCATAAGATACAATGACGCAAATCGTAATAGATTAGGAAAAGTTTTCAAGTGATTAATTACTAATCCGGTATTATTAATAATTATTATTATTGTTTTTATAAATATATCACTGCTAATTGTTTACAGAAATTATTCGTTATCCCGCGCGTTAAATTCATCGTCACACCTATTTCATTCAAATTCATTGTTTAATGTACTCAAAAGCACAATAACAATTTTGCTATAAAAATAAAAAGTTTAAATTAGTTTTTTCTTTATCTACTATTATTTTTTATATATTTCAATAATTTTTTTCTTTTTTTTAAGTAGGCACTTAATAATAATACAGTTAAATTTATATACTATGTTTATTAGATGAATAGAAAATTATTTCTAAAGCATCTTAACCATTATGATAAAATTTGTATAGTATATATTATGTAAAATATTTTATATAATTTGTTAACTCCATTAAAAATATTTTTTTATAAAAATAAATGTTTCTTCGGCAACAATAAACAATAAATTAAAAAGTAAATTAAAATTAATTTTTGATTCGATATAAAATTTTATAACAATATTTTAAATTGTAGAAAAATAAATTAATCATTTTTTATAATAGTAAGATTTCTAATTTGATTAAAATGACTGTTTAAAGTTTGTTGATACACCTCCTCTGAAAGCATGGCACTTGAAGGTGAATCGGATATATTAGGGACTGGCATTAATTGTGTAAACATTTTCGTTGAATTACCATAATAATCTAACTGAATAGCAATAAGTGCATGCACAGTGGGCTTCAAATATTCCAATCTCTTTTCAAGAAATGTTGGCAATTCAGATAGTAACCTTGCATGATAAATTTTTAGTTCTTTCGAAGCTTGCTCCTCAGATTTTCTTTCTCTTTCTAACTTAACGTGATGGCTAGCTGTCTTATCTCTCTTTTCCTGATATTTTTTTAAATTAGCATGGGCAATTTTCCAGTTATTTACAAGCTCTTCTCTCTTAATTAATGCATCCCTGATATATACAAACTCGTCTCGCAGTTTTTTCAGTGGTTCAATAAATGTTTTCTGACATAATGCAACTGTCTCTTGAATTGTTTTTCCAACCTATAGTAAAAAGTAAAAAGTGAAAATTTTTGTTCTGAAAAAGGTACAATATTAGTAATGTTAAAATATTGTACCTGAGTTGTTACTGAATGGTAGTCTTCAACAATCCGTCTAAAATCATCATTTATGTGAACTAAACTACAAGAACTCAGGTTTGTAGTTAAACGTTGGTCCATTGTGTCTAAATTTGTGATTGTAATCAAGTACTTTTTCATCTCTTTAACCATTCTTCTAATTGTATTTTCAACACTAAAATATAGACATAGCCAACTTAATAGAATGAAACAAAAATATAAATTTATTTAAAATAATTTTCTTGTATATACTGCATGATTCTTTGCACAGCAATGTCCAACTCTCTATCTTCTGCAATAGTAAGGCACGGTTGGGCAGGTGTAGGTCTTTGAGATACACATTGTTTTTTTAGTGGATTCCTAAAAAAGATTATTTATTTTTATAAATGTATTTACACTTCTATGGAATAACAGTATAATCAATATAAATGAAACACACAAAAGAATTAAAATGAAATTAAAGTAAAGTTCATTTTACCAAGTCATTTTTTCTTCCAGATAGTTCTTCTCTTGCGAAAAATCAGTAGTTTATTATAACACCTGTTGTTTATATTTCATAATAACATACTAAATGGCTGGGTAACAATTATTTATTCTCAATAAACGTATTTTATCAGTTCTCAATTCTTTATTTTATTGTAATTGCAAAGCACATTAATTAACACAAAATTAAGTAAAAAATTTATCAAAATACGTAACTAACATAATCTTTTGTGATAATACAATAACAAAACAGATATCATTTATCCTCACGAGGTTATCAATTATCTTGGGTGAAGTTTTAATTTGCGCTTGCGCGTTCCTTCTTACAGTAGTACCAAAACGCAAATACAAACTGCGCTTTTTTATGAAACATTAAAAGAATTCACGAAACCGCAGATTAAAATTAAGTTTATTATTAAATTTCTGCACGTACGAATATTTCATAAATAACTATTTTATATTGCGTGACAATAAACAGTGCATTTTTACCTTCCTTCACCGGCCTTTTAATTTTACATTGTTGTCAGTACACCCGTACCCTGACACATTGTGTACGGTCTTTTCTTTCTGCTCCTCTCGACAGCTGGCAAGTGAAAAGGTAAGAGAATTAAACAAGTTACATTATTTCGTCATTTCTTGGAATGCACAGGTATTTTTCTGTTCTTCGTTATTTTAGTAATAATTACTCTTATTATGAGAGATAAAAATAGCATGTAAAGCTAGAATTTGAGTGCTAAAATTTTATTGCAAAAGTGCATCTGTTTAAAGAATATTATTAAAAGATTGCATCACAATTTTTAAGTATCGTGACTAATATCTGTGAAAAGAACGAAATGTACAAAGTTAATATAATTTAATTAATTTCGTTGATGAATTCGTTAATTTAAGGTTATAATTTGGTTATATTTAGAATTTCCAACGTTCGATGCCCGGTTTCGAGCGTGCACGTGGCTTTAAAGCGCATGCGTACGCATATACTGCATTTTTATTGCAATTTGATGTAATAAAAATGATGAATAAATTTATTTGATTAATTCGAACTTTTTTTTTAAATAATTTTGAAAAAATCTTGATAAAACTCAATTTTTAACCCTTTAATAGATAATCAAACGCCTGTTTTAGATAAATAACATAAATCAATGAAGAACTGCAATATTCTAAAACATATTTCTCGAACATTTGCTTTTGTTCAATCTCGATTCAATTCACAATTAAGTTGTAAACACAAGTATCACCTGGCTGTTTGCAGTAACAAATTAAACATGGGCGAGCTGACGTGGGAAGAGAAGCACCAACTTATTACAAGGAATCTTCAAGAATGGCTTGGAGACGACAAGCTCAAAGCAATTCTGAAGGAGCGAGATCTTAAAGTATACTGGGGTACAGCCACTACTGGTAAACCTCACATTGGATATTTCACTCCAATGTCAAAGATTGCTGACTTTTTGAGAGCAGGAGTCGAAGTGACGATTCTCTTTGCTGATCTCCATGCTTACCTTGATAACATGAAAGCTCCTTGGAATTTGTTGGAACTTAGAACACAGTATTATGAAGCTGCCATTAAAGCTATGTTAAGATCAATTGATGTTCCGCTAGATAAGCTAAAGTTTGTCAAAGGAACTGAATATCAGTTATCAAAGTTAGTAAAAACGTTTTAATTATAAAACTTTGTTAGAAGTATTTATAACAATATAAATTTGCAATATTTCAGAGAATACACTTTAGATGTATATCGTTTAAGTTCAGTAATAACTGAACATGATGCAAAAAAGGCTGGTGCTGAAGTCGTGAAACAAATTGCTAATCCCCTATTATCTGGGCTGTTATACCCTGGATTGCAGGCATTAGATGAAGAATATTTGAAAGTGGATGCTCAATTTGGAGGAGTAGATCAAAGGAAAATTTTCACTTTTGCTGAAAAATATTTACCAGCTTTAGGATATGAAAAGCGAATTCATTTAATGAATCCTATGAGTAAGAATAAATAAATTAAGTTCATAGTTTCATTATAAAAAATATTAGTAATCTGGTTGCAATGATCAGATTTCATAAAAACAATAAATATTAGTTCCAGGACTAGCTGGTGCAAAAATGTCTTCTTCAGAAGAAGATTCAAAGATTGATCTTTTAGACAATGCAGCATCTGTAAAGAAAAAATTAAAGAAAGCATTTTGTGAGCCTGGAAATATTACTGATAATGGGTTGTTATCATTTTCAAAATATGTGATATTTTCTCTTATGAAGCCAGGAGAAGCATTTCTTGTTCCTAGAGCAGCTGAATTTGGTGAATATAGAATAAAAGAAGTTTTTCTTTTAAAAACAATTTAAATCAATAATTTATTTAATAATGATGCAATTGTAGGTGGTGATGCAAACTTTGACAAGTACGAAGATCTTGAAAATGCTTTTGCTAAACAAGAAATCCATCCAGGTGATTTAAAAAATGCAGTGGAAAAGTATATAAACAGGTTATTGGATCCTATTAGAAAAGAATTTTCAAATGATCCAAAACTCAAGTCACTTAGTGCAAAAGCTTACCCTCCTCCACAGAAACAAAGTAATACAAAAAATCTGTAATACAATTTTAATCTTTACTAATAACACAATAATATTACTAACATTTTTCAACAGAACCTGCAGCTGAAGCAACTGCTGAAATTGTCCCATCAAGACTTGACATCAGGGTTGGCAAAATTGTTGATGTTCAAAGGCATCCAGATGCTGACAGTTTGTATGTAGAAAAAATTGATTTAGCTGAAGAATCTGGACCTAGAACAATTGTTAGTGGTCTTGTAAATTATGTTCCTATTGAGGAAATGAAAGACAGAATGGTTGTTGTACTGGCAAATTTGAAGCCTGCAAATCTACGAGGAATTGCATCACACGGGATGGTTTTATGTGCTTCAGTGTAAGATTTGTATTTTCTTCAAATCTGAAAAAACTGAGTATTTTACGTGCTAAAAAAATTATCTTGCAGTGACGAGCCAACAAAAGCAGTGGAACCTTTAAGGCCACCAGTAAGTAGTAAGCCTGGAGAAAGAATTGTTGTTGAAGGATATGAAAGTGGAGCTCCAGATGATGTTCTCAATCCCAAGAAAAAAGTGTGGGACAAGTTACAGGTATGTTAATTTTCTAATGAAGCTATGTTATTACAATTACTTTTAATTCCACAAATTATCTCTTAACTAAATTTTATCGTTAATAGGTTGATCTTGTTGTAAATGGAAAGGGAATTGCATGCTGGAGTGGTAATCCACTTTTGACAACAACCAATGAAAATATTACAGCTGATTCACTGAAAAACGTTCCAATTAAATAATTTAAAATAATGAATCATTATTGATCAAAGCATTTTCACCATTTTATAATTTATTTTATTATATGGTTTTTTCATACGGTCAGCACTAAATAAAAAACATTTTTTTCACATATTTACAAATGGTTTTTATTAAATTTCTTACAACTTAATGGTAATCTTCATAAAAAATTGGGTTTCTTAAAAATTAATGATCAATTATAATTAACTCGTCAATACCCCAGTCTTCATAACTGTGATCGGGTAAGAATCGTCTAATAATTATAGGAATTTTACGTTGCTTCAATTCTTTCATTGCGATTTGCAAAGGATCAGTTTCACCTTCCAACTCAACCATGACTGGGGCACACATTGATATTTGTAAGGCTCTAGTGCCTAATATTCTAGCTCTTTCATACCTACAAATAAAATTAGATAAGAATTAGAAATATAAAAAAAAGGCTGGGGCTATTCACACCAACAATCCACATAAATATGTGGATTTAAAGAAAACTAAAAGAAATTCTTATATTCACATAAATACATAACTTATGTCACGTATTTGCGTGAAATATATGGATAATTCCTTTCTTTAGGTTTTCACAAATCCACATATTTACGTGGATTGTTGGTATAAATAGTCACTCCATCAAAAAAAAGCCTTTTTTTCTAGAGCATCAAAACTTACTTTGTCATGTAGCCAGTGGTAATCCTTTTACTTTTTTGAACTCCACCAGAAGCTTCCCCAGCTGCGACAAGTTCGAAATTTTCAGCTTCATCTTCTTGTTGTTCTAACTCAATGTTATCATCATCTTCAACGTCATCGAATTCGTCTGCGACACTAATACCCAACAATAAATAAATAATTAGCAGCAGCAGCAGATAAATAAATATTTAGTTAACACCTTACAACTTAATAAATAGCCTACAGTGGCTATTTTGAGGTTAGAAAATGAGTTCAATCGTTTAACCAAATGGAATAAATATCTTGTGAACCATTATAATTTTTTCGGTGTGTCGATTCGCACATAAATCCACGTATTTTACGTGGATTTACGTGGATATAAGACATAAAATCTATAAAAATCAACATAAATCAATGTATATACACGTATATCCACGTAAATCTTAAATCCACGAATATACACGTAAATGCAAATACGGCTACAGGGGTACTTGGGTTATTGGTTAAATCCACGTAAAATACGTGGATTTATGTGCGAATAGACTCACCGTAGTTTTTATACAAACAAATGGTTGTAAATTGTTTAACAGTTTGTGTTTTCAACAAGTGAGAATACTTTTTTGTTTACTTACTCATCTCCGTCAAATTCGTCGTCAGCCATTTCTAAACTTCAGATTGAAACAACCCACAAAAGTAAACTGAGGTGAAAATGCGAGAATCGTAGTAGATGAGTCTTCTTCTTCTTCTGATGTGTAGTGGCACCGAGGTGCAGCAGATGAGTGAATGGCGGCGACTGTCATGAGCGTCATGACTCCTCCTGCCTCCATTGTAGATGGGTCTAGTAAGTTCTAGATCAGCACCCCAGATAGCAGCAGATTCCGAGCACAGACAGCGCTCGCGTTCCATCGTAGGGATGCCGGCTTTGTGCCGTCACTGTGCCGTCATTGCTTCCACGCATGCTGGCAACATAACGTCCCAGGGCGCATGTACCTGTCACGCGTGCCGGCATTGTGCTTGCCAGGTACATGCGCCCTGGGACGTCATGTTGCCAGTATGCGTGGAAAGTCATGCATGCCAGCAACGTGTTGCCATTTTGCGAGCATTCAACATCCGTGACGGCACAGTAACGGCACAAAGTCGGCATCCCTGCGATGACATGCTCCGCTCCGTTTTCCGTAATTGCGCTTGCGCACCACGTGATAAACAGCACCAGTTTCAAATTGATGTCTTATACTTTTTTTTGTTATTTATTTATTTATTTATTTAAACATTAAACGGGCTATCAGCCCATTATATAAAATGTATAAAAGGTTACAAAAATACAAAATAAAGAGATATATAGGTATAAACAAATGTAATGTACAAATTGTAATTTGTATCATTATAAAACAATTTTTTAAATAAGTTATGTGTTACGTCCCATAACTATATATAATCAATGGATAATAGATAATCCCAAACAATTCAAATGTACAAGTTCGGTCAATGTCCTTATGATGAAAGCGCAATGTTCCCTAGTGGAAATAAAAAGTGTAAAAAAGTGTGTATAAATGTACAAAACTGTATAAAAGTGTGTATAAGTGTGTTATTTCAGACAGTCAGTAAAA
>JAXIUT010000048.1:203473-235474 GCA_035586675.1 Eurytoma californica | reverse complement strand
ACTGTTGCTCTTGCCAAGAAAACTTTAAAAGAAGAGAAAGTTAAATCTTTTCGGAGGTTCTGCGAGTCAGTCACACCGAACACCAAAATTAACGACTTTTGGAGGAAAATAAAACTATTTAAAAATAGCTTTAATAACAATCTGTCCTCAGAAGGATATAAAAAAGAGGAAAAAAGCATCCAAGATGTGATAGATAATCTATCATCCCCAAAAGGTCCGGCTTTTGCGTCGAACTACTCGGCAGCTAGGAAAGGAAGTTATAGCCCTGATGAATCGGCCCGTTTCCTGGATGAACCATTCACCATGACTGAATTACGATGTGCCTTGGATAACCTCAAGGTCAACTCTGCGCCTGGGATGGATAAAATCAGTAATGAGATTCTAGTGTTATTACCCGAATTGTACCTAAGAATATTACTTGACATCTTTAATGACATCTATAGCGGCAGAGTATTCCCAGATCAATGGTCGAAATATTTAGTAATATTCATACCCAAAGGTAATTCAGGTAAAGTACGACCCATCTCTCTTGCGTCATGTGTTTTCAAACTGATGGAGAAACTCATCAAAGAAAGACTCATTTGGTGGCTCGAGTCTAAGGGATTGTTCCCCAGGACGCAGTTCGGCTTCCGGAAAGGCAAATCATGCATCGATAATCTCAGTATCATCACCTCGGATATTCAGAAAAGCTTTTACATGAACGGATCGACATCAGCGGTATTCCTCGACGTGAGCGGTGCCTACGACAACGTCATACCAGAAATCTTGTGGATGGATATGGAAGATTTAGGATTAACAAGCAATCTCATCCATTTTGTTATGAATACGACTAGGTCAAGAGAAGTTTCATTCATTACGCATAGTGAAATTATTGTCAAATCTATTGAGAAAGGCCTCGCGCAGGGTAGTATACTAAGTCCGGTTTTGTACGAAATATATACTAAAAAACTAGATCGCCAAGTCGCTGAACCGGTTAAGTCCTTACAATTTGCGGATGATATTGGTTTATATTGTAATGAGGGCACTATGGAGGACCAAATACAAATGTTAGAAACGGAGGTCGCAAAAGTAACTAACTATTTAGAGAATAAAGGGTTAGATATCGCACCGGACAAATGCGTCTTTGTCGTTTTTAAGAAAAATGTTAAAGTCACTGAGGGTAGTATTAGAATCAAGAATAGGCTAATTCAAGCGTCTGATAATGTGAAATTTTTAGGCATGATTTTGGATCGGCGATTAAACTGGTCAGCCCATGTAAGATACGTAGAAACTAAATGCCTTTCGGCTATGAAAATTCTAAGCTGTCTGAGGGGTACATGGTGGGGGGCCCACCCTTCACCACTTCTAACGCTTTATGTGGCACTAGTAAGATCACGGATGGAATATGGAGGATTCCTGATTTCTCCATGCGATTTAAAAATTTTTAATAAACTTGTCAAAATTCAGAATGCTGCGTTAAGAGTGGTGATGGGTTACAGAAATAGTACCCCCATTAATGTTATCTTGGCGGAATCCAAAATTGACTTTCTCGATCTAAGACTGAAAGAGTTATGCTTCAAGTACATTCTGAAAAATATTTCTTACGATAACAAACTTCTACTGTGCGTTTTAGACGATATCATAGAATTGAGCAAAGATTTTAGATTCGATAGTAATTTTGATGTATCTCTGCTGGCTAGCTGTTATGATGAAGTTAAAGAACTCAAGAGCTCAATTTTGACCTCATCGGTGAATTTTAAATATACTGGCGTTTACTCGTATTATTTGTTTCAACCAGATATTGACTTGCTTAGTTGTAAGAAAATTGCCAAGTCTGACGATCAGATAATTAAATTTTATAGTTTATTCCCAGATAATCGAAACACTATAAAGATTTTCACCGATGGGTCCAAGATTGATAACAATGTAGGTTTTGCGGGCTGGAGCTCTAACCGTTACTTTAGGTTTTCATTTAAAATCTGCGATGACGCTTCGATTTTTACCGCGGAATGTAAGGCGATCCTTTTAGGTATTAATAAAATTTTAGAATCTAACTGTGGAAAGAAATTTACCATATTTTCGGACTCAGAAAGTGCCTTAAAAGCGTTAGCTAATATTAACTATAAACAGTGCAACCCGCTTATTCAAGAGATCAAACAAAAACTAGCTTCAGCGAATGCGCGTCATATAAATATCAGCCTCATCTGGGTTCCAGCCCACGTAGGAATCTCAGGCAACGAGAAAGCTGACAGTAGTGCGAAAACAGCAGCTTTGAAAGGATCGGCTCTGGACCACCCTGTACCGGTGTCCGATTTTTTTTACAAGTTTAAAAGAGTTTGTAAGGAGGAAAATCTCAAAAGACTGCTTAAATTGAGTGAAGAAAAAGGTGTATTCTATTTTAAGAACTTTTTTAAACATAGGAAAAAACCATGGTTTTATGATACAAATCTTAATAGAAAGGAAATAGTAGTCCTTAACAGGATAAGAAGCAACCACTCTTCTCTCAACAGCAGTCTTTTTAGAAAAAAAATATCTAGCGAGGATTTATGTATCTGCGCAGAAGGGCCCGACGACATCGAGCATATTTTCTGGTGCTGTAAGCGCTTCGACAAGGAAAGAGCCAGTTTAATTAAAGGAATTCGGAAAAGGATCAGATTTGGTCCGTATTCCATCCTCGCGTTTCTATCAGAAGCTGCAAATGACAATTCGTATAATAGCCCTGTCTTTGAATGTATCGTTAAATTCATTTGTGTAATTGATTGTAAGATTTAACTCCGGATAGGTAATATATAGTTATTAAGTATTTTTGTATAATAATTAGCTATATGACATATTTTGTAAAAAATGTAAATTTGTTTTTGTATACACATCTTGGTATGTGGCTCTATAAATTTAGCCAATAAAAATTTACTACTACTAAGTACAGGTAAGTGAATAATTTTTATTCAACACTTTCTCCATATTCATTTAGTGCTTTTTTTGCAATTTCTAATTTGTTACGAGGTATTTAAACGACTTTATACCCTACCCTTTTGGTTTTTTTTTACGTGGGCCTAAATGTGCCCTCAACTATGTTCAAGAATAAAAACCAAAAGATTTTGGAAAACCAATGTTGTTAACTCCAAAGTTTGCCACACTGCACAGCCTTATTAGGCGGGAGCTGTTCCCGCCACAATAATCACTGTTATGTCCATTTTACCGCGCGCGCGCTGCTCTGTCATCGCCGCCACGCGGCTCTGCGTTGTTTTTTCTCTCTCTCGAAGCTATAGGTATTTAACTGATTTATCTACCTGCCCGCTGTCCGTCGCTTTCGACTTTTCCCACCCACACTTACCTTCTTTGCAGCCTTCCCTTTCGTGAGTGTTCCTTGCAGCTTCAAGTTTCCTTCTTCCTCCCCTTTTTCTTCACGTTTTCCACGCTCTTTCCCATCGGATTTTCTACCTGCTCTTGGCCAAGGCTGTAAGGAAGGGAGAGAGCGAACAATGTCGCGCCTCCCAACTTGTTTATATCTCGCAAGTATTTTCCTTCGCGCTCGTCAATTAAATTTCTCGTGGCGATTCTCCTCATTTGCACGAAATCCTTGATGCAGCCGCGACATAACGGTGGCACCATCGAAATACTTTCGTTCAATTGAAAAAGTCGAGGGAAGAGCGCGAAATCTTCTTTGGCGCGGCCCGCTCAGCGCGTGGAGATTTGCCGAAGCAGTGCAAGGCGCGCGCCGCGCGCGGCAACATTGGGGCAGGGGAGGGGGAAGAGGTTTTTCAGTTACAAGAAAAGGCCGCGCGCGGTCCCCGGGTCAGGCTAGGCGGGCAGTGCGCCCTGGGAGTGCGAGCGAGACGGAGAGCGGTTCGGTTCGCCGGTTCAGGTTATGTGTTGCGGCGAGGCGCGCGTTCGACTGCGACTGCCCATAGGAGCTAGCTGTAGAGGTGACACGCCGCGCAGGCGACGGTGAGCGCGAGGAAGCGTCCCTCCGCATGCACGAGGAGATCCCACGTAGCGTGCCGAATTCGCAGTCGGGTCTCGAGCGCTTTATCCATACAGTCCACACGCGGTGCTCGCGGTGAGGATGGCGGAGACGTGCTGGTACAACAGGTGAGTGCCAACGATCATATACATCAAAAATATCCTGCATTTTCCTCTTTTTTTTCACTCCCCCTCTCACCCCCTCCTCGCAGGAATTTTCCCGAGGACAGTAGGAGTTTCTTTCACCCCTCGGTTGTTTTGGACGCCTCGCTCGCGTATAATAAAAGAGCTACGATTTTCACCTGTCCGCGAGATGAAGTATGGAAGGTTCTTGTCTCGTCTAGCTTCGTGCAGGCTGCTTCTCGAGTTCGAAACGTGTGGCATTATACCTGTATTAACATACTTTTCGGTATCTGGGGAAAAAAATAGAAGCTTTATAAATTTAACTTTCTCTTAAGAATTTGTTCATTCATAAAAGATATTTACATGTGTTTATAAGTAGCAAACAAATTATAAAAGAAATATTTGCATTTATGTAAAATGCATCAGCCTGTGCACAGGTAACAATGTTCATCCTTATAAGAATTCACTTTATAAAATAAAGTAAAATAGTTTACATTTTATTAAAATAAATATAATTGAAATTGAAAACCATATATGCATGTAAAAATATGCATGTAAAACATGTGAGAGAAAATTTGAATTCCTATGTTACAGTTTTGATTTTATCATTCTAAATTTGTCATCAATCTTTTTGTAATATGTTTTCTACAATTGAATATTATTAGTTTAAATTTATCCAAGCTTAAAGATTTATGAAAATATGATTAAGCAAAGGAAAATTCCTAATAATAATTTAATATAAATAAAATAATATATTTTTAATCAATATATTAAAATCTAATATTAATGTTTTTAATTTTTGTATTTTTTTTAGTAAGCGAATCCGCTTGGATGATGGCTGCAACAATAATTTGGATGGTACATCAGATAAGGATAATGACAAGTGGTCATGTTCTGGTAATACAAGTTTAGTAGAACCTGAAATTTTGGAGGATATGGGAGTTAGTATGCTTGCTGATGGTGAAGCTAGTAGAGAAAGTTTGCAAACACTAAAAACGCAAGAGTGTACTATTTCTCCAAAAAACTTTGAAGCAGAAATACATTTAAAAAAATCTAATAATATGTATGGTACTCAAGAATCAAATTACAATGAAATAGACATAGACAGGTAAAATCAAAACATTATTTTTATAACTGTAACTATGATATTTTTAAATACAAGTATAATTAAAAGTAAGACATAGAATTCTAGGCTTGCTTTTAAAAAAATAATTACAAAGGGTAACTTCAAAACTTACAAATTATTTTAGCAAGTTTTGATTAACTTTTGGTTTTCTGTATTAAAAAAAGGCAAACTAATTTTATAATCATATTTATTTTATAATTTGTTAAAGGTTGGATCCCTTTGAAGGTGATGATGCAGTAAATTTTTCTGCAGTAAATAATGAGTCGGGTTATTCTTCTAGAGTTGAGCACGAACCTTTTGTAGAAGCCAAAGAGAACTTTAGTAAAGAGGACTCAAATGATGCATCAGATAAACAGTGCACAGATCCATTTTACTTATTTCGGAGAAAGAAAAAACCATCTATTCAAGGAGAAGATAAATTTAATAAACTTTCTGATGAAATGATTCTTATGATATTAAAATGGCTTCCAAAGAAATGCTTAGTAAGTTATAATCATTAAAACGTTTTTATGATTATTAAAGAAAATCTTTAATTATTCTGTAATTAATTTGAAATAATTATGAATGTATATCTATTAAATTTATTAAATAATTTTATATAGGTCCGTTCAATGTTAGTTTGCAAAAGATGGTGCTTGATAGCTAGAGATGAAGCTTTGTGGACTAGACTAGATCTTGGGGGTAAAGTACTCAATGAAGGCACTTTAGGTCATATTCTTCCAAGAGGTGTTCAAATTCTCAGATTAGCCCAAGCAGAAATTGCACATCCAGCATTCCTTCCAAGCAGTAGTGATCTAAATTTGGACAATTTTATTTGTAAACTTCAATATCTAGATCTTTCTATGACTGTTGTATCTGCAAATGATTTAGCTGAACTGCTATCAAAGTGTAGATATTTAAAAAAATTATCTTTAGAAAAATGTACATTAAACAAATTGAGCTGTGAAGCAATTAGTCATAATAAAAATTTGGAAGTTCTTAATTTAACTATGTGTGAAGGAATGAATATTGATTGTGTGAAGGACCTTATGAAATTAACAAGGTATTTATTTATATTATTAATAATAATGAATTTAGATTAATTTATTACAAATGAATTTTGATTAAATATGAACGTAAATGTTTAAATTATTTTAGATTAACTGCTCTTAATATGGCATGGTGTGCTTTGGATTCAGAATCAATGGGATATTTATGTAAATCATTATCTCCAGCCATAACAAGATTAAATATAGCTGGATGTAGAAAAACTTTGACTGATGATAGTGAGTATTTTTTAATTATTTGAAATCTAAAATTAATTTTCCAAATATAACTTGTAAAATTGTAATTTGTATTTTAGATTTAAAGAATCTTATAGAATGCTGCCCATTTCTGGTAGAATTAGACCTAAGTGACTGTACATTGTTGACAATAAATACTGTACATAGTTTGATGAACTTAAGTGAACTGGAACATTTGTCACTAAGCAGATGCTATAGTATTCCAGCATCAATGCACCTCAGACTGGCACTAATGCCACGTCTTAGGTATTTAGATATATTTGGATTATTATCAGAAGAATTATTAAAATCTTTCCAAGCTAAATGTGACAGTGTTGAAATAAACAAGTTCCTATACAGTGCTGTAGCAAGACCTACTGTTGGAGTTCGACGAACTAGCATTTGGGGCCTTCGAGTAAGAGATTAGATTTTAATTAAGAATTTTCAAGTTGAGGTCGTTAAGCCTCTAAAACAAACCAATGATTATCTTTTATACATTGTTGATTAAACCTATTTGTTCGTAAAAATCAAGACAAAATCGATATAAAACTAATTTCATCAATATGACTTCGAAAAAAATTGTATGGATTATTTTTAATTTTGGTAGAAAGGAAAATTATTTTTTGATAACAAATTTATATCTGAAGTGCCTTTAAAATGAATATTTTGCATCACCAATGTTATCAAACTTGTTTTGTGTTGAATTGATTATTGATTGAATTGAATGTTTACTTATAAGTGATCCAAAAGTGAATTTTTGATATCACTGACTGTAGATTACTTATATCGTTGCCGAAAATTGATAGAGAATGATTAAGTTAAAAAGAAGTCTAATTACATTAGACAAGACTAAATATTTTGCTTTTTTGTACATATACAATCCAGTCAATGAATTTGACGAAGAAAGAAAGCATTTTGCTTGATTTTTTCAAGGCTGTGCGTTGTAACATTATTAATGCCACTTAAAAATACTTCGTGATAATTTAATTGCTGTTCTTAATACTGGAATCACAATTTGTTTGATTTAAGGTGTATTATCTTCTTCTTTGACATTATAGTCATCATAGTGTTAATTTCAATTTTACTAAAAAACTTCATAAACTATTATTTGATGAATAACTGATTTGGGAGTAATATTATGTGCATGTTTAGTTATGTACTTTCAAATAAATTAAAATATTTTTCCTTTAATGAAAGAAATAATTTAATATGGAAGACAAAATAACAGCGCAAACGTGATTAAAAAGTTAATTTGTATATTTTGCAAAAAATTAATTTGGTTCCGGAAAAATAAACATTTTTATACAACAAAATTTATTTTTTCTTTTTCAGTTTTTAACCTTTTATTTCAAAAAATGTGATATTTAGTTAATGATACATGTATTATGATATATTTCTTTTTAGACTAATACTTAAATGAAAATCAAAATCGTACATTTTTTTAAACTATTTATTTTCATTAAGATATGTAATAAAAAAAACTTGTTTAAAATACGATTCTTTGTACATTCTTTTTATTAACAGAAAACAAGTTTTAATAATTTGTCTTAAAATTACTTGCGCGATTCAACATTTGAAAAGAAATTTCAAATGGCTCATTTTACTGAATTCTTATTAATAATAAAGTTCTAAGATGCACCATTGAAACATGAAATGTTCATATTACAACAAACAACATTTACGAAATTGCTAAAAAAAAAACTGAATCTTGTAATAATAAAAACTCAGTGTAATAGCAGATATACAAATAATGTGAATTTACACAATAATTATTTTGGAATTGTCTTCCAAAAAGGGTTACTAAATTTAAATTTAAATTTGATGCAATACAAGCTATTTTTCAACATTAAATGCAAATGAATTCACAATAACAGAATTCTCAAGTCTAATGAAACTGAAATTGTGTATGCTTAGTCATTCAGATTCATCAGATATTTAGAAGTTATTAATGGGTGTCGATTCACGCAATAATATTTTACAGTTCGTATTCCTGTTTCTTTTTAACCACAGGCAACAAATTCTAATTTGATACAACTTTGGATCCTTATCCGTTTATTCATAGCGCTATCATTTAAGCATTAGCAGCTACAGAAGCAGCGTCAGATTCAGATGCGGCTGGTGGTGCCTCAATGGCAGGAACACTTTTCTTGGTAACATGAATGCTTGATTGATCTTTCTCACTGGCATAAATTGACTTAGACTCATTTCTTTCTTGTTCGCTTTGCCATTGTACCTAAAAAAGGAGAAATAAAAACATTAATTTAAAATAAGAAAGTTTTAAGAACACATATTTTGATCTTAGATCAAAATATTTAGATTCTCCTTTGATTATTTCTAAAGAATTAAACCACAGCTATCAATCTTATTACCTTCTGCCTGTGTTGTTTGGCGGCCTCGGCACACTTCTCTACGACCATTTGTTCAGTGAGGATGCCGTCGGCGGAGGCATAAGCTGCTGCTTGCCAAGCGACCCCGAGTTTGGACAACTCCCTGCCGGACATGCCTTCAGTCATCCCAGCCATCTTGCTGCAAAGTGCGCCGTAATCAAATTGAGCAAGCTTGAGTCGCTTTTTGCCCTCGGTGGCTGGCTGCAAGACAAACTTGTCGAAGTAGAGCCTGATGAGACGCTCACGCTCGGCTCTACCAGGTAGAGAGAACTCAACCATCTCGTCGAGACGGTCGTTAACGGCCCAATCAAACTGCTCAGGTGTATTCGAAGCTAACACCAGCATGAATTTGTTGCTCTGCTCGCCCGTACGGTAAAGGAAGGCGTTGAGCATGGCACGCAGGTCCTCGCTGATGTGTTCACTGGAGCGTTTACGAAGGAACGCGTCGGCTTCGTCAATGAACAGCAGCAGACCTTTCCTCGATGTCGACGCCCAGTCGAAGACTTTGTGAATGGCAGTAACACCGTCTCGGCCAAGAGGTGCAAGGTCACCACCCGTCAGGATGGCGTAATCCATACCAGAGTGCTGGGCCAGCCTTTTTGCAAACATAGTTTTACCTATGAAGAAAACGCAATACTTCTATTCAATTGGCACTCGGAGAAACAATTTGAATAATATTTGAAATTAAGCCTACCAGTTCCGGGAGGTCCGTGCATAAGAATATTTCTGTACATTCCACGATTGTGCTTCGTGTTCTTGGTGGCAATGGCAATATCGCGAAGGCGCTCCTCTAGTTTTGGCGCTAGTACGACACCCTGGAGGGCATCCGTCGGTTTGGTCTGAATCTTCTTCACAGTCTGAATGGGATGCTTGAAGGCGTCAATTGCGGAGAATCGCGAGGTTTCACGGACCAGCGATGGTTTACCCAGTCGCGCTTCGATGTAGCGAGATGCCACTCCCGTCGAACCTTTCGCCGTGTAGACACCCAAGGCGAGCAGCGACAGGCCACCGGCCGCTGCCAGGATTTTGTCCCAATCGCTGAGTAAAGCCGATGCTCCTGAACCCAAAACCGAACCAGCGGTTCTGAAATATATTGATTTTATTAATGATTTGTTTTGGCTTTTCAAATCGAATAAAATCTTATCTTAAAACAATAATGCAAAAAATACACTTTTTTTTTAAAAGTGTTTAGATTAAAACTCACTTTATAGATTCCATAACTGTGACTCTATGCTCAGATGCTTTAAGTCTGATTTGTTCCAAATTCAAATCTTGATTTTCCCTATCAATTTTTGCCTTTGCTCTCATCTCAGCATCCAGCTTTCTCATGTCATTTTTGTGCCTGAGATCCATTTCATGTTCAATTGTTGCTTTTCTCATAGCTTCTTGTTTAGCTATTGACTCCTCTTGCCTTCTTAAGCTTTCGTCATTCATTCTCTGCTGTTGCAGTAGTTGATCGTCATACCGTTTTCTAGCCAACTGGTCCTGGTACTGTGCTCGCATCTGATGCTGCTTTGTTTCTTCTTGGAGTGTTTTTCTACGTTCTTCACCTTCAACTCGCTTTTGCTCAGCTTTCATCTGTTCAATACCAGCCTCATATTTCTTTAATTCAGTTTGCATTTCAGTTTGTCTTGTTGCTTCTTGCAGCTTTGACAGCTCAAGTGCTTCCTTAGCATGAACTACAAAAATTATTTATAGATAATTTATAAAAATTCTTTATGTATTAACTAAATTAAATTAATAAAAATCTATATTTATTTCTGATTTTTGGAGTACAAAATAATTTATATAACTGTGCTCTATGTAAATATTTAAACACTTGAAAAGTGGTTCTGAAGTCCTGAACTGTATTTTTAAAATATAATTTGCAATTTGAATATTTTCATGTTTTTGAATTTTGACATATATCGATAAAATTTTGGAGCACACATTTCAATGTACTTAGATATTTTTTTATTTACAAAAAATTGGAGCTAAACATATATTTAGTATAACATTTAATTTAACAGGTTGAGTACTAAAAATTTGCCAAAAATAACCTTTCTGTATGACATAATTATAATTTAGTATACAATTTTTTCTTTCATCCTTTTATATCCACTAAGAACATTTTTCATAATACATATATGTACCATGTAGTACTCAGACCTGTTAATTAAGTAACAATTTTCTGGATAAAAAAATGTTCTACATATTAAATCTTTTTTCTTTTCAACATCTAAAATTGATAAGTAAATGCGTATAAAAAAGTCAATCGTGGTTCACACAATTTCAATGCAAACAGTGTTTATTAAAATGAAAACCCAAATTTCTATATCATATAAAATAGGACCGGCTAGGAAAAGTATATTATTATTTTATTAAAAAAAAAAAATACAAAAAATTAATAAATAAATAATAAAAAACGAATGATCGTCGACATTAGGTAACTAATTATTATCAGACTCCTCCTCCTAAAAGCATTATAAAAAACGCTTCGTTATCACGAAAATCATATTCCTTGCATCATTTTTCAAGGAGCCAACACTCGAGAGCCGAGCGCATGGCAAAGTCTAACCTCAAACCTTACGTAACCTTACATAACCCGGCACCGAGCAGGGGGGAAAATCGAACGCGGCCACGAGAACGAAAAAGGCGTATAAAAAAAACAATCCCCGGTACCAGAGCGCTCCAGGTCCTTGGCCGCGGCAGCGGCTCGCTCGAGCGCACTCGAGTCGAACCTGTAGGCCTCCATCTGAGATCTGCTCAGCTTCGGGGGCTCGTCCTTGCCGCCCCCGCCTCCTGCGGCGCCGCCGGCTCCGGGCGGTGCCTGCCCGAGGTCCGCGGGCGGCGGCGGCTGCTGCTGCCGGTAATGGTTCCCCAGGAGCCAGGACATCCTGAGGCCTCTCGCTCAACGACTGGCCGCCGTGACCGCGCACGTTTCTCCTATTTTCAAATCGCACGCGCACGAGCGACTTTCGTCCGTCCAGCTATCGACACCGCGCCACGACTCCGCCGACTTACGACTATCGGCGTATATACCGCGGCGCGCACGCGGTCCCCCGTATCGGAGCGCTTGCGCCGGTGTAGCGCCGCCACGCCGGTTCGGACATATCGCCTGCTTATTATCAAAGACCAGACTCAGGCATCAGTCGAGGCAACTACACGCGTGCGCTGAGTGGGGGAGTCGACAATTGACGGGAAGCAACCCGCCTCTCTGTATGCTCCGGCGGGGCCTGTTTATCGTCTGCCGGTCCACCCCCCTTGCGGGTGTATCATCATCATGTATGTAGCGGACGTCGCCGCGATTGGGTCGCGCGAGTGCAGCCAGTACGAGGGCGACCGCAGGGATGCCGCAGTCCTGTAGCGGTCGGAGGCCTCCCGACGCCGCCCCGCTGGCATCCTGCTCTGCGGTCGACTCGTAACGCTCGCGATCTTCGCGTCTAGGCGGGCAGGAGGGGAGCGCGGAAAAAATGGCAGAGGAAAACAACTCCAACTCGGACATCGGCTCCCAGGAGAACCTCGCCGTTGACGCGATCAACCTGGAGATCGAGGAGGTATAGCGCGTCGATTATTGCGTTAATGGCTTAGCCCGCGCTCGCTCCTTTGACGGTTGACGCGTTGCTGGTCTTGCAATTTTTTGCTGGAATGTACAGTTGCTCACTGGCTCTCATTTACAGCTGGACGATGCCGAGTACGCAATTCCTGCCGTGGATAAATTGCCTTCGCTCGAAAGCATACTGGCCGAACCCGACTGTGGTTCCCTATCAGGAACCGATGATGACCTAGGGGCTGTTTCTTTGGAGAAGCTGTCCACCAGTGAGACTGTAAGCGTGGGAAGTTTGCTGTCTCTGAATTCACCCAGCAAGCCAAAATCTCGTCAGCCACCTCAATCTGGAATTATTCTTAGGCATGTGATCTTGAAAGGAATTTGTGCTCAAATCGCTTCTGCTAGTGTAAGTAAATTGCATAAAGCCTTTAATAAATTGATTGCATGGAAAATAGATAAGGATTATCTTTTAGTTACGATTAACTTTTTACTTGACTATTGTGCAGAATGATTATTTTTATCTTCTTACTAATATTTTATGTTCTGTCTTTAGGAGAAGATCAATGCTGGCCTTGCTAGTGCAGTGGCAGCAGGTGGAAATATGCTTGCAGTTGGAACTAGTCATGGTCTTATATTAGGTTTTGATTCAGCTCAAGCTTTGAGGTGGTGTCACAGAGATACAAGACACCAAGGCTCTGTTTCTGCTCTTTGCTTCAATCATGATGGGACCAGAATACTTGCTGGCTTTGCCAAAGGACACATTCTCATGATTGATAGTGTTAATGGAAAAGTACTTCGAACATTGACTGATGTTCATCCACCTGGAACTGCTGTATTACATGTTAAAGTGAGTAACTTAAATTCAAAAAAGTAAAAGTTGAATGATAAAATTATCAATGGGTCTATTCACACATAAATCCATGTATTTTACATGGATTTATGTGCGAATAGACACACCGTAAAATTATAACATTAAATGAAAAATATGTTTCTTTTTAGTTTACCGATTCTCCAAAACTTGCATTATGCAGTGATAGTGGAGGTTCAGTTTTTGAATTAACGTTTACAAGAACTATGGGTGTAAGAGGCTGTGAAAGTAAATGTTTATTTAGTGGCTCTAGAGGTGAAGTGTGTAGTCTTGAACCTTTGCTTCTGGAAGATTTAGTGAACCATCCCCTAAAAAATTACACACTTGTTGCTATGGCTACATTATCAAAAGTGATTGTTGTTTGCATAAGACCAAGAATGCGTGTAGTGTTAACTCATCCTTTAAATGGTGCTGCAATAGCTCCACCACAAGTTGCCTGGCAATTAGTTGTTATTCGTTCAGTTAATGCCACTCGTATTATTGATCCTGTACTTGCTCTTGGCAGGGACAATGTCATAGATTTTTATCAAGTAAGAACAAACCATTTGCATTATTAAAGTAAATACCTACAATTTTGATTATTAAAACCAATTTTGATTATTCAGGTATGCAGTGAAGCCGGAATGCGAGTCCGGTTAACACCCCTTCGTCGGATCATTCTAAATTATACAGTAAGCAATTTACGTTGGATGAACTCTAAATCCCTAGCAGTGCTGGATGTCCACGAGAAGTTGCATTTGCTGGACGTACTAACGCAGGAGAACCTTGAGACTCTGGATGTTAGTAATGTTGGACTTTCCTATGCTTCAAGTCATTTCAAAGGTCTATCAACTGGAGGGAATGTGTCAAAAGCTATGGCTCTTGCTGGTGAACGGGCTTGCTATAATACTGTTATAACTTTTGGTTCACAGCTTTTATTGCTTGGTATGAAAAGCCTTCATGCAATTTGTGTAAGGACTTGGAATGAAAGACTTCGTCATTTAATAATACAGGTTCGTTAAATTAATTCTGCACATAGAAATAAAATTTTCAGTTTTGCGTATTTAATTTTATAGCAGTAATATTAATCTTCGTGAAATTAATCATTGTGATATTAATCATTGTGATAAGTAAACTAATAATAATATCGAAATAAACTTTTATCAGTTACTGATTGAGAACTTTTCTAATAAAAAAACTTTTAAGTTAAAACTAATATCTTTGTAAATTTGAATATTTTAATTAAAAAAAAAAAAATAGTTAATTATAATTATAAAATAAAGATTTGAAGATAAATTCAATGAAACGACTTATGTTGAAACAGAAACGATTTCGTGAGGCCCTGGAGTTAGGCTTAGAATTTTACCGGGATAAGGGTAAGGCAGTTGTAGGACTGCGCGGCTCGAAGCAGCGGCGTAAACAGATCGTGCAGGACAAGGTGTGCCAAGTACTGATACGATATATGGACGAACTGAGTAGTGCCGGTGAGGGCAGCAGTGCCGAGATGGAAATCGTGACCACCTGTGTTGAATATTGCGTGCAGCTTGAATGCACTGAGTTGCTTTTCGGTAAGCTCTGGGATCTGGTTTCGGAATCTGAAGGCCTCAAAGCCATTTATCTAAGAGCCCTAGAGTCTCCACTGCTTGACACCAATTTACCACCTCAGCTGCCTCCCCTGATCGCTCAGCAGCTCGTCAGTCTCTACAATCAGGAAGATAGGCTCGACTCGCTCCAAGCAATTATCATTTTGCTCAACGTTGAATGCCTCGACATTCATCAAGTAAGTTGCTAAAAGATAAATTTCAAACTGCTAACATGTTCGTTTATTTTAGCACTAATTTACACTTTTCTCTTGTAGGTAACGACGATTTGCAATCAACGTGGCCTGTGGGAAGCATTGATTCACTTGCAGACAGCTGCTCTGGGAGACTACACGGCACCAATTCACCAACTAGTGCCAGTGCTCCAGAAGCACCTGATGAACAATATAGACAGTGCCCAGCCATGGGACTGCATAAATTTGGGAAATGCTCTACTAGTATACACAAGTTGTTGCCTTACGGGTCGTCAGTTTCCTCGTAAAAGTGAATTGCCGGAGGGTCTTCCTCGCAAAGTCAAAGCCGACGTTCTCCGGGCGTTGCTGTCGCAACATTCGAGTCTGGCAAGCGATGCTGAAAGGCAGTATCCCTATCTGAGAACGCTGCTTCGGTAATTAATTTTTCCTTTTATGAACCAGCGGACGAAAATAAATTATTTAATAAATTGATTTTTTCTTTCTCAAGATTCGATGCGAAAGGCTTCCTGGACGCTATTGCCATGGCATTTCAAGAAACCGAGTTCACTTCAGAAATGGGTTTACGGCAGCGCCAAAGGGTTGTCGATATATTACTTAACATGGTAACGGCGACTACACCACTTGCTCCAGAGAACGCGGACTATTTGACGAACGAACAGAAAATACTTGTATTAATTTTTATTGTTGACGAAGTGGTAGATGGCACCGTAAATCTGGAGCCTAGTGCTATTTACAGGATTGTGGAAATGCTTTGCATAGACACAAGTGGTGGACATAAAATCAAACGTGAAAATGCCTTACTGAAATTATTACATGGGAACAAATTGAGCAGCATTACGGAATGTACGCTTTTAAATCTCACTCGCAAAGCTAATTTGTAAGTATTTGTCCATTTCATATACATCCATTTCACACACTGTTGTTTTTTTTTATTAAACATTAAAATGATTTATTTGTCCATTACAGTTTGCACGTATCTGAATTATTGCACACAAACCGAGGAGACTGGGAGTCGGTGTGCGAATGTCTCATGGCAGATCCTTCAAGACATTCCGAGGTGCTTCCACTGTTACAACAATTGCCTACCATCCAGTTAGATGATATTGCTAAGAAACACGCGCGCGATCTCATTAGCATCGACGCGAGCGGCTTTGCGAGTCTTATCGCAACGCGCCTTCTCGATCAAATGGAGAGTGTATTGAAAGGAATCCAAAGTGAACCACAGTGCGAGTATTCGCTCCTCTCGGCGCTGTACTGCTTTGCGGAGAACGACAAGAAAGAGCAGGAGAATGGAGACAAGGAGGAGGATTTAGAAGAGAAAAACGGTAGCGCCTTTAAAATTCAGCTCTCGCAAGAGTCTTTGGAGCGATTCTTAGAACTGATGTGCAACATTGAACCCGACCGAGTTAGTGTCGTATGAACTATCTTCAACTGTAGGATTTTAATAATTTTAATTGTTATTTTCTGTTAGGTATTGAGACACCTACAGGGATCACAAGACTATCAACCAGAACGCGCGCTACAAATAGTCCAAAAGGCTAATCGTAAGGATGCAGAGGCTGTGCTACTCGAACAGTCGGGTAACTATCAAGATGCCTTCGATCTTCTGCTTGGTCACCTTACCGAAATTACAAATGTGGTAAGAAGCGTTTTAGCTATGTGCTTTAAAGAAATTTCTCTATTCGAGGTAACAAGCAAATTGCTTGCAGTATCGCAGGTATTTTATAATTTGAGTGAATGTTTTTAAGGCGTAACTTATCTACGTCAATTATTGTGATATTCGCTTAAAATTAAAATAAACTTTTGAGTAGTATTTTTATAAATGTTTAGATTTATCCGTGGAAAAGCTCCTTTATATGTATAAATTGAAATAAAAATTTGCCTAATATTAGTGTTTTTGTATTCAGAGTAATCGAGAAAAGTATACTGAGGATGAAGCCGTTCGGATAACATCGCAATTAGCAGAATTGTGCAGAAGATCGGCAGGGACATTAGACTGGCGGCCACTGGTTGAACTTGCACTAAGTTTACAGTCAAACAACGATGTTAAGAAAAGTATAATTCTTCTTTCATAATTTAAGTAAAATTATTTGAATGAACAGTTATAAAATAAACAAAATCATTTTCAGTTAGTAAAATTTTGGGAGAAAGATTGTTAAAAGTAATTTTAGAGACATTAAGTGGTACAACCGCTTTATCAAACGTTTTAGAACATATTTTAAAACAGCCTCTATCTTCTGGTGGAACAATGGGAGATGTAAGGCAATTGTTAACAGGTGTCTTAGCTCAGTCAAGGTACGAGCAAGTTCTTGTACAAACAACTGCCAGATTAGTTAGTTTGGAATTGCATGAAGCATTGAAAAAAACATTAAGGTAAATTTATGATAATAAGTGGAAAAATTATGTAAATTCACAACATACAACATATCAATTGATTGAATTGTCCTAATTTTTTAGAGAAACTGGAAAAGCACGATCTAGCAATTCCTTAATTTGTCCAATTTGTAGAAAAATACTTTCTAATACACCAGACTGCATAGTGATATTTAACTGTAATCATACATATCATCTAGAGTGTTTATCAGATCCAAAAATATGTTACGAATGTCTGAATACAAAAGGTTGGGCTCATCCTGTTACAGACTTTTCACCTCCTGCACCTCGAAGTACAAATTCCAGAACATCTCAGGTAGCTTCAACTAAACAAGATTATTTTTAATAATGAATATGAAATAAATAAAAAAAAATATTTTACAGGAAAGGAGAAAATTGGAACCTCCAGCATTTATGCAAAATAAATTTACCTCTTTGAGACTTGCACCACCAGTTCCTTGGCCAGATTTAGATGACGTATTATAGTCACGGTTCCAAACTAAATAACTGAATGTTTACTATCTGAGAAAATATTGAGTTCAATCTAAGTCAATGAGGTTTCTCAATTCTCACCTCCTTTGTAAATTTATATACATATTGTAGGTACTTGTAAATTTATCTGTGCATTGTGTAAAAAGAAAATTATATAGCTATTTGTTTTTAATACAATAGTAAATTGTTTCTTTAAAGTTATGTAATTTATCATTCTACTATATTATATTAATTATACTAATGTTAATAAATTATCTTAAGTAAAAATACTTTATTAAAATTAAAATTGTTTTTCTGTTGCAATCATTAAAGCTTTATAATTTGAACTTTTACATCACTAAGAAACAAAGGTTTTTTTTTTGCTTCATGCTTATACTTACTATATCAATAAATAACAAAATTTTGAAAAAAATCTTCAGATGGAGCATCAATTTTTTGTATTTTTTATAGTGTAAAATGTTATACAATATCTAGAAGTTTAAACAATTTCAAAAGTGCCATTCGACTCAAAAGTTTATGAAGATTTTAAATGTTTTATTTTCACTAAATTATTGGTGCTATAAATTTTCGGTTGAAATAAATGACAACAGTAAATTTAAATTTCGTAATTGTTTTATTAATATTTTAATGTGTTGTATTTATAAAAATATTGAATAAGTTGACGTTAGAAATAATTCAGAGCAACTCTTCCAATTCATTTTCTATTATTTGTAAATAATTATTCTCACCTACTCAAATTTTTGATAACGATGTTTTGCCTTACAAAATCTAATCAGTGGATTACCGCGGTAAAATATTCGCTAAAATATGTATCCGACATAGCTCTTTTGATTTAAATAAATACAAGGTAGATACATGCAACAAAAGAAAAATGCTAACATAAAGAGTAAAAAATAAAACAAAAAAAAGGGGGAAACAACTAACGTACTTTTACGTATAAAGTAACGATCGATTAAACAAATAAATTTGCTATAAAATATAAAATGCGCAAAAATTGAGAAAAAACAATCTAAATTTGTGCTAAAGTCGTATATCATATAGCGTCTTACATATATAATTAATCTGATAGTATGCAAATTTATTGGTAGTGTTCGTATGTCAATGCCGTTTTATTCATAGAGTAAAATTAACACAAGCATCGAATAGAACTTCCACCTTCTCCTGGAAGCTCACGATCTTCAGATTAATAAATTTATTTAAAATTAAATCCATATTTTAAATCGAAAAAAAATTAAAAAAAAAAAGCAAAATAGACATTAAAAGAGCTTCTTATTTTTTACTTTTATTTCTTTTTGCATATTTTTTCTTTCACGATTTTTAATACGCACACCTGTTTGTCTTGCACTCTCTCTCTCGCTCATTTTTTTTTTAATCTTTTTTCTAATTACATTCTGAACATACTTCGAAATTTACACGAGTAATATACTCGCGTACATATACATACAAATGGCATTTATCATTATCGTTATATTATTATAATAATAATTATTATTATTAGTTTTTTGTTATTTTCTTAGTTATAATATTTTTAACAGCTTCCCACGTAAACGAGTTGAGTTTGACGTTTAATTACCTTAATACTAAATTGAATTATCGTGTTCTTTTTACTTTATTTTGCTTTTGCACTCTTTCACTTTATTTTAATCATCGTCAATGATCGATACTATGTCGTATCTGCTGATCCTATACAATCTAGCTATTACAGCTAATCCTCTAATGTTTTTGTTTTGCTAATATTAAATTCACAATAAAACGTAATGCAACGAGATATATTTACAGTGAAAAGAGATAAATTAAAATGGAGATGGGGCATTTGAGTTTTTCGGGGGAGCAAACATTTTTTTTCCAGTGACCGACAATTACGCACGCTAAGTGTTCGATCGATTCGCCAACTGGTAGCGTGATGAAGGATCAATTTCTTTATTAAGTTATTGAATGTTTTTCATTTTAAGTCATTTCCGACATTTCCGATTTGAATATTTCGTTACGCGATTAATAATCCCATCGCTCGCACTGTTTTTTTATTCCTTTACATAATCGGCGCCAGTGTGCTTTGAAGGATCATCGGCATTTTAAAGTTCATCGATTCGTAAATGTAATAAATTGTATTATAGTGTATACAACTCCAGTATAAGACAAATTTGCTTAGGAATCGAGTCAATAACAAAATGAAATGTAAAAAGAAGTTGCACAGATAAAAAAAATCTTTATGTCATGTCTTTTGGCAATTATATATTTGCAGTATATTGAAATTGTATATAGTTATAAAAATATTTACAATACAAGTACAAGCGGTGTGGCGGTTAACAAAGTTTTGAAAAGAATAAAAAGCTGCGTCGGTTTTAAGTCTTCCTATCAGGGTTGCAAAATTTTTTATTTATCCCATTTTTAATTAATACTTAAATAATTTAATTTTCAATTATTCACTGAAGAATTAATAATTAAATAATATAATTATCAATTGTTTGACAAATAATTAATAATTAAATTATTCAATTATCAATTATTCACCGAATAATTAATAATTACATAATTTAATTACCAATTGTTTTCCGAATAATTGATAATTAAGTTATTCGATTTTCAATCATAACCTGAATAATTTAATTTTTCAATAGTAATTGATTCCAATGATCCTTTTCACGATATTATAATAATATTGTTTCACAAGATTTGCTAGAGTGGTTAATATTGTGGCAAGATTTTTTCACTGTTGTCACAATTTTTAATCATCTTAATTAGTATCACTAGATTTATAATTATTAATAATAAGACTTAACTATTAATTATTTGACTTACAATTCATAATTATATCTTTTTATTATTAATTACTGGGATTACGATTGATAATTAAATTATTTAATTATTAATTAGAAACCAAATAATTGATAATTGAATAATTAAATTATTCAATTGTTAATAATTTGACGAATAATTGACAATTGAATTACTTAATTATAAATTATTCGGAAATACTTGATACTTAAATTATTTAATAATTAATTATTGGAGTAATTAAATTAAAAAACTAATTAATTATTTGCTACCCTGCTTCCTACCAATAAACTCGCAAACTCGAATTCATCATCTAATGTAAAAAAAAAACAAGAAAAAAAGATGAAGTGGGATGGAAATGATCGGCTTTCAGGACATCTGAAAATTAGCCAAGAAAAGAGACTTTAATGACTCGATAAATAAAAATATTGGGATAAAGCATTGGTTTATTAGCAAGTTAAACACCCGAGAAGCTCTTCCAAGAGCCACAATTGTCCCTCGCAGTATTTCAGAGAGCGACCGTCGTTTTGTTTTCTGTTCACAATACTTTTCTTTCTTGGCAGGACGGAGACGCGATGTGTTCACGACTTCACGGTGCATATAAATCGGAATAACGCGCAGATTTTTAGTCAAACCGAAAAAAAAGTAGGCGTGTCTAAGAGTGCATTTTAAATTAATTGTAATTCGTATTCATATAAAAGTATACATAAAACCTAGACAATATACAAATTTTGCGTTCGTGTTAATGCATATTTATATATAATAACTGAACTATGTTGCGGAAACATTCGTTCTGATTGTATTATATAACTTACATATTATTTGCACAGAGATAAACATTCAATAAATTCCATGAATTTTTTTATGACTTAACACTGACTTAACCGGTAGCATTGGTTATTGAGAAGTTCTTGATTTGTTAGGAGACATTTTATATATTGTAGACAACAACTTCACGTTGAAATTTGTTTATAATTAAAGAGTTACATGAATGAAACTTTGCCATCTATCTTTGTCAGCATTAAAAGAAAAAATACAAGGATTTAAAAAATGCATTTCTCAAAGTATAGTTAACTATACATGATTTATGGCTAATTTTTTTTATTATTTGCAGAGAATGGAGCTTAATGCATTACTAGCGCGTAACGTCACAAACCTTCAAATTAAATAAATTGGTAGTAAAATTTGCACTTTCGATTATATTTAAAATGTTTCACCTAAGTCGAAATTTTTAATACTTAAGTATATTGTTGAAAACCCCGTGTATCAGCACATATTCATTATACAGTCCATTTATTTTAAAGGAACGTGCGGTTGTACATACACGTACAAACGCTTGCATACGTGAGAACAATAGCATATCGAAATGCAACGAGTAAACTGACGTTTTTTTTTTAATTTTCGATGTGAGAAAAATAAAAACGAGCAAAAAAAACGTCAACGGAATATATTCGATCATACATACGGGCATTTACAGAAATATAAAGATAGCGGATTACCTGGACAGAGTATTTTATGAAAAGAATTAAACAAAAAACTTAAAATCACTAACAAAGTATTGAAGATTCATTAGAATAGAAAGAAATTGAAATTCTACAATATTCCACATCCAAGTAGCATTTTACTTTAAAAAAATTATTTGTCGCTTATTCAAATTATTTCACTCCCGTCGCGTAAGAGCTATACTTAGAGGAATTTTACAGAATTTCAATTTTATTTAATAGTAATTATTTTATAAAAATTCGTGAATTCATTCTGCAATGTAACGATTCTTCGATTTTTGCATTTTACATAAACAATCATTGCTAATAAACTTAATTTACTAAAAGAAAATTAAATTTTTTGCAACATTATATTTAAATCCCTATAATAGCAATAGTTTCAAATAAGACATATCGCAAAATTTATAAAGCCCTAAATTCTATATGAATCTTCAAAGTAATACTCTACAACCAGGTCGCACACCTCTTGTATACATTTTTCCTTTTATTATCTCGATCATCATTATCTTATATTCGTAAAGCTAGCCTACCGCGTCTCATTGTCGCCGAGCACTACGCAACTAAACTAAGAAGGGTTACGTCACCACCGGTCTGGCGTTGGCCCTCCTATCTGCGCCAGTGGTTTCTCGACTTGTTGTGATGAGAACGATGATGGGGAGGTCTGAATTTACCGCCACCGCCGTGTCGCGGTCGACTGTAAAGGTGGCAATTATTGTTCGGTCGGTATTGATTATTCATTTCTCTCCACTTAATTTTGTTGCTGTGATATTCTTGAATGTTGTTGTATGTGGGTTCATTGCGGTTGTAATTATTATAGTTTTTAACTTTCTTTGTACGACCGCGATCGAGATCGTCCTCGTCATTGTCGTAGGAACGCTTTCGGTCCTGGCGTCGTTGATTGTCAACATCACGATCTAAACGCGCCTTACCGCCGTTCCAACTGTTAACTGAAAATTATAGGAAATTTTAGTAACTTTAAGTATGCGAAAATAATGTATTGTTCTATAAATAAAATTTCGATTTTATTTTTTCTTACCATTAGAATTTCCGTAGGACCATTGTGAGGTCTTTTGTAAATGAGATACAGTATCGGAGCGATTTGTCCCATTAAAACTTCTTATTTCTGCTGCACTTGGAGTTACGGAATGATTAGTACATTTGCTGCTACTTCCGTTTGATTCATCCCTAAAATTAAAAGTTTTTAAAATATTTTTAAACTTTCTCCCTTTGTTAATATCCAAGCACAGATTAAAAAAATAAATTGAAATAGACATTCAATACAAAAGTTTCAACTTTCAATTCAAAAAAAAAAGCTCTAATTGTAACTGACACTCACGACAAATTATCCACTGACCATCCATTTGCTGCAGTAGTAGACGATGGTGACGAACTATCCTTACATACAAGCCATCCTTCACTATTGACAGTAGAAGCCTTGGTGTACACCTTCTCAGACGAATCTACATGAGCTTTCGAATAATGCCAACGCTCCTTGTTTTTGTCCGAAGATGTGTCGTTCTCTTGCTCAGATTTACTAGAGTTACTTTTGGGCGAAGAACCCCGTGAATTTGAGCCATTGCTGCGTTCACTGTTTCCGGCACCATTACAAGTATCAAATCCATTGGACTGCGAGTGGTGAGAATTGCTATTGCAATTTGATGGCGATTTAGATGTATGTAACGAGAATGAATGATTGGCATTGCCATTCAATTTAACCAATTTAGATGGCGGTACATTGGAATTGCTAGCCGTTTCGGAGTATCCTCGCTTAGAGCTGTTACCATTATTACCACCGCCGTTATTTCCTTTACAGGCCTCATCTTCGCTCGAGTCCCCATCATAATCTACCAATTTTCCGCCCTTCGACGACTCGTATAATCTGCAAAACAAATTAATAAGTTATTACAATGATGATACAATGAAATTAAATTCTTTTAAATGTTTTTTATTGTACCTTATTCTTTCCATGTGCGGAGGTAGCTGTGGTCCAATAAAATTACGTCTTACATTATTGGGTGGTGGTAACGGTGGAGGTGGTGGTGGAGGTGATGAATTTTTTTCCTCGCGATCTTTCGACTTTGAAGATGAACCGTTTTCAACCTTATTTAAAGGATTTAAGGATTTGCTCCCATTGCTGTCCAACAACTTACTCGACAGACCATTTGACTGAGGAAAGGACAAAGTATTTGTCTTTGATACTGAAATATCGCTTTTGGTGCTAGAGGTCTGACTGCTGTGAGGCTGATTACTGATCAGTGAAGTCGGCTCCATCTCAAAGATCATTATGTAAGCATTGGTGCTTACCACATTATTCAGACTAATTTGACGAACCTGTTAGATACAAAGGAAGTAGGTCTTTCGTTGACATATGAAAAAAAGATGATCTATAAATATATACTTTCAGTAATTAGAACGTTTAACTAGCAAATTGTATTTAAAACTGTACTGCTAAATAAAAGAAATCTTCAGTAACGGATGTTATTTAAATTGATATCAATAGATGTAAGGAAAATATTATTTACAAATTAAGAATGCCATAAAGACTGTCACAAAAACTTTTTCTTAACTTAATAAATATTTCGATTACTATTTTTTAGAACTTGATCATATACTTACGCAAGAATCATCAAAGGAATAAAATTTGCCTGATGATACTTGAGCAATGGCAGTGTAATGTCCACAATTAACTGAAGGGCCCATGTGAGTGACCATGGAAGCAAGTCTGTAAGTCAATTTTTTTGGTGGTTCACCAGGTAGACGTCTAATGTAAGCTCCCATATCGATCGTTTGTTTGAAGCCTATATGTTTTGAGATTTTGCCTCCTAGTACGCTAAACCGCTTCAATTGAACGCATAAAACTTTGGGTGGTCTTTCTAAACTAAACTGTTTTGTGGCTGGCACTCTTCTCTTACATGCTTCACATTTGTAATCATTGTTATCGAGGTGTTCTTGACTAAAATAGCCAGCCAAAGCTTCATCTAATGTATTTGCTTTCCGAATGTCTAATAATAAATCCTAAAAAAAAATTTTGGAATTTACTTACAATGTTTTAATAATTATGTACAAATTTAAAATAAATAAGAAAATATGAAATACCTGAAAGTGTTGAAAAGTTGTAGATACATGTCGGCACTGAAGACATTTGACTTCTGTTCTTATGTAACCCCCGAAAATTTGATTAATAGGGGTAGTTTCCTTTGAATAACTGTCTAATTTCTGTCCTTTGTGTCTTGCTAAATAAGCCTTCTCCATACCCTCTAGAAGATAACGTAAAAATTCGTGAGCATCTTCTTGCTGTCCTGGCATCATAGTTCTGCATATAACTGAAAGACAAAAAAAGAAAATATGAATACTTTTTTAATAACATTATGAATGAAAAATTTAAAAACAAAAAACCTTGAAACTTACGTTTTAGTTTGTTGTAAACAGAAAAAGGCTTTATAGCATCACCAGATTTCTGATGGCTAAACTGAAGAGTTTTAGCTACTGCACATGTAAGGCACTCACCAGCTCCATCTAAAAAGAAACGATCTCTAACTATCGTTTCAGATAGAATAACTAATTAGTAAAGAATTTATCTACTAAACTTGCAAGGGCAGTACGAAAGAAATAAAAAAATTTAAATAACCATAATAATTAGATAAAGAAAAACTGTGCTATTATAGGTCTTAAAGAAAAATGATTGAAACTACAATTAAGTAAATCATTTTTTCAAATCAAGAAAACTTGAACCAATAAACATGTGATAATAAAATCCTTACCACTTTGCTCACACTTTGAATCATGATGTGTATCCGATAGCAGCCAATTAACTAATGCCGGAACATGAAAGAGTGCCTGTAAAGTACTGTTTAAGTAACATGTGTTACCAACATTGTACATGCCAGCACCAATTGGAAAACTCTTGTTCCAGCCAAGGTTCACCTTATCTGATGCATAGAGAGTGACAGCTGGTTCTGGCAATCTGGGTTCTTTATTTTTTTCCAAATTCTTTGAGCAAGCAGCTCCATCTTTTATTTTTCCATTTTCAGAATTTTCTTGTTTAGGTAAGCTCAGGACCACGTATTTGTTTTTCAGGCGATCTTGAACAGTTGATCTGTAATTGTCAGTCTCATCATAGTCAAGTTCAGTGCGTAGTATTCGAGAAGAACTGCCCGTCAATCCTATGTTTAGATCATCCGAGGATTTGGACTGTCCAGCAGTATCCAAGTTATGCCTTATGGTCACTGCCAGTGGGTCACAAACACTCACTGCAGGCATCTTGTCTTTATTTTTATTTAAACTAGCCACCGCTCAGACTTATTTAGAATAATTCTAATAAAAAGTATCAGCAGGCAGAATTAGCCTACAGTTTCTGAAAAAAAGAAATAAAATAAAATTAGAAACATATACACATTGTAGATAACACTTTTTAACAGATTAAGTATTCAGCATAATACAAATATGTACTGTGCCATTTTTTTAAAATTATTTGAAAATCAATAAGAAAATAAATTTAAATCATTTTAGTCTTATTTTACTGCTTTTAATTCTTTAATTTTAAGAATACTGTACAAAATTTTGGCAATTGGCTTTTAGAAAGAAGTATCTTAGATATATACAAAATCTGTGTTAATAATTTAATATAGTCTTTTAAATAACGAAAACAAATTTCTTTTATCAAAATTTAAAAAAATGAACAGTTTTAATATTTTCTCGTTCAGAAATTGATAGTTTATTAATTTTAATGTTAATCATTTATTTTTACAAGATAGGCAAAGTTAGATTTGACATATATTTTTTAAATTATACAAAAATATCAAAACATGGTTTAAAAGTTTTAACATCAAGGGAAAAGATTTTCTTTGATATAAAGTACTTTTCTTCTAGCGACTTCCAAACATACTCCCAGCGACGTACGATAAAATGCGAAAAACGGATCAGTCTCGTGAGAAAAAAAAATTAACTTATCAATCAATAGAAATAAATATAATATCAATTATAATTTGTACCTCACATGTAAACGCATAGCTATACAGTCACCTAACTGAAGGATGCCCAGAGGGAGGCACACATGTCGGTGAGTTCCCGAAACCCGAACCCGGCGTAACCTAGTCATACCATTAGTATAGCTATATAGGTACGTATGTACACAGTGCCAGCCTCCGCGATCCCGCCACTTTCTACACTCCGAAAATAAAAAAAAAAAAGAAAAAAGATGCCCAACCGATCGGGAGGATACTCTTAGAAATCGAGTTAGATACGCGCTCACGTAAGAAAATTGTTACCGGCGGCCCACGGCATACCCTTCCAAGGGAAAAACAGGGAAAGGAGTCGAGCGCTGATTTGGCGCGACGAAGACGGCGTTGAAGTGTGAGTGGAGGCGCGCTTATCGATCGTTTCGCGTCGCGCGGCATAGGATATACACGCACACGTTAAAGGCGAGCTGTCGGCGTGAGAGGCCCGCCGCTCTAAATTTTCCGCCTCGCTTAGTAGCCTCAACTATCGCACGTGTACGTGTGTGATAGACACACGCGCCTAGTCTCTCTCTCCCTCTCTCTCTATCTCCCTCTCTCTCGCTCTCTCTCTCTCTCTCTCTCTCTCTCCCGCAAACTGCAGCGTTGGACAGCGAATTTCGGAGTTTAAATGCTCCAAAACTGATTTTCGAACTTTAAAAGGCCGTTCGCCGTGGCTCCGCTTTCGGCGTTTCCTCCTCTTACAGGTTATAATACCTCGTGCCTACTTGCCGCTTGGTTATTTTTGGCGGGGCTGTAGGAGAATGCGAACTTACATCACTAAAAAGTTAGTTAAAGCTCGAGCACATGTAACTTTCTAACCTTAAAAATAGTTTAAAATTGAGAAACATAAATAAACGATGCGGACCAATAATGAAAACAGTTGATGAAACGCGCTATAGTTAATATTAAACGTGTGGAGAATATAGTAAATAGGAAATGCTAAAAGAAAGAAAGCTTGAATGCTTAATCATGCATATATATATATACATATATACGTAAAAGTAATGCCTAGAAGTTTTCGGTCCAAAGGAAACCTTATCTAGTGAATTTTGGATTAAACCAGATGTTCGGATGCACTCTAAAATTTCGAAAATGTAGAATGAGCCCGGTGCATCGCGTTTGAGATTTTGCAGGTTAATGAGCACTCGTGGCGATCTCATAGCCGCCTTGGGCGCGGGCGAAATGCACGGCTGCCGTCAGTGCAGACTTTTCGCGTGGGGCCGTCATTGACGCATCGAAAACAAAAACAAGACGCACCTGCAGGGCCGGCAGGGGCTGCAACTGTTGCGGGACTCGATGGTAGCCGAAGTCATGCTTCCCTGGCCGGCCAGCGTAGCGAGCGGGCAGCTTTCGTACGTCTCCCTTTTTTTTTATTCATCTGGAGAGCGCGCGCGGTCCCGCGGAACTGCGTTATCGACTGCACGGTATATAAAGGCTCTACGCTCGCCGCGGCTATACTCAACTGCAACGCCTATAGAACGGCGGCGAGAGCTACGCGCGAACGCGGTCTCGCATTATCTTTCCCCCGTTTTCGGCTTTTCCCGGTGTCCCAACACTTAACGTCCTCGGCGATGTGCTTACGCGCACACGTGCACGCATTCCCAAGCCGGCGCTGCTGCTCCGATACGAGCTCAAAAACCCCTTTAGCTACTGCAGACTGCTTTAATAGACCCCTATAACCATGCACAACGTGGGCCTGTCGCAGGCGGCATGGGCCTCTCGCGCACGAGGCTCGCAAAATGCATCTCACCGCCGGCTCGCTCGGGTTCTCTCAGCGGACGATCCGCTGGCGCGGTACCCCGGTGTATGCGACCTTCGTCGTGGTCTCCGCACCGGCGCGCTTTCTCCCCGTCGAGTACTCACCTTGCATCCGGTCGTGCGACGGGTCCCCGCTGCGTCGACGGGCAGCGGCGTCAGGATCGCGCGCGCACTGGCGGCGTCGCGGCCGGTGGGGGGTCCGTAGCTCGCTACCTCAACCCTGCGGGCGGCTGCATCTTCCGGGCCCGAGTCCCCTGTTCAGGCGGTTCGTACTGCTGGCTTCTCTGCTGCGTCTACGTCGGCGGCGACGAGGACGGTCCCTCGGTCCGTACGTCGACGGATCCGCGAAGCGCGGTCTGCGATGGTCCGTCCCTCGGCGCTCGGCTCGTCCTCGCCTCCTGGACTCGGCAGGAGGCAGTGCGCGGCGGCGGCGCGAGCACTCGCAGCTCCCACGCTCACGCTGCTGGCCTAAGCACTGGCTGACGGCGGGCGAGTACACGCACTCACGACACAACGACGGGACAACGGGGCCGTACTGCCGATTTTCATCGGCGCACCGACACGACACCGGCCATATTGGCGCTTTTCCCTCCCTTTTCCGACACCCCCTTACCGTCGAGCTAGCTGCCGTATAGCTGCTGCTGGACTCTGGAGCCTCGTGTCCTATACCTATGTTGTAAGTTGTGGCCACACGGCACACGCAGTCCACGTTCTGCACTGCTCCGACTATACTCGATTCCGGTGAGTCGATAGTGCCGATACTGCTGACCGCGTCGCGATGGATCGACTTCCGCGACATCCTAAAGCGTCCGACTCGGGCGTATTACGTAATAAACGTACTATTCTACGTATATTACTCCGAAAGCGCGGAGCGCTTAAATTCTCGACAGAGATGAGTAGGGAGATTGCTCACGGCTATGCTTTTCGTGCGAACGTTTGGCAGAACTTTTCGTTCGGTCGAGACGACGAGTCTCCATATGTTGGCAATTTATGTTTTAGCCGTTGAATGAGAACCCTTTGTAAAGGAAGAGTGGGGAGGGCGGGAACAGAACGCAGCTTTGAAAACGCAAAAGGAATCGTGAATATTACTTGTCTCAGGAGGAGCTCGAAGTGCCAAGTGCCGTGGCAAGTTGGGGTCCTACCTGCTTTTTATGACGGTCCTTTTTTTTCTTATAGTGGAGTAGACTAGTAGAGTACACACTTCTTAACAAGTATAAATATACTGATTTTAATATTAACTATTAATAATACTTTATTTCTAGAAAAGAAGCGGATTATAATAAAATTTGAATGAAAAAAATCGGTTAATTAAAACTTTTTCGTCATATAGGAAAATACAGGACACATATACGTAAATACATATAGGAATTGAAATTTCCTTAGCTTGTCCCAAGCAGAACTTGAAAGAAATTCCGTACCCAGCCCAGAGCCAAGACCTACCTGCTTTTTATGACAGTCCCTTTTCCATAGACTTCATAATGGAGAGAATATTTGTTAACAAATCGATGCACTTTTTTATATATTTCCATAAAAAAATTCAATATTTGACATTTAGAAAACAACAATTACAACAAAATTTGAATGGTAAAAATCTGATTATTAGAACTTTTTCTTTACATATTAATTGAAACAAAATAAATCAATAAGTATAAGAAATAATATAACAATTACACAAATTGATTTAAATATTTAAAATTTAATAAATATTAGTATTTTGATATATTTATTTTTGCAGAAAGTTCTCTGCTGTAAATAGTAAGTGGTACTATATAATTTTAAGGTGATTAAATATCAATTAAGGGTAATAATTAGGGGCCGTAGTAGCAATAAAGATAAAAATTCGACATAATTGCAGACCTCATTACAATTTTTATGATGAAGCTACCTGCTCGGAGCTCTAGTCGTGCGAGAACAGCTAATGTTTTGGTTCATGTTCAGAGGTGGAAAATGTTTAGTTTCTTTTGGACTGTTGAACTGAATTCATCTACAATGTCTTCTCGAAAAAGAGCCTTTGATCCTGACAAGTGCGTATTTATCAATTGCAGTAACGGAAAGCATAATGGGTATCACTTATTTCGATTTCCATATAGAGCTGATCGTCAAAAAATATGGATTCAACGTTCTGGTAAGCGAACACTAGAAAATTTATTTTGAAATATAACTGAATAAATAAGTATTTTAATAGTGAGAAAGCGATCATAAAGGGAAACACAACTATGTATTCATAATATACAAGCAAAAAAGAATTTTCTAGATTATTTTAAAACCAGTTCAATTTGTAAAATTGTTAACAACTCAATCATGAATACTTTTCAATAAAAAGTAAAGAGTTATATTATCGTATTTAATTTTAATTTGCCTTGTTTTTACATATAAGTATTGTTTAAAAGCAAATAATTGTCCCATAAACTTTTTTACTCAATTCCTTATTCAACTATTTTATTGTTATCGATGTTAATGGAAACAATTTCTGCGTTATTATTTAAAAAAAAAATTATAATAATTTTTAAACTTTTTCCAAACAAGAAATGATTCTAAAATATTAATATATTTATTTCAGGAAATACTAGTATTGCAAATTTATCGGTTTCAAGAATACAAAAAGCTGGATTGTGTCGGATTCACTTTACGAAAGATTCATTTACAAATCCGGAATCAACGAAATTACATAATGAAGTAAACCCCGTGCCCTGGAATGTGCATTTGTCTTTTTCAGTTCCTCAGCCAAATTTAGAGAAACAACCATCTATAGAAGTTAATATAAATAAAACTAAGTTCACTTACCATAATGTAGAATATTCAACTTCTCAAGATATAGATGAAAAAATAAATGAATTTTCATTAGCAGAAAATGATAATAGCTTAAGAGAGTCAAATTTTCGAAAAAGACAAACTTTAAAAACATATCCTTCTGGTAAAAAATTATGTTTTAATTTTACTGAAGAAGATAATAGCAGAATGGAATATTTAAATATTGAAAGCGAAATTAAAAATTTACAAAATGATTCTATTTTATATATCACTGATAAAAATGTTTTTTCTCAGATTCATAAAGAAAACTTAAGATTGAAAAAAAGAAATAAGAAAATGATA
>JAXIUT010000048.1:177664-191996 GCA_035586675.1 Eurytoma californica | reverse complement strand
TCTAAAATAGAAATAAATTTATTATCCTTAGCAAATAGCGTTGGCCCTAAATGACATTAATAATAAACATTTTAAGCTAAACCTTATTTAAATTGATTAAAAATTGTGGTCTGGAGTTGTCGTGAAAGGACAGAATATTCGATAACTCATATCTCAGTTTCCAGATGGAATGGGACTTCAGCTGGACAAAAATGAGTAAAAAATGTTATATAGTTTTAATATATAATATAAATATAATTTTTAATCTGAAACTCTTTTTTCTCAGGTTAATAACTAAGAAAATCGGTTATATGTCCCATAGTCCCTTAAGTTCACTCTAGTACCACTCTACAAACAGGAATTACGTATAAAAGAATAGTTTAATTTTTAAGTATTAAGTTTTACGATCCTACAGAAAGTTACTTTAAATTGTTTTATTCACATCTATTAAAATTATCTTTAGAATAAATTCATTCGTGCATATTGATTTAGTTATGTTTTGCAATCTTTTTAAGTTAATTTTTGAAGGTGCTCGGTGGGTTATTTAAACTGTAAATGTGCATTGCAAATAAAAAATGAATAAAAATGCAATATGCAGGTAAAGATTCAATGAGTAAGAAAAAAAACAGTTTAATGACGGTTGACCTAAATGTTCTTTTACGCGGTTCTACTTCCGCTTTGAAATCTCCAGGCTATAGGACAATTTTCTTTCCTCGTAAGGAAAATATGCAGAGATTCATTAATCTCTACATAAGAGGCACATCTGCTGACTTTATTCGACATTCATTTTAAGACTAAAAGAATAATAAAAGTCACGTATTTTGAAACTGATAAGATAATTTTTATTTTTTTACTTTACATATTTCAACGAACAATACTTAAATTGTATATACACCAAACTCGCGGTTTTATTATTTCTTCTTAACCCGCGGGAGAGTTTTTATTTGACAAAGAGCGATAAGAAATACTTTTTCCTCAATCAATCACCAGTGTTTAATGAAACTAATTTGTTCAATAAATATACTTTTTACATCTTTTGTTTTTCTTACTGCTTATTTAAATCATTAAAATTAAAATTTATTCATTTTATATTATATGAAACATATGCTGCCTTCTTGTTCGCTTTTATGACATTGCAGAGACTTAGGTCATTCACGATATTTATCGACTTAGCTGTGACCACAACGTTACCACTTTCCGCCAACATTTTATTTACAAGGTAATAAAAGAACTTGCACGTATATGAGCTAACGAGGATACTTGACCTTATACTTGACTTTAAAAGCACTTAGTTGAGTTTCGTTAGAGCAGTCAATAAGATGGGTGCCTATTCGAGCTTCTTACTATTAATTGTACTCTCCTTTTACGCGGAGTGCTACGAAAATGTTGGAACACCTCTTTTTTTAACACCATTGATCGAATGTGGAAAGGCCGCCGAAGCTAGACTGAAAGCTCGAGTTTCCCACCCGGAGTTCAAAAATATTGAAAGTTATGCCGGCTATTTGACGGTTAATAAAAAGTTCAACTCTAATATGTTCTTTTGGTATTTCCCATCGCAGGTATGTGCACTTATAGTAGTACAAGATATTGCGTTTGTTCTAAGAGGTAAACAAGAATTCAAACTTTTTTTCAGAGTAATCCAAAAAGTGATCCTGTCGTGTTATGGCTAGAAGGCGGCCCTGGAACTAGCGACATGCTTAGTATTTTCACAGGGAACGGTTTCGCTTCTGTCACTGGAAATGACACTTTGGAATTTCGCAAACATTACTGGAGCCTTAATCACAACGTCATTTACGTTGATAATCCAGTTGGTTGTGGGTACAGTTTCACTGAAAATGACGCAGGCTATGCTACCACCGAAGATGACGTTGCTCGCGATTTGTACTCAGCACTGAGCCAATTCTTCGATCTTTTTTCTGATTTGCGACGTAACGAATTCTACATAACTGGTCAGTCCTACGCGGGAAAATACGTACCGGCGATCGCCAATGAAATAAAGAAGAAAAACGTTCATGTTAAAAAGAAAATAAATTTAGTTGGCCTGGCTATTGGAAACGGATGGACCGATCCTATTAATCAAATCGATTTCTCCGAGTATTACTATCAGATTGGACTCCTCGATGATAATGGGAAAAAAGAATACAAAACTGGAGTGACTCAAATCCAAGATTTGATCAGACAAGAAAAGTACGCGGAAGCATTGAAAGCAGGTTTCGCGTTATTCGGTACCGAGAATGACAATCAAACCTTCAGAAGACTTACGGGTTACTCGGGGAAGTTCGACTACCTGCACAGTACATCGAACCTCGATCTCGCCAGTTACGACACGTGGGTGCAAAAACCTAGCGTCCGTAGGGCTTTGCACGTCGGCAATCGAACGTTTCTCTGGACCTCGTTTAAAGCCTACACACAATTGGCCACCACGGACAACTACAAGTCAATGGCAAACGTAATGCCTGGTTTAATTGAAACTTACAGAGTTCTAATTTACAATGGCCAATTCGATCTGGTCTGCCCGCATACTTTGGTGGTGAATTACTTGCGTAGACTGAAGTGGTCGGGGGCACAAGCTTACAAAAAAGCGGAAAGAAAGCAGTGGAGGGTAGGAAAAGATTTGGCTGGGTATTCAAGAACTGCGAGGAATTTAACGGAACTAATGATTAGGAATGCTGGACACTTGGTAACTACGGATAAACCTTTCTGGGCGTGGACCATGATTTCGAATTTTACGCGACATCAAAAGTTTTGATAATTGTATATAATGTTGTTGCATATTTCATATTTCACAAGTATTCCTCATCAAATTTTACGATCCTATAGAAAGTATTATAAACTGACACAGCGAATGAAGAAAAGTGCTTTCGTAATTTGGAGAAACGCGCTAATATTTTATTGTATATTAAAAAAAAAGTTATGACTTACTAATAAAGATTTATATTTTAAAAAATTTGACGACGTATTTATTCGCGTACTCTTGTTACACATAATGTACAGTTCATGTTTTATCGTCTACTATTGTAAAATATGGTTTATAGCACGCCGTGCGGAAAACGCCAGTTTACCGCACGCTAACCTCAAATTGCGTCTGATAAACTGGCGTTTTCGCACGTTGTACTATAAAATATCGTACGATACGAGTGCGATAAGTGATTTTCGGACTCGTGTGATTATCACCCTTGCTTCACTCGGGCGCTAAACTCACACGAGTCCAAAAATCACTTTTACCGCACTTATATCGTAATATACTATTGTTTCGAAAATAAAATATTTTGTTTTTATGAGTTTGATAAGAATCCTCTCTTAAATATAATAACAGTTCGGCATGTATCGCGATAAAAGAGCGCACGTAATCAACTTCAAGCGAAAACTGTAACTGGAGGATTTCTATTTTATTCTTATACTATTTCCTCAATAGTGTTACTCATCAGTATAATTTTTCCTCATTCGATGAGTGTAATGAAATTAATTAATTCCTCAGACAGCTACTTTCTATACCTTTTATTGTTATCACCTCTTATTTAATTCGTTAACTTGCATGCATTTAACATTTTATAAAGATAAGCCTATTTGTTCATGTGCCCGTTTAAGATACTGCTGACTACTGAGGTCAGGCCCGCTGTTTATCAACTTACGTCACGATGTTACCATTTTCCGCCACGATTTTATTTGCGTAAATACAAGGAAACAAATGAACAAACACATGTGCGATCTAAAGAAGATACTCGACTTTAAAAGCGCTTAGTTGCGTTTTGATAGAGCAGCCAGCAAGATGGGTGCCTACTCGAGCTTCTTGATATTAGTGATACTCTCTTTTTACGCGGAGTGTTACGGAGATGTTGGAACTCCACTTTTCTTAACGCCATTGATCGAATGTGGAAAGGCCGCCGATGCTAGACTGAAAGCTCGAGTTTCACATCCGGAGTTCAAAAATATTGAAAGCTATGCCGGCTATTTTACGGTTAATAAACAGTACAACTCTAATATGTTCTTTTGGTATTTCCCTTCGCAGGTATGTACTCTGATTTATATGTAATCTGTAAAGTATTTTCACCTAAATAGATTGTGATTAATTTCGATTAAGCAATGGATTAATTGGTGATGACTATTTCCCATAACTCAAAAATAAGTTAAAGCTATCGCTCTTTTCATCAATGTTCAGAAAAGTGAAAGTCAGAGAATCAGTGTATGTATTTCTGGTTGATTTTTTATTTTCTCACTCTTGAAACAAGTGAAAATACTTTACAGAGTTTGTAGTACATGATATAAAAAACAAACATTTTCAGAGCAATCCACAAAATGATCCCGTCGTGCTATGGCTAGAAGGTGGCCCTGGAACTAGCGACATGCTTAGTATTTTCACTGGAAACGGTTTCGCTTCTGTTACTGAAAATGACACTTTGGAGTTCCGCAAATATTACTGGAGCCTTAATCACAACGTCATTTACGTTGATAATCCAGTGGGTTGTGGATACAGCTTTACTGAAAACGACGCAGGCTATGCTACCACCGAAGATGACGTTGCTCGCGATTTGTACTCGACTGTGACTCAATTCTTTGACGTATTTTCCCACTTGCGAAGCAATGAATTCTACATAATTGGTCAATCTTACGCGGGAAAATACGTACCGGCGATCGCCAATGAAATAAAGAAGAAAAACGTTCATGCTAAAAAGAAAATAAATTTAGTCGGCCTGGCTATTGGAAACGGATGGACCGATCCTATAAATCAATTGGATTTCTCTGAATATTTCTATCAGATTGGTCTTCTCGACGACAATGGGAGAGAATTATACAAGTCTGGAGAAAATCAGTTGAAAGATTTGATCAGGCAAGAAAAGTACGCGGAAGCATTGGAAGCGGGTAGCGAATTATTCGGCGCCGACAGCGACAATCAAACTTTCAGAAGACTCACTGGTTACTCTTGGACCTTCAACTATCTGCACAGCACAGGGGATATCGATCTCGCTAGTTACGATACGTGGGTGCAAAAGCCTAGCGTACGTCAGGCTTTGCACGTCGGCAATAAAACGTTCCTTTGGACCTCGCTGAAAGCCTACACAAGTTTGGCCACCACGGATAATTATAAGTCAATGGCAAATATAATGCCTGGTCTAATTGAAAGTTACAGAGTTTTAATTTACAATGGCCAATTAGATTTAACCTGTCCGCATAATTTGGTCGTAAATTACTTGCGTAAACTGCAGTGGCCAGGGGCAGAGGATTACAAAAATGCAGAAAGGAAGCAGTGGAAGGTAGGAAATGACTTGGCTGGGTATTCGAAAACTGCGAGAAATTTGACGGAAGTAATGGTCAGAAATGCTGGACACTTGGTGACTACGGAACAACCGTTCTGGGCGTGGACCCTGATTTCGAATTTTACCCGTCATCAGCCGCTTTAATGGTTTAATTGCTGTTCATTTTTTAGTCGAATTTTACGACCCTATACGAAATATGATCTGACACAAGAATGAAGTGAAGCTTTTGTAATTAAGAGAACCGCTCGAATATTTTATTATTATTTACTGAAACAGATGTATAACTTATAATAATGTTTGCTATTTTAATAAATTTGCCAATATCTTTATTCGCGTATTGTTGCAGTGTATATGTATAATTGACTGTTTAACTTCGACGAGTGTAATTAAAAAAAGTTTGCTTTTAAAATAAAGCTTATTTTTTTTACGAGTCATACCTAAGAATTTAATAAAAATCCGATATTCGCGACGAAAAAGAACGAGTGTAATCAATTTCAAGCGGAAACTACCAGGAATTAAAAAAGAAAATTAGAGTCAACGTGTGTTACACGGCTTCATTAGTCTTTTCTCGCGAATCAAAAGTAAGGCTGACACGAAGAAGTAAATTGAAGGACCAATTTGACGTGGGGCAAAAAAAGGCGCTCGTGTATATGAGTGACACACTCCACGCGAGAGTTGCAATTAACCGTTCATTATGCATTACGAAAATTTCAAGCCTCTTGATGGAGATCGATCTTTACTTCAGGACAAAAATAGAGCAACAAAAGTAGTCGGATATGAATAGTACTTGTATGTTCGAAAAATAAAATAAAATTGTTTTCTTTGGCCAGTACAGCGGTAATCAGATGTAATATAAAAACGAATATAAAAATGTAATTCGCAATAGATGAATTTTTTTCGCAATTTTAATGAAGCAACGTACGATGCATCAGCATCGCACTGATACCGCATAAATGCCCATATTGAATTGACGATTAAAGGAGAGTTACGTGCGTCAACATTTACACCTTCAAGCTTAATGAACGTAAATATCTTTCCTTATTCGTTCGTTACTCGGCGAAGACTCGCCAATTAGCGTCTTTAACAGTAAATCATTCCAGCGCTCGCGGTGCGCGGAGTCCGGCGTAACGCCGTGGGAAAAGGGATAATTTGAGGAGAAAATAAAAAAAAAATTATTTAAAAGGAAAAGTCGTAGAGCTTCGCATGTATATACGTACCGAAGTTGAGTAGGTGCATCAGGGTGTGAACGAGGCTGAATACGCCGATGAAGGCGCCCGTCATTTTGTGCAGGTATATGTGGTTGTCCAGCGGCAGGACCGAGCTGAACCCGTGAGTCCTTAGGAAGGTGATGCACTGCCGAAGCATCAGCACCAGTACGAACATGCAGTCGAAATTTAGGCACTGACCTGAAATGCGGCGAGTCGATGAATTAGTAATAGCAATAGCAGTAAGAATTAATTGAAGAATTAAATTTACAATTAGTAATAGCAGCAAGAAACAATAACAAAAAAATTTAAGTTAAACATTTATGAAAAAAGTTTTTATTATGTGTACGGTAAGAAAAAGGGTGCGGGTTAGCCTGGGCTAAAATCGCGGAAAGTATGGTAATTGTTTATAGCAAATATTGCAGATGAGAAATTTGTATGAACTGCTTCCGTAAATATAAGTTCGATTTTTTTTATTTTTTACACCTTATTAATTATAACAGCGCCTTTTCTCTCTGTTTATATTGATACTTTGGTGAGTTAGTGAAAATCAATTTTAAAACTGAAGTTACTGTGTGTCTTGTTATGTCAACGAACAAAATATTGGGAACACTTTGTACTAATAGATTGATGAATTAGCATAAAGGGGTATTAACGTAAATTATCTTACCGCAAGCTCGTGCTATGATCACATAGCCATTTGAATGTCGATATTGGTATGCTCTCGAGACAAAAAGAGCAAAGTTAATTAAAACGAAAGTAGATATAAACGCAATTTTTACATAATTATTTTTTAAATATGGCTTGGTTAATTGATATGGTCGCAGATATGGAAGGAACTTTAAATACGACTTTTTGGGCTCTTCTGGTTTTGGCGGCACCAACCATCTGTCTATGCTAAAAACAAAAAAAAAAGTCGTAATTAAAATAGTAGGATATAAGTCAATCAGCTGGAAATTAAAGTGTAGGAAAAAAACTATTACTAATGACCGGTACATTTCCATGTTAATTAATCTCCTCATTAGCAATGTAAATATCATCATCTTAATTTATCTCATTAGATACAATTACAAATTTATGAGTATTATAATAAGAACAGAATCAATTAAAATGATTAAATTATTAACCAGAACGCGCAATTGAGTTGATTGAACAAATTGATTTATCGGTAATATACCTGATGGTAAGATTTTCGAGCAGGCCGTCGTGCTTTTCAAGCTGCCTCTTGAGGGCTTCAAAGGTGATCGCGCCCCGGTGGCCCTGATCCGCGTCTTCGAATAGGGCGATGGTCAGCTCCTCGATTTGCTCGTCGCTGAAGCTCATGCCGTTCTCCTCCATACAGGCGCGCAGCACGTGCTCGAGCTCGCGCAGCTGTATCAGACCGTCGCCTGGTTGTTGCGTATAAAAAATCTCAGTGAGTCAAATATCTTAGTGAAATTTTGGATGAAATTTTTATAATTAAATAGTTAGAATACGTTTTAGGATTACATTATGAAAAAGAATAAATAAACAGATGCGATTTTGCTTAGAATTACGCTTGTACAATAGCAACTTGAATCTCACCCTTTAAAAGTGAAAGAAGTGAAAAGTCACTCGAGTGAAGTGACTCACTAGAAGACTAGCAGAAATACGGATCAAGAATTTTATTGAAACTGTGGATGATAATAATAGAATTCTTTCTAATTATTTTCTAGTAGTTTTCTAAACTATTTTATACGTTAAAAAATAAAAAGTTTTGGCTTCTTGCAGTTTTATATATAAAAAAACAACACCGTAATCTTAACAAAATTCCCAATCCGGAGTTCGAAATTTCTGACACTCTCCTGTTCTTCAAATAGCTATAGTATTTTTGACTTTATCAATAATATCTACAGATGCTGCATTTTCTCGCAAAATGCGATTCGATTTAGCAGTGAATGTTAATATTTCATTTCTACAAGGAATGAAATAATTGACCTCGTTTAAATCGATACAGCCGTTTTAAATATACTAATTTATGCGAAGCAAAAATCACTTCCTTTTTAATAAAAAATCATTATACTGAATAAAGTGTAAAATCTTAATGATTTCGCGTATTTGATCGACTGGTGTATAAAATAGCGCGACAAATCTCGCTGAACCGCACGACGCATAAATTTAAAGCCCGAAAGTAGCTTTCCTGTTCTAGGGAGTCGATCGTGAACTTCCATATCGGGAACCGGCACGCTGAATTCATTAGAGGCGAGAAAACGATCGGCTAGTTTTCATAGGCAATGAAGTTTCGCCGCCTCCTGAGCCATTTTCGTTTTGCCTGAACCTCGGGCGCAGATAAGTTTTCTTTAAAATTATAATAGCTTCTTTTGTAATTTTTTAAAAACATAAAAATTTTACAATGAAATTTAGGAAAATTTTTAAAATTTTCAATGAATTTTACAAAAAACTCTTGCAGTTTTTCCGGCAACAGAAAAAAGTCTGCGAGAACATTTAAAAAGTCCGTTGATATAGGTTGAAAGTAGGTTTTTTTGCTCACCGTCAATGTCGTAGACCTTGAATAGGAACCTGATCTTGTCGTCGGGCGTCTTGCCGGCGAACTGGTGCATCGCGTCCAGGAACTCCTGCAGCGATATCGTGCCCGAGTTGTCCTTGTCGAAGATCTGGAAGACCCTCTCCGTGAAGAACGGCTGCAATTACGACCCCGTCGAATTGTTATTTTTATTTTTTTTATACCCGAGACACTTGCTGACTTCTCTGTCGCACACATTCAAGACTGCACTCACGTTTTTTGAGGTGACAATTTTTTTAAACTCCTCTCGCCGAATCTCCTTCTCGTTCCCGACGGTCTGCTTGAAGATCTTCTCCAGCCATTCTAAATTTCGCTCGTCGAAGCCGATTCTCGATCTAATTACGTTAATTATACATTAAGGATAAATCGATCGTTTTTTTTTTTATTGTCAATTATGCACACATCAGACTAAAGGTATTTTTTGGCATGGTAAATATAGTTGCGGTACAAATCTAAAGATTTAAAGGCAAATTTATTAATTCAAATTCTTAGCGTGGTTCATTGAAATTCGCTTGCATTTCTCTCATGTTAATTTAGATTCAAATCTTATATATCCTACTCGCATCAATTCACTTATTGAATTCCGGATAAAAATAAAAAAAAAATGTTCGTATAAAACTGCTCGGAGGGTGAATTTAAGTAACAGATATCATTAAAAAATAGTTAATCGATTAATTAAAATAGTAGGTACTGCGTCAAATAATTTCATTTCTCTGCGAGTATTGGTGTTTTAATTTCATTGAGCCGGTAAATTCATACCTGGGACTGCTAATTGACGTTATGAAATCCATTATTTGTTGCGGCGTCACACTTCCTGTGCATTCTACGTCGATGAGTTTCAGTAACTTTTCGGTTATCTGCACATTTTTCGAAAACAATTTCTATAACTACTGAAAATTTTCATAATAATAATAACAGTTAAAGCGCAATATTTATAATAAATAGTTTTAATGAAAAAGTCTTATAATTGAATAGAAGTTATTAATTGCAGCGATCGAGATTTTATAAACCGACATTTCTTTCCGCGAAAAATCAAGGTTTGAAACAAATACCTCGTTAGTCGTAACCTCTTCAGGCATCACTGCGGTGATGCTTAAGTGAACACTAACGAGGTATCCATTTCAGTCTTTGTGCACAAAGAAACGGCGTAAAAACTTCTACTGTTACAATTACTGATCTCTTCTCAATTTTTAACGAAAGTATAGTTAGCTTCTCGAAGAAAGGTATCATCATTATTTCCGATATTAATGTCTTTGCGAGCAAAGATCGAAGAAATAAACGATGCCTCGTTACTTTTTAACTGAACTATCATAATTTCAATAAAAAAAAGTGTCATCGTTATCCTCGACAAGACGATCAAAGGGTATAAGGAAGTCTTAAGCGCTCACTCCTTTGGCGTGGAATATCTGCCGGAACGAAGTGAAATTGAGAGGCTCCTCGCCGCACAGTACGTAGGCGACGCTCTCGATCTGATCGACGAAGTCGTTCTGCTTCTCGTTGCTGAAAATTGCAGGTGGTAAAGGAGCTGGGAAATCGGAGCTCGACTCCGCTCGAGAAAAGAAATTAAACCAGCTGTCGAGGGAGGACTTACGTCAATCTGCCTTTGAGAAACTCGATCCACTCCTCCTGCTTCAGCAGGCCGTCTCTGTCCTGATCGAACAGGGTGAACAGCTTCTCCAGAAACACCTGCAACGCACAGATTTTTCATTTCACGCAGTTGCCGTACACACTATATAATCACTGCTGCTTTAATTTTTCATTTTTTAATTATCGGCCGAGATATTTTAAAGTCTTGCGATGGGAGATTTTGAAAGGCCCCGTGCGTATTAGTAGCAATGATAGCAAAATTCGCGGAAATTCGAGCAGACGTCATTCACCTCCGAACAATCGTGGAAAGTCCGCCGAAAAGTACAGTCACGTAATTGCAGCGGACGCCTTGGGAAACGGCTGATCGACTCTTGCTAGACGAACTAAATTCCTTGGCTTGGGTTAAATCGGTCCGCTGTCACAATGTTTTCTTACAATGTAGATGTCACGCGACAGTCAACACCATCGCACTTGACTCATCGATTGGGCCTCTCCGCGTTAGGAGTTATCCACAATTCCAAATTTTTTCAAAAAATCTAGTCTACTAAAAACTTGATTGTTTTTCTTTTCTTGTGAAAATGAAGTTTTCGTAAATAAATTTGGTGAATTTATTTATTTAAAAATACATGTGGACAAGATGCCCTTTTCATAGACATAACAGTTCATGATAAAATCTAAAGTCAATGATCTAACTAATTTATGATAAATTTTGCAATCAATATCAATAAAGTTGTCAGAATCGTCTGATGAATTATCCAATCTAATCTTAATTAACTTAATCTTAATTATCCAATCTAATCTTAATTGATTAACTAATCTTCATAAAAGAATTACCACGTAAATATGCAGTTCATTAAGTTAAATTGATCAATAGCGCAGCTGTCCAAAATTCTATACTCAGATTCAATTATGCAAGTATTGTCGAAGTTCGTTAAACCGGATAGACGCGCGTCGCGACTCGCGTAACTTATTCATCTCCCTTTCAGAATCTCCGACAAAGGATTTTTAAAAGATTTAATCTTTCAGTGCAATCAATGGTGCACAAGGCCCAGAATTTCTCCTTCGGCTATGCATGTGTTCGACGCCGAGGGTTGCGCTACCTGGACACCGGAGGCGCGAGCGAACTTCCTCGATCTTTCTTTTCGGCGGCCGCTCGCGAAATCGGGTCAATGCCGACGTTTAACGACGTGCGCGCTCCCCGGCTTTAACGAGCGTACCCCGCAGACTTTCGCCAGATCTTTGCAGGGATGCGCAACGCCCTTCCCTTTTCCCACTTCCTTCGCGGTCGATTCTTTTTTTTCTGCTTTATTTTTTGACTCTTTTTTAGCAAGGGCAGGTCTCGTTCTCGCATCTTTTTATCGGATTCGAGATTCGTCAAGCTTTAGGCTGGGTAATGCTATCGGTCGACTCTACTCTTTAACCCTTCGGCAGCGATGGGTTTTTTCGACATTTACGACGTCGCTGCAGACTCAAGGCTGCAGTCCTTTTGAAACGAGAGCAATTGTTAATTTTTTTGTTTGCTTTCGAAATCGGGGAAAGAACGAGCGAGTATTCAATGCATTGTATTCTTTACGCGTGATATAATTGTACATACTTTGGGGCGGGTTCGAAAACCAAGAAGGAAAAAACCGCGGAGCCTTGTTGACGAAAGGGAGAGCCTTAATTTTGCTGTAAATTTTTTTTTAAGGCTGTTGCGTGCTATATTAGTACATTTTTATGTATTAATCCTTTCGATCAAGATGGTATCTGTAACAAGATTTTTAAGAGCCGCACCAAATCATCCGAAGAATTGGCCAATCGCATGCAAGGAAAAGAAGGAAAAGGCAAGAAATTCACAAAATTTGTGTTACTTTCAGTTCTCGATAGAGGTTAATGCGATTTCTTTATAAGTTAATTAGGCTGATCCGCGTAAATATTGACCAATATAAAGTTTATTTACCGAAAGTAAGACATTAAACCGTCAGTTACCAATTTACGTTTATTCGCGATTTTATCTGATTATAAATTTCGATAATATCATGCATTCCTTGAATTATAACAGCAATGTAATAACAGCTAATGGTGTATTAAATAACTTTTTCATTTTCATATATTTCTCTTAAATTCTACTGATCTTAGCGTGATCATTTTTTTCAAGCAAGCGTTATGAAACTAATTGGATTTTATTTCATTCTAATTTTTCCTTACAAGTCAGCTATTGTGACAAAAATATATCCTATCTTTTAAAAGGCATCAGATATTTGGCTATAATTTTTTTTTCTTCAAACAAACGTGATACAGTCCCTGAGTAATTATACTTCTTCTTTTACATATACGATATACATAAACACGTCAAAAATTGATGAATTTTATTATTCATGACGTAGAATTTTATTTTATAAATATTTGTGAGAAACTTGGCGAAAAAAAAAAATGTTTTCGAAATGAACGTACGTTTTATGTTATAGAACTAATAAATTATTGATGTATAATAGAAATGCGATAGGTGAATATTATTATTTAATTTACTAATTGCGTTTTATAAAATTGGACTTTGGATAAATGTATCTTTAAGAGTTAATAAAGAAGTCAGTAAGAAATCTATTTTGCTTGAAACCAAAATTGAATTTATAATAAGATCTATATTTAGTAAAAGCATATTTTGAAAGAACTAAAAATAGTAACTGTTTATTACTTAACTCTACATATATTTTAAATAAATTTGAATACAGGAACGTTTCATTTGTTTTTACAATGTTCAATGCAGCCGTCAGTTAAGTAGATAAAAATTCCACCGATTATATTCCTGTTCTGTCCTTCCCAATTAGCGTCAGTTAATCGGGATAAATTTTCCGACCAGTCAATAAAAATAAAGGAGAAGTGTCCGCGGAGCGAGTGAAAAAGTTGCGGTTCCGGCGGTAGAGCATCCAGCCGGCCGCCGGCCGATCCCAGGAGAGCGGGAGCTCGCTCGCGCTCCGACTGAGATAATTAAAATAGAAAAGGAATTAAGAGAGAAGGCTGCGCGAGCAGGCCTCATCGGGCACCGCTGGGGGGCGCCAAGGCCTCCGGGCCCCAGGCGATCGAGCGCCTTGATCGATCCGAGCGGGCCTTTTTCATTAGATCTCGCCTCGCCTCTGCACGTCGCACTTTTTAGCTCGGCTTCTCTCCTCGCGTTCCTTCCGAAGTCGCAAGAGAGAAAAAAAAGGCGCTCTCCAGTCTGCCAATTGTTCGAGCGTTTTGCGATACTTCACGCGAGCAGATTACAGGACGGGAGTATTGTTAGGTGACAATTTTCATTTATATGTAGTTTCAATTATTTCGACTGTCACGCCAATAATGTTCTTTTATTTCGTTGCTGCTATTTGTGTCTGCTGGCGTTTTAGAAAGTGTAGGATGATTAATTTTTTTGTGAGCTTCTTGGGGTATACGTAGCAAAAAGTTATCGGAGAGTACCGGATATTTTGGCTTTTTTTTATTACGTCAAATTAATGTGTCAGCTGGAAAATTAAAAACTATAAAAATGTAATTTTTTATAGTATTTCGTAAGGATATTTAAAACTTGTTATTTATTTTCAATCGATTCGATTTTTGGTAAGTTACACCAAATAAAATTGATTTAAATTATAGAAATTTTAATCGTTATATTCAGTGCACGAAAGTAAAGTTTTTCAAAATAACTAGAGTCTTAATGTATTTACTTTGGTCGACCACACTGTAAAAAAAAGTTCATTAAATTTAATGTAATGTAATGGAAGCAAAAGTTAAGCATGTACATTAAAAAAATT
>JAXIUT010000048.1:165118-177422 GCA_035586675.1 Eurytoma californica | reverse complement strand
ATAAATTATAAGCAGTAGATAAATATATTTACATTTACTCGACTATCGTTATACCTATGACTCTATTTGCCAACTTTAAAGTATAAAATAATAAACTTACGATCTTTAGTGGTGTACTTTCCACCAACTACGTTGTTTTCGTATGGTCCATCGTATTCGAGCTTAACCGTGTAGCCTTCCAACTCCTTCTTCATTGCCTTAATAAGTGGGAATTTGCTGTTGCCGCATGATCCTTTAAAGTCATCCATGTCCACAGACCAAATCATGATACCTCCGAAACCTTCCTCCTTAAGCCAGTTCATCTGCAAAACAAGAATTTTTTTAGCTAACGAAAACATATATTCATCATCAACAAAACGTCAACTAACTGGGATTCACTGTTTATACACATTACTTTTTTCCCGCGAAATAGAAAGTAAGTTTATTTTTAAGAATACGAAATGAAAAAGTATGTTAAAGTAGTTCCTGTATAGTCCATGTTACCTTGTTGAGAAGACTTCTTTCGTCGTCGAAACCGACCCACTGATCCTCTCTGTACGCAAATGGTACTTGCTGTTCGCTGTCCCACACCAACGTCGTGTTATCTTCGTTCAAGAAACTGCACACCTGCGAATAACAAATTTAACATCAATTGATTATGCTCAAAGCGTTTATTGCACCGCATAAGCACATAATTTGAGCAACGTAACAGAATACTCATTCAGACACGTAGCTCCGTCGAAGGGGATATTTTTACATTAATTTAGTCGACTGCCTACCTCGTAGTAAGAAAGGAAGCCGGGCTCGTTGGTGAAGTTTCCGGCTGAGCCGCCACCGGAAGCGGGCGCTCCGATGTCGAATTTCGTCTTGTCCACCAATGTGAAGGACCTTCCGTACGTTGGCATTCCAATCATGAGCTTCTCCTTCGGCGCACCTTGCTTAACCCACTCGCGCGCACTGTAGTCCTGCAAAGTCGAAATTTCACCTCTTTAATCATTGCAATTTTTTTCTTTAGTTTCAATTTCGTTCAACTGGCGAGGACAGTGATAGAACTCCGGATTTTCTTGAATTTATTGGAGATGATTTCAAGTACTTGTATAAAAATAAAAGAAGTCAAAGTTTTAGAAACAAAGAACGAAAGAAAAAAAACTGACGTTTAATACTTTCGAAGCTAAAAGGTATGTACATTCAATAATTCGGTCAAATTATACAAAAAGTGGAAAAGAATAAAATCTTCTTACGATAAGGGATGTTAAATTATTCCAAAATTATCGATAATCTATTTGACAATCAAGTATGCAGATAAATTGGTACATTGAATTACACATTCTAATTGGGAAGAAAAGTGAAATTTTTTCAATTTAAGAAAAAAAAGAAAATTCCTATCTTGTCAATTATTTTTCAATATTCTATCAGACGTATATAATAGAATCTAAAAAAATTTGTTGTAGTGCCCAATTATCTACAGTCGTGTATCGTCGTCACTGATAAGTAGACAACTTAATATTTTTTATCATAACAACTTTTAAATTTCAGTGTTCTTCTTTTTTCCATATTCATTAGCAGAATCACGTTAAGAAATAACACACTAAATTGAGGATTTCAGGAAATTGATAGATTGACTTTACAATTTACTTCTTTTATTTTTACCCGCAAAAAACATCGATCTTCTATAATTTCAACTAAATGAGAGAACCAGTATTCTGATATTTTCGATGTTTTCCTAATGATTCAATCCCAACTATGAATCAAAGTCCAATTTTGAGACATGGATTAAGTGACGAGTGGATTTCTCTTGTCTCAGATAAGTGAAATACTTGTTTAAAAATTTAAATGATACTTCAATGGAGTTTTTAGCATACTCATTTTTTTTACCAACCCGAGGAATCGTCGAATGGTTTTATTCTTTTTATAACAAGCATAAAAATACTTACCACAGTGAGTTTCTTTTGATAACTGGTAGCACTTTCTAGCGGATATAGCGGGCTGTTGTGTCCAACCTGCCTCTCCCATTGTCCGTGAAAGTCGTAAGTCATGATATTTATAAAGTCCAGGTATTTAGAAATCTCAGGTACGTCGTATCTGGGGGAAAAAGTAACGCACAAAATTTATATTGCCGGATAATTAAAAGCCCCAAAGTTAGGAGTAATTTATTATCGTGGGTCTTTAAAGTGCTGCCTACAACTATGCTAATTAATTTTGTAATGTAATCTTTTATCGACAGCTAAACCTTTTCGAATCTCGGTATCGCATACGATTAGTCGAAATATCGCTGAATCATTAGCAGCTCATTTGCTTATTCTTTTTTTTTTGTTTTTTTTTTTTGAGGTTTTTACCAGGCTTTCATTGGCAACAAATGAATGCCAGAATTATGGTCGATAACATTTAGTATTCAAATTTTTACACTATATATAGATCAATTAATGCATTATATTCGTGAAATGAAAAAAGTGAATAATTTAATGATGTAGTTGTTAAAAAAAATCTTGCAATTTACAGTTAAACAAAATTGCTTACCCAGCGGCAATTGCTTCGAAACTGGCCGGGACAGCAGCTGAAAGTATAAGTTTCGGTAGGCCCGCGCTCTTCGCTTCGCCTTCAAACGCCATTCTAAGTTCTTTCAGGAGATTTACATAAGCTGCACGATCGTCGGCACCTCTGAAACGGCGAAACAATCATCTTTACTAATCGAGTTAATTTGAACAACGATGCAAATTATTTTTGCATTATTAAAAATAATTAAAACATTTTATATATTTTATCGTATTGTACTCTAAAGTAGTAATTTCAGTTCAGGCAGATATTCTAAACCTCTTAATACTTTATTGAAATCCATTATCTTTTTCAAACACCCGTGTTATTAGAAAATTCATGATTTTAATTGCCTATTGTAATAATAGTAGCTTATTCAGCCATGAATTTGTTATCAATATATGAATGTGCGAATAATGAACGTGTTTTGAATAAGTAACACCAGGTTTAAAATATCTGCCTGTGCAATTACTTTATAGTCTAATAATATTTTATTAATTTTATAAAAGGGTAGAATTTACCCTTTTAAATAATAACAATAATAATTAAGCGTAGAAGCGAAATTTGATAATAGTAAACTATATTTAGAATCAATAATTAGCACTGAAAGATTTACTAATACTTTATAAAAAAATAATAATCAGTTAATAAAAAAAGTGCCATATTCATATTTTACAATAATTTAACTTTGAATGCAATTCTGAACGCTGGAGAGGAAAAGTAAATTACCTAGGATATTCCCAGTCGACGTCGAGACCGTCGAATTTGTACTCACGGAGGAAGTCAATGGCCTCGTAAACAAATTGGTTCATGCGGAAAGTGTTACTTGTCAGTTCCTTGAACGGCGTTGAGCCGAAAGCCCATCCACCGATGGCCAGTAAAATCTAGAAAATATCGATAGCAGCCCGATCAGTCAGTGTGAACGAGAGCACGGCGTGTAACATATTATTATCCTCCTCGTACAGTCGCTGATCCATTCCCGCATGCATTATGCATTTGGACTAATGGTGCAACATGAATTTACAAATGAGGCGCTCTTTTTTTTTAAGTACACATTTTCGAAAGGCATTTCATTGGCACATTTTACGTTTCATCAATTATCTCTATAAGAGATGCACCATATAAACGTAATTGTCGATTATTTATATTACAAACGTTAATTGTATTTTTTATAATGAAAATTGCTAACAAATAAGCATTCTTTACGAAATGTTTGACTATAAAATGATTTATATTTCTCTTTCCTCTACGTAAATTTTGTACCGTTAATTTTTCACGTACTCGAAACTAGAGGAATTAGTTAAAAGCATGTACGATCGTTAAAACAACCCGTCGCAGAAAATGTAGTTTTCCTGCTCAGAGAAAGTTAACTAGCAAAATATCGCGATTGGTTCGTAAGTATGAAAGTAATACGTATAGTAGCATGTCGTGACGGATACGGTCAATATCTACTGTAGCATTTGTATGTACCCTCGCTCGACTTTCTCTGCGGTTTTAAATAGTCAAACTGCTTTTAAAAATGTTTGCTCAATTTTAAAACGCCACATTTTTCTCCTGTATAGGTAGCCTCTTAAGTCTTAAACCGCGCAACTATTGTTCATCGAGGAAATATTATTTCGCCCGTAAATCAAAGCAGATTCTCGGCCGAAAGGAAATTGTGCGCAACCGAGTGGAGATTCAGCTCGCGATCCATTAAGCACATTGTTTTAACTTTCTCCCGGTATTAATGGTTATTAAAGCTTTAATAAACCGTTAACTAATTAATAGGAAAAACGAGGATGCTCGTCATTTTTCTCCTTTTCTAATTATCGTACGCCCGAGTGCATTTTTGGTTTCTTACAGTAAGACTAGCAAAATTCAACGCGCTATAAGATGCATTATAATTTTCGATTTAGAAAATTTATAAAAAAACTTTGAATTTTGGCGCTATTTAATCGGATATACTTATGAACCAATCAAATAACGTTTTTAAATGCTTCGCAACATCTTGCCATCGTTTTTTCAAGAGAGGAAAACGGGCCGGTGAGAAATTTGCGAGAAGATTTACCTTCAGGTCGGGATTCTTCTCGCGAAGGGCAATCAGTCGCTCGTACATTTCGCCGTCCTTGTCGCTGCTCTCCGATAGCAGATGGTTCTTGAGTGTGGCGAAGGCGTAGATGACGTGGCTGCAAAGGCTCGGATCGATGTCTTCGGGCATGAATTTGCCGGTGCCGGGCCTCTTGTGCGACCAGTTCGTCAGGTAGCAGATCGTCTGGGATTCTCTCTCTGTGATCAAAGTACGGATCATTTATTTCCGACGTCGCGAAAAAAGATAAAATTCTTCGATATCCCCATAGTCATTTTAGAACTCCAGCGAATGCTACAAAATTTCGACTCGACTGAAGTAATGAAAAAATGAGAGCAATTGTTCATTTTCTGAAGTGAACGAAAAAACGTAAAAAATATAAGAATCACCTTATTATTAAATAGTAATAAATTCCGCAGCTCATTACGCACTAGATCGATTTTTAATGATCAAATTGTGTCCTTGAATCGCGCAATCGAAGATGTAGCGGTAGAATTTCTGTTAATTAATTGATGCGCAATATTAATAGCTCACTTTATTGGAAGACAGCGACATCGGTCGATAAAATTATAAAAAATATGTAACAATTTACAAAATCACGAATGAGAGTGAACAAATCAAAATTAAACACTCGTGTAAAGGATGAAAGGAAAAATTGAGCTCGACAAGCATTGTACAGGGTGTATTTGAACTTAAAGACAGGAAGCAATCACCTTTGGTCGAAGAACTGATGACGAGCTGAGTCGCGGGCTTGGCTGTCTTCTTGGCCTTGGTGAGGACCTCGGAGACGGCGATCTTGTACGGCTCTGGCTTCTTGACGGCGACTTCCGTGATGGTGGCAGCCACGGCGCTCCAGTCGACGTCCTTGGCGTTGCTGCCGCGCGATATGCCCCGCAGCTCCTCGCGCATCGCGCCGATCAGCGGGTATTTCACGCCGCCCCCGCACGCAGTGCCGTTGAAGTCGTCCATGTCCACCGTCCAGACCATAGCGCCTACGCAATGAAAACACTTTAAACGATTCGCCCTCTCTCCGCCTTTTGCTTCATTTTTATTTTATTTTTAAATTATAATCTCGTATATAATCATCAAGCCGGACTAAATGAGACCTTGAATCCATTTTACTAAATTTTAATTTTATTTTTATTTCAGTTTTACTGCGTTCGCCATGAGTGACGTTAGAATTACCTACTCTTTAATCTATATTAAAATCTTGTATATTCAAGTTGGACTAAATGGGACTGTAAGCCTTTAGTCTTATAATAAACTATCTCCCTCTCACTCTCAATCAATCAATTAATCACTCGAGATCGTAAACAGCGGTTGTTAAGTTTAAATGGGCAGACGATCATTTCTGATTTGCTAGTTTCTTTTTCATTTGAAAAATTAGAAATGCGTTGAAATTGTGAAATTTAAGTCTCTTTTATGGCGTGAAAAAGTGTCGAAGGTATAAATTTGTAGACTTTTCTCTTTCCTTAAGCTCGACTGATTAATGAAGTCATTGAACGCTTTAGATATCAATTAGTGAGAATTTAGTCACTTTTTAGACGGGACGAATAGAAAAAGGAATAAAAATAAATGGGCGGCATTAATAAATGACTTTGAGATTGGTCGAACGGACGGCGCGCTCGAAGAGAAGAAAATAATTCAAGCGGCCGTGTCAGCGCGGCCGGTTACATAGAAACGCAGCCTATCCATTTAAACTTTCACTCAAATCCGATCGCGGCTCGCTCGTTTCCATCCGTAGCGACCGCGTTTAATGCGCCACGAGAAAATGGGCGCCGCGTCCCAGCGGCTGCACACTTTTCCCCCGCAGACACCTGCAGCGCAATTTTCGCGGTGCGCCGTTGGTTCGCGATGTTTGCGCGGAACGAACGAGTGCCGAAGTAGGAGAAAAATTCCATTGTATCCAGACGAACAGAATATTGAAAAATAATTTATACGAATTTTTTTCTTTTTTCGATTTAATGTTTACTGATGAAGATGTTGAAATTGCGTCTGACGTTGCGATCACACATACGATATAGATATACTTCACCGTATGTATCGTAATATCACCCGTAATTTCAACACTCAAATACCTCTATTGAGTGAAAAATCACTTATTTTCAGAAAAAAAAAACGGTTTTCACTCTATCACATTTTGAGAGTAAACTGTTGATTCGGAAAAAGGAAGAGCTAAGTGTTGATTATTTTTCGACGTAATGGAATTTTTCAACTTCCTTCGCGATTTAGAAGACGAGACAGCGCGATTCGGTTACCTCCGTATCCTTTATCCTTGAGCCAGTGCATCTTGTTTCTAATGGAGCGCTCGTCGTCGAAGCCGACCCACTGGTCGTGATGCACGAGGTACGGCACTTTCATCTCGTCGTCCCAGATGTAGGCGGCGCCGTTCAGCAGCATCTCGCAGATCTGAAACGGTAATTTCCCGGTGGTTTGCATTCCTTTTTTACTTTTCCTTTACTTCGCGGCGGCGGGCCTTCCGACCTCGGCGTGTCGCCTCTCTTTTCAATTACTCGCGGTAACGCGATTAGCATTTAAGCGTATCTTTCCTTTCGATATTTCGCGGATTTGTTTGCGTTGGTTGGGCGCAGTGCGCAGGCAGAGGCAGTATGCTCTGGCCTAAATCGGTGAATATCCGTAAAATTTGAAAATTTTCCTAGATCTTCGATTTATATCTAATGTAGCATATCGAATGTAGCAGCAGCGTGATATAAATTAATTGATCGTAATTTTAGGTTGGGAGTAATTTATCCAAATATTATTTTTGTCTCAGATTAACTTTTTATTAAACCGGAATATAAAGATTAAAGTAATATTAAATGCAAATAAGTTGAACGTCAGTAGAATTCAATAAAATCGCGAATCTTTCGCTGAAATGCACATATTAAAATTATTTTGATGCTTCGAAGTATGTCTATTATTTCATAATGACAATGAAATAAAATATTGCTGATATTCGTATTCAAATGCGTTTTCAATAATATTGCCGGTATTACGTATGAGAAATTTTGTGCTACGTACGAAATAATATTGCACTCTGAAAACTGGGTATAAAAATTTACTGCACGATATGAAATCTTATGAAACTCAGTTTAATTTAATGCATTATTCACAAGAAAAATGCTCTACTTAATACTTGAAATTATTAATATTTACACAATTTCCACTTTTATAGCCTAATCATTTGATGTAAATCAATCCAGCGTGGCTTATAAGATTAATATTGTTATATTTAAATGAAGCCGAAGTGAAAGTTTTAGAGGAATATGATATCGCGTCAAGAGAAATGCAATAAAATACAATTTTCATTTCGAATCGTATCGAATTTATGAAAAATTGATACTTTAAATGGCTCTCCTGAAAGTGAGACTCCTCTTTTGGTAGTTTTTTTCTATGGACTAGATTGCTGCATTAATTTTTAAATGGGACTGAGAAAGTAAGTTGAAAAAAAATAAAGTATAATTAATTCTACAGTTTAACGCATTGGCCTGTCAGTAATGTTTTTTTTTATTAAACTAAATTTACAATTTAGACGCGCTTTATAGTTTTTTTTAGATCAATTTGCCGAATTAATATTAAATATAAACATTAATTAAAGAATGAGAAAGTTGTGCAAAATGAAACACTGTCAATTTGAAATTTAAACTTGAAATTTAAATTTAAATAAGTTCACTTCTCAATAATAGCTTCTCCAATAAAGTCAATTTGACACAGCAACATTTGAGAATATTTCCCATTGGGTTCGATCGCTCGACGAAATGTAGGAGGAACAGTACCTACGTGAAAAAATTTCGTAAATCTTTTATAAAACGCTTTTTTAACATATAAAGTTTGATAAGTTTTTTTATAAAATAGATTATTTAAGAAAAAACTTTATACACCAAATTTTGATATGAAAACTTTATAAAACTTTTTCACGTATGGGGCATCGATGTAATACCTCGTAGTAGGCCAGGAATCCGGACTCCTTGGTGTACTCGCCGGCCTTGCCGCCGCCGCTGGCCGGGGAGTGGATCTTGAAGCTGGTGGTCGGGTTCGAGAGGGTGAAGGAGCGGCCGTAGGTCGGCATGCCGATGATCATCTTCTCCTTGGGCGCGCCGAGCCTCACCCACATGGCCGCGGCGTTGTCCACGCTCAGCTGCTTCTGCCACTCCGAGTCCAGGGAGGAGGCGTAGAGGGGCGCGTTGTGGCCCGTCTCGCGCTCCCACTTGCCGTGGAAGTCGTACGCCATCAGGTTTATGAAGTCCAGGTAGCTGCAACGTAAATTGGGGACCGCACGATATTACGCTGACGGACTCTTTCGCGGCGACGAAACTTTGCGACTTTCCTCGAAAGAATCTGACGGGCGCGTTCACCGGCGAATCGATTTTCCAGTTGCGTGGGCTCTATTATGCCGTCGTGATTAAACACACCGTAATTGCGATGATCTCAAAATTGATAAGTAAATAGAAAAACGACAGGTTTATATGCCTTCGAGTCTTAATCGTGCCTCCGCTCAGACGTATTCTAACATTTTCTTTTCGGACTCAAATTGCCTTGTTTTTTAAAAATATTGATGCAATATGTGCAACACAATATGTTTAATAATAGAATAATAATTAATCAAATGACTACCAACAAAACATGAAAATTATGAAAATTGAGCATGACCTGCACACAATCTAATATAAAATTAGGATTCTTCTTTTATTCGGGCGCGATTTCCTGTCGAAGACTATACTGAAATATTGCATTATCTTTCAGATTGTCTTACAATCAGGATATTAAACTTTTTCTTCAAAATATACTCTCTAAATTTCTTCCAGTGATAACTCGGTCAGTAGTACAAAATTAGTGCATGTACACTGAAAAATAAGTGAATAAAGTAAAAGCTCACTGATTTTTAATAGTTCACTCTTTCTGGAATGCCAACAGAGGTAATAAAACAATATTAACAGGATTGTAAAGAGCGTACTCCATTTAGTCAAGTACGAGTCATATTAACGATTTTAATCAAATATACAATTTCTCAGTTTAAGCTAGACTGTAGGTGCGGTTTTTTTTAATAAGGTCGGCAGTATTGATTTTTCCAAAGTCTGGTATAGCTTGCCGTAATAAAATTTCAGATATTGGATTTGAAAGCCACTTTACTCTATGATTCTTTAAAAAAGTAATAGGTAATGCACTATGCGCTTTTATATATCAACGACATGCGTAAAATTTGTGTCGCAGTTGTGCTTCGATAAAGTCGATTTAATCTCGATTTATCGGCAGCCGAAGAAAGTCCTCAAATTCACGACTGATTAAACCAATCCACGCTTTTCTAACGATCTTTGTCACTTTCGAGAAATCGTCGATTAAACTCGCTCCTCATGCGCCGTTCGCAACGAGGTCGCAACGTAATTAACTAAATTATTCATTGCAACGCTCCGGAAAATTGAATACGCAAGCGACTTAGCGTTCGATTTTTTTGCGGATTAAAATGTTGCCGCTCTAATTATTCCCGGCGTAAATCTCGCGCGGCGCCAATAATTGGCCGCGGCGAGGCCGAGTCACCCGGACACTTTACCTGGCGACGGCGGGCACGTCGTAGCCGCCCTTCACGTTGTCCGGTCCCACGGGCACCGCCGCGGTGAGCAGGAGCCGCGGCTTCTTGCGCTCCTGCGCTTCAGCCTCGAACGCCTCGCGCAGCTCTGAAAGTAAGGGTTATCGAGTTACAGATTTACCTTTTACACCGTATCCTCTAAATATGAACGAGTGAATATTCATAAAAACCGTTCGAAAAAATGAACGACTTAAAACGCAGAATAAGTGAATATTTATTCTTTCCAAGTGAATTTTACTCTTACGAAGTGAATTTCACTCTTTCGAGCTGAATTTCACTCTTTTCATCTGAATTCCACTCTTATATTTAGAGAGTACGTAAGGTATAGGTCGAATATATTCATGGTCGTCTTTCGTGCAGAGACGCATTTCTTTTGTGATTTTGACGGTGACTCGCTGCGTCTTACCTTTGAGCAGGAGGACGAAGTTCTTCTTGTCGGGGCTGCCGGGGTACTCCCAATCCATGTCCAGCCCGTCGAATCCTCTTTCGCGGAGATACGGTATGGCACTGTATATGAAGGTCTGTCGAGCATATCGGGTCGACGATAGGTCCTTGAACTTCTGGGTGCCGAAGGACCAGCCACCTGTGAAGGGATCGCAAGGATCAAGATGAAAATTCACGTGCAATCGAATCTTTTCTGATGCAAAAAAAACCTTGCCTATTACTGTGCACTCGATAAAAGACAAAAATTTCGTTTCCTAACAAAGCAATTAAGTCGTTAATCGAATCACCGCATAACTCGAAATATGTGCATGAATTTTCCTGCCTTTTTTCATCCGAAATAAATATCATCGTCCGCGGCTTCTTATTACTGTTCCTTACTACTAAGATTAATTTAGAAAATGTGAGCAGTGAGGCATTACATAGACAAAAAGGTAAATAAGGGAACGACTTTTGACGCGAAGAATGTCATTGTTCACATTTTCTAAACTCAACTAACCTTTTCAGATTTAGAAAGGCACAGAATAAAGACATTTTGTTGCTATTTAATTAACGAACTTATTATTTAACGTCGTCGCCACATTCTTCGCAAAGCTTAGAGTCCTTTCTAGCGATCTTTCGTTCATTGCTGCATTGTGCAACTACGTATAGGCGAGTGCGCTACACCTGCTTGTAACAGATTAAAAGAAGTTGCAAGAGTTATGGTTATTGAGTCACGTTTCCATATTACTTGCAATTAAATAAACTAAGATTAACCTTCGAGATCTTACGTTCAATTGCACTCGTTTTCTTTTCTTACATTATACATGCATTACATGATACGGGATTCGTTGCTTCGATCAAATAAAGCGATTAAGCTAAGTAGGCTCGAGGTCATGACCTTTGCGTTGTACGGATTGTCAGAAAATTTTTGGGAATGTTTCTGTTATATTGAAAATTTTGGTACAAAATTGTCAAGTCTCTTATACTCAACATTTTTAAAGCGACGACTTTCCAAAGATTTAAATTTTAAAAGTTTAATTTTTTAGTTTTCTTTATTTTGTTAGAATATACACACCTTATCAGAGGTGAATAAATTGTAGTTAAAAAAGCAAATATAAAATTTTTTGTCAGGATAAGCAAAATAAATCTTCTAGGCCCGCGGCTCGTAGGTATTAAAAACATTGAATATTAGACTTTACTACTTCTTCTATCTTCAAATTTTGACTTAATAAAATATTCCCTTAAAGAATTATGCCTGGCGCGAATCTCATGCCGATTCCTAGTAAGAAATCAAGTTTTGTGCGGATCAGTGGAAAATTTTGATTAAACGAAAGCTCGAATGGACAGCGAGTCTTGACTCACCAATGGCAAGGAGAACTTTGAGGGAGGGATTGGCCTTCTTCAGTCCGATGATCCGCTCGTAGAGGCCGACCTTCCCGTCCTTGGTCTCGTCGTTCGACTCGAAGCTCGTGAGTTTGTTCTTCTTGAGCCAGCCGAAGGCGAATATGATGTGGGTGCAGAGATCCGGCTGTATGTCCTCTGGCATGAACTTGCCCAGCTTAGTGCGGTACTGCGACCAGTTGGTGTAGTAGCACACGACCTGCAAAAGAGGCATAAATTTCCGTACGACTGATTCAGGGATTCGCAAGCGGGATCCTCCTTTGTGTATTGGACATTTATTTAGAATTGAGGGGATTTTGTTTTTAAAAAGCCTAGGCAGA
>JAXIUT010000048.1:125980-147808 GCA_035586675.1 Eurytoma californica | reverse complement strand
AGGCCGAAAATACAATCTTTCGAAAACGGCATAGGTCGGAAAGTTGTATTTTCGGTCCGCTAGGCTGTAAAATAATTGTTGATTGTGTTTTCAAGAGCTTTACTGTTTCTGCGATGAAGTGTTTTAAACTTCATCTGCAATTTCTTAAACGTGAACTACAATAAAGTGTCAAATTGTGATACCTCAGTTAAGGGGATTACAGTTCAAATTTAGGTCATGGGATAGTCCATTGTACTCCGCTGATAATTCATTGCGCCATTTGACTTATTATCTCCTACTTTTCCTTATAATTAAATTAAATATTTTTATATGAGTTGAAGTTTATAACTGCGTTATTTCAAAATCAAAGTCATAAGATAATATTACTTCTATATTTTTAATAATAATCGTATAATATGCTATATCGAATCGAGCACAGAATGTTCATTATAATGTCGGTTAAGTTAAATGTCTTGTTTTAGTTTTAAAAACATTATGTTATTTTAAAGTATCTTTTTAATGAATTACGTCGCGATTCGGAGTTGACAATTTTTAAACTATATTTACTCAGAATCACTTAATCAATGCTCTAACCGTTATTTTGGGTTTTACCTTCTCTCTTTCTCTCTCCCGTTCTTCATTCCTACACTAATTATTTATGCATATCCTAGCGGAGGTTCGATCAATAGCACCGACGATCTATCCGAACAATAAAGAGATTTAAATATTATCCATGGTGAAGAGGAGTTTTTTTATTCATAAACTCCGTTCCTCAAGATTACGAATTACTTCTTTAAAAAAGCGCCTTCTTCTCCATTTTCAACAACTGCGTTTACGTAATGTCATTTTACCGAATGCCTTATTATTATCGAGCGACCGTAGTTCGCAATGCAAATGAACTTTTGTAAAACGACGTTTACCTGAAAATGCGATTTCTCCGAAGCTTCTCGGAAAAGGCTGCGAACGGCGAGGACGAACGACTGCGCTCGAATTTCTCTTTTGACGCAAAGGAACGAAGAGAAAATAATTACTGCAAAATAAATGCTCCTGTTGTACTTCTCTTCACTTTTTGCGCGGCGGAGCCCGGTCACACTGCGTCGCTGCTGCAACTTACCCTCGCGTAGGACAAAGTACCTCTGAGGCAATTTGGTTCTTGGAAGGCTTCGCGATTCGTTTATGGAAACCCCGCAGCGCTTGGAAATCTAATTAAGAGCGGAGCGACCTGCCGATACGACTATTTTCCATCGATACGTCCATTACCATTAAAACTCGAGTTCGGCTAAATGACACGAGGCGCACAGTATTTCTACGGTATCAAATAAATTCTTTTTTCGTCCTCCCGCTTGCGCTGCTTTCAGCTCATTGAGTTAACGCACTGTCGTGTTGTTTTTTTTGTCACGCGTACTCTTTTTTATAAATTTTTTCACCCGTTTTTATGTATACGTCGTCCATCCGATCCGATTCTAACTTGCAGAAAAATATAGTCAATGTAATATATAAACCTCAGCGGACATTTTAACGTTTCTGAAACGTTTCTGAAACGTGATCGAAACTAAACAAGCAACGTTTTCTGGTTTCTAGAACGACGTTTCTTCAACGTTTCTTCAACGTTTCTTTGCTATCTGGGTAGTGAGATATGGCGCTCTTTTACCAGGAAAATCCAATGTTTTGCCTAAACGTGATTTTTGTTACTTATAGACAGTATCGTCGCTCCTAAAGAAGAAAAACACATTTCAAAACTCTTTTTGGAAAAAGCACATTTTGCGAGTTCCCCTCGAAAAAGCATGCTTTCAGAAAACACTCGTAATGAGGTTTTCTTCGAGGCAATCTCCGAAAAGAATTTTGTAATGTGCATGTGCACATGATTAAATCACGTGTTGATTTGAGACAAAAAATTATGTGATTTTTTAAAAATCGCATGATTTAATCACATGATTCAATCACGTGATTATTTTAGACCGGGTTTTTTTCTTTAGGAGCCGACGATAATGTCTGTAGTAAATCTAAACAAAATTACATTTAGGTAAAAAATGGTATTTAATTGATTTTATTTCTTTTCGGCGGATAATTGAAACGCGATTTTTTTTGTTAGGAGAGACAGTGTGATATCTACATGTTTGAGTTTCTTGTTAACTAAATTGCTTTTTTAATTAGAACAAGATAATTTTAAATAAATATTCATTATTATTTGGATTTTTCTGTGATATAATGATGAAGAAATTAATGAAGGTCGGATTACAGATAGGTAATTTGATTATAAGAAAATTTGTAAGCCAATATTTCTATACTTTTATTATAATTATTGAATTTGTCAATTTGATTGTATGAGCAGATGTTAAATTGAAACACTTCTTTACCGACACTACTTTTACGTTCATTCATGAAAATCATAAAGCATCACGAATACAATCAGTCAATCACAGAAGTCAGTTATATAGAGCAATTCACGTTATAAAGCAATTTCTTTTTGTTAGTTCAAATATCATATAAACTATTGATTTATCATTATTATCAATAAAAAAAAGTTGTGATTAAGTGAGATATAAATGTTATTTCTTATTTGCACGACGAAATGTTTTAAAAATTATGAACTTCTTTATTTTATATGGCAAATTGTCATAATTTTTATAGTGCGAATTGAATCTTTTTGCAAGTAATCATCAACACTTTGTATCCAAGTAGAAATCGAGTTGGAAGTTTCAAACTTAATTCTAGAACTAGATTACTTGAATTTCACTTTTTTTTGCAATTTTGTGTCTCTTTTTAAGATGATTTTAAATTAAACGAGAGTGTAACGGTAAATAAAACTATTTAAAAAAATTAAATACATATATTTGGTATGAAAATGTAAATATTTGGTATATAAATTTTTTAGGCAAACCAGTTTTTCCACAATCAGTCCATGCACGATTAAGCATTTAAAGCACTTAGACATCGAGAATTAAAAATGTAGTACTTAGTAAAATTGAAAATACAAAACAATGTGAAAAAATTGATCCTTTAAATAAGAAGTAAAATATCCAAAACACACAAACTAAATAGTAAAAAATAATGGGATATTCATATTGCTGTTTACTATTTTAGTTGCAACTGCATAAAATATATATTTATAAGTACAATATATTTTTGTAACCCATACCAAAAATTGTAAAATATTTTATCATTTTTTTAGGCTAATAAGAATGTGAACAAAGTATAATGCAACTAGTAAAAAACAAAATAATCTTACAATATAATTACATTTAAACTTAAAAGAAACCTAATTATACGTAATTGTACAATCACTCAGTATCATTGTAACATGATGTAAATTGATTTTCTTATCAAGTAACATAAAAATATTACTTTCACCTTCCTAATTTGAAAATGTCTTTTTATCTACGCATTTCTACGATAAATGTTTTCAAGAAACTTGAAAAACATATCGTGAGGAAGACCGCGTGAAATTTGTTGAATGTGAGTATTGATGAGGTTATAGTTCTCTTCCTCATAAACTGAATATGTCATCTGCAATCCTAGATCATTGTACATCTGCTTTACTTTAGCGACTTTTTCCAGATCATCTTCTCCATAACATTCCTAAAAGAATAATGTTTTTAATAACTTTTACATTGAAAAAATTAAAAACGTTAGGCGAATACACAAGAAATTAATTATGAACGTATATCAATTCTTAAGTAAATTACATCCTTGCTAATTAAAAGTTTCGTTAAACGAATTTTTATTGTACATACTTGTAAAATTTTCCTTTGTTCCGGCGTAGCTCGTTGTAAAGCAACGACGATGAGCCACGTGCATTTACCTTCTTGAATATCCGTTCCTGTTTTACCTGTTATTTGAGGATCACCAAAACAGTCTAGATAATCGTCTTGCACTTGGAAAAAGTGTCCCATTTCCAACAAAATTGTTTTAGCTTGCCTCAGCATTTCCGGATCTTTTATACCGGCCTAGAGTAGTATAATAAAAATTATCAAACATTGTAATCGTACAGTAATGTACAAACATTTTTATGCAAACACTTGAAGTACTTACAAAATACATGGCAAGCTGGACCGGCATAACAAACGAGTAATAAGCGGTCTTATATTTGATGATCGAATTATATCGATTCATTGTAAATAAATCTAAGTTCGGCTTCTTTCCGAAATTCGTTGCCAAAACATCCAGTGTTTGGCCGATTGATGTCTTCAGCGAATTCTGAAATAATGATGTTATACAAGTTTCTTTTAAAAAAAAGTAAAAAATTAAATAAATAATATAACAGTAAGATTCAGCAACGATTTGTAGCTTTAATATTTTACAAGTAATAATAAGAATACCTTTTGGAAAGTCTCTAGAAGATCCAAGTAGCATGGTTTTCCTCTAAAATTCCGCCTCAACAACTCGTACAAGACTTGCTCCAGTAGAATTCCGTCATTAATCGCATTTAAACCAATATTGTTGTGCTTGTACCAACATGGTTGGCCCCTGCGCATTTCCGAATGATCCATTAGGTCGTCCAGAACTAAGAAGAACGATTCCAACTAAAAGAAATCGTTAAAATCAACAAATGCGTGTTACATGCTTTACTTTACTCTCAAAAAGTAAGTTCCTTTTCAGTACCATTTCGACACACCATCCAAGTGTTCTCGCCAGTCGGAGATTCTCCTCGGTCAACTGATCCGGTGGCGCGAGTTTTTTGTAGGCGTAGACCAGAGACAGAGCTCGCATTTTCTTGCCACTAGCAACGTTGTATTGTAAAACCTACGAACAGGAAAATTCATGATTTTTAAATTAATGCCATATAAAATAATAAATGTTAAAATAGAAAAATAATCGGATCTGTCCTCAATTTATATAAATATTATTTAAATTTAAATTTTAAAATAAGGGTCTAATTTTATATAGTGGTAGTTCTTTTAATTATCCGACAGTTTTGCACCACGGGTTCTAATAATTTCTCATAGCTTTGATATTCGATTCAGAATAATACGAAAGGATTACACGATATAGGTTCTAAAATCCAACTGAGCCAAAAAGGTGGTTTTAAATCATTATTCTTATTGTTCAACAAAAATACATTATTGAAAAAGCATCCAAAATACATATTCCATTAAATATTTTTTAAACAGTTGATTTTTCTAAGAAAAAAAATACCGAAGTTACGCAATTTTCAGGGTTTAAGGTACAAAACTGGCGAATAATCAAATATTATGGCGAATAATTCATTTTTTTAATTATATCCAACGTAATTATAATAATTTTTCTAAAATATGTATGCACAAAAACGGGTTTCCCACTGATAATTCCGAATTTAAAATGAGCTATTTATCTGCGCACTTAAACTCGAATACTCTAAGCCATTGTAAACAAGTTCATGACCAACAGTGATTAAAATTTTGTATAAAAAAATTTCACACGAATCAAGACTCCTTGTGTAAAAAACAATCCTTTTGCGCGCTTCACGTCGATCAACGCCGTAGGAAGCGAGTAAAAAAAAAAAAAAAAATTAAATTAACTCGTTGCGTCGTGAGCGACAGCACATCGTACTTTGGCCATCCACTTAACGCCGTCGGGAGCGTCGAGGAAGCGGCCGCCGGCCTCCGTGAGGTCACGCACGATGTCCGGCCAGATCGCCATCATCTCCCGGCTCTCGTCGCGGCTGGTCACCCAGCTGGCCTGGGCCACCGAGTGCGCGCCTCGGCTGTCCGGCAGCGACCTGTCAAATTAAAGAGAAGCACCGCTATGAGGCTGAACGTATAACACACATTATGAGCGTTGCATCGCGCGGACGCGTGAAAGTGTCCCGGGAATTTCGAGAGCCGCGCGTTCGTCGGAGAACGCTGGATAAATTGGAAATAGAAAGCGAAATTCCGGAGGATGGGTATAAGTGTGAATTTCGAAAGAAAGAAAAGTGCGTTAGGCGTACTGAACCATCTTCTGGTCACGTCACGTATGCGATAAGTACAGAAAATAACGCAATTGTACTATAAAATGTATAGCAATTATAACTTCACTAAAAAAAGTAGTAAAATTTAATACAATTAAAGTAATTTAATATAAATATTTTTATAATATAAAATAGTTTTAAATTTTCTAGACACTATACTAATTGTTTTGATAGTACGAGTTTGTCCTCGTATTAAGCCTGTAGTGATATTTATTGCATTGTTTTTAAAGTTGGTACAAATCGGGCCTAATAAAATTGTGTAACAAAATCTTTGAGTCTAAGTAGTTAGTTATCAACTTTACTCCTGATAAAATAAAATTATTATTCAATGTTTTGTTATTTCTTGTTGGGTGAGATAGCGCACAATGCAAAATCCAAATAACAGTCGATATAATGAAAATTTAAAGCGTTTTACCTATTACGATCCATTGATGAAAGGTGAAGGTTTACAAAACAATGTATGTGGTACGTGGATGGTCTGGTGTGTAATAACGGATCGGTGGGATTTAAAGAACTGAAAACTGCACGCAAGCGTCTTCGGTTATATACTTTAGATGAACATTAAAATGACAATAGGGAAGGACTCGTGAAGTATTTTAGTTCGTACAATAAACTGACACTCATTGAGTCGCTTTACCCGTATAATTTTTCTTTCACTTTTGAAGTAATAATAACTTAAGGCTGGGCATAAATTACACATAATACTCCAGTTGAAAAATGCTCACAAGATTTTTAGTGAATAGAAAAAAGAATCGTATTTTTCAATTATCATTATTATTTATTATTACTATTATTACTTTGAGAATGTTTACTAGGTATTTTTACAGTTTACATTAAAAATTTGTTGCACTCGCTCAAATAGAGTAGTGGAGAAAGCATGCAAGTTAACAGCTATTTTTGTTCCGTTATGTGGTTTACATTGTATGAATAATTATGAATAGTTAAAGAGTGAAAAATCTAAAAAATGACACCACTTTAATTTCTACAAAACCGGAACTAACTTCGATGCACTTTTTTTCTGATAAGATAATATTGCAACGTTTATAATGAAAGGGTTAACAATAATTTATTTAAGTAGAATATCACAAAAGCAAATTTATGAAAACTATTAAATTATTATCCGAATTACTGTGATTAGTCGTCACTAAACACTATTATTATCCTGAACTTGATAGCATTATAAGATAATCTCTAGCAAAGCTGCAGCGATAAGTAACCCAAATCTCAATGCTATTTTACCCTTGGTGATCCGAAATTATCAACTGCGGGGGAAAATACACGTTTATCAGCAGCTAGCGCAGGCACCTTTTCATAAAAATTTGAATAGATGAATGCGCGTTTTAAATATCTATTCGAAACAGCACGTAAAATAGAACATGTAAGAATCTTAGCAAAAGTGTACGTGTAAACATGCCCCAATGATTATCGTCAAATCAAATAACAGAGACGATGCAAAGCTACGTACATGAATTTACGGTATTAATGTCCATCATGCAGAGGTGCAAATGTAATGAGCCATTATTGGTATTTATTACAGTAATAATGCCGGCAATTAATTAGAGTCTACGACGTTACATAAATTCAATAAATTCTTACGTAAAAATAATCTAATTATGAAATAAAATATTTTTATTAGTAAATAATTACATGCCTTTTGCTCGTCAAAATTAAATAAAAGAACATTCCAACAAAAAACTAGCTATTCTTTGAAAAAGTATAAATTTGAATGAAATGATCCATAAAAATCGCGAAACTGCGTAGAAATTTGGAAATATCAAGAGTAAATGCACACGAATTTTTCAAAGAATGCAATTATAATTTTGCATTCTTAATAATTTTGAAAGCGCCAATCATACGACGACTACTATAGGACATCCTCGCTTCGTATAACAGGCGCGTGTCAACGGACTGGGTATTTGGAGTTGCATGTCGAGTGGTAAAGATCATTCAACGAGCATTGCGCGTGCTTCGATAACCAAATCTTTAAATTTAGATGCGAATGTATGCTCCGAGCAGCGGATTTTATCTGCTCTTCCCGAAACAATTATTCCTTTCGTGAATAAAGAAAACGCAGAATATACTTGAATAGATTGAGTAATAGCTTCCGTGAGAAATCGTTAAAATTATGCACATACATTTTCCGGGCTCAATTTTTTTCAAGAGATACTGGCGCGTTTATCCTGCAAATGAATAAGTAGAATTTTGTTATCGTGTTTATTTTCAAGAGTCGCAATTTTTCAGTTAAGGTGCGCGGCATTTAATAAATTTAAACAGCTGATGTAGCAAGGATCTGGCCTATCTGTAATGCGTATTTTATGTTGATATTTTTACTGTGTGCTAGTCAAAAACTGTGAATCGTACTTTGGTTATTCAATCTATGACATTGTTAGTAAAAAAATACCTGTATTTTTTCAAAATACTTTAAAAGTAGTTAATTTAAATTGCAAAAAAATGGTTATTTAATACATTTTGAAATAGAAGTTATAATTTATAATTTTACTCGCAGTTTTACTTGCATTTAGAGTATAAGTAATTTTATTAATGTTTTATGCGTTAATAAGTAGAGCATGCTAGGGGAATAGACTCACTTTACCTACTAGAGCAGTGATGAATATTGATAGAAGATAAGCGCAGATACGAAATTAGTGAAAATTCAGTGAAGAATATATATTGGGTGTATTAGAAAGTTTGAAATCGTCAGTAATTATATACACATAGGTATAAATTACCTATTATGAATAAAACAGAAATCGATAGAACGCAATTTCTTTTTAAGCGCGCAAGTAGTTATACGATCAATTGTTGATATTTGCAACAGTCTGTTATCGACCGCTAGATTTTTTACAAATAAAAAGAACAATCGTGAAAATTTTTTAAATGGAACTATTTAAAGTTATCGTTATCATAGTTTTTATAATTAACACTCGTAAGAAATATTTATCTTTCTAATTTAAACATTTCTTTTACTTTTAAGTTAAATACCAATTAAAACCAATCACATCCATAAATATACGAACTGGTTAAAATATATATTCCCAAAATTACTCCAAAATGATTAATTGCAGAAAAATTTGGGATTTCTTATCGAAAAAATATCACTTCTACTTCCCAGTTATTTTTCTTCGATATAAACTCTGTTTTTAATACGAAATAAATCATCTTTTATACCAATAAAGCATTCCGCTTGAGATCGAGCGAACGAGTCAAATCTCATCGTCCTTGAGAAATCTCGATAAACTGTTTAGGTAAAATAAATTAAAAAAAAAAAACGACAAAATATACAAAGGCAAACGAGTATCGGAACAACGATTAATCGGCCTGACTAGAAGCGAATATTTTACGAATGGAAAGACGTAAGTAATGGAGTTAGACACAGAATTAGCCTCACTGGAGTCGGCTGTCGAGTCTACTGAGGACGAGGGGCGCAGCGCTGCGCATCCGGCGCTCGGCGAGGCCTTGGGCCTGGGCCGCCCGGGATAGCTGCGACGTGCACCTCCTTACGCTGGCGAACATGACGAGGATGCCTTGGGCGCCTCGAACTTCGGTCTATCAGCCTCTCTTTCTCTCTCTCTCTCTCTACCGCCCGATGATTACGACGTCACGGCTCCGGTATCGGTGCGAGTCTCCCGCCGGATGGTCGATGCGTGCGTGACTGACTGCTCGCAGGCGAGACTGCGAGAGCGCGACGACGCTGGCTGCCGTGGCCGCGGGGAGTGGAGCGCGACGTCCGCCGCTGGAATGCCGCCGAGCCGCGCGTAAACAGGGCTCCGCACCGCCGACTGGCCGTCCCCGTGTTGATAAATATGAGGCGGAGCGCCGCGGGATCGCTTCATCGGGCGGACGCACTCTCTTTATGTCCAATTCGCCGACCACGTCGAGTGCACTGCCTTACAGTCGGACGCGCGTTCTCGCGACGTGATGTTCCGTACGTATGTATGACCTTTGGTGATGACACGTGATGCTCAATTGCCAATCCCTATACGGAGCTTGCGGGGAAATTTTTTCTCTGCGGTTGGACAATGTGATTTTAAAATTTCACACTTTTAATCACTTTTTAATTGTAGTTACAATTAAAACTTTATTAACTTACTACTTAATCCAATGTTTACAAGGAAAAAGTTAAACATGTTTAATGTTTTTTTATTATCTTACTTTCTAAACAAGTTAACGGTATTTGTTACTTGCTCGAATGATTTAACACAGTTATTAGTCACAAGTCTAGTAAACTGAACATTATTAATGTTTAAACATTTTAACTTGTGTACTTTATGAAGTCGGTAAATAATTTATAAGTTATTTTTGTAAATTTTTTTAGTACATTGTTCAGACTCTTTTTTACTTTGTAAAGTATAAAAGAATAAAATAATATTAATAGAAAAAATGATAACATTTAAATAAAGTTATTGACTGAATAAAAACCAAAGATTAGTAATTAATTACAGAAATTGAAGAAAAAAATTCATTTTTAATGTAATTTAAGTATATTTTTATATTTACTGTACATTAATCTTTCACGACAAGAATTTTTGTCAGCTTTTGATCTACCATAAAAGTATATTCCATTCAAAAACTTATGAAATGTTCTAAAATTTACTTTTGCCTCTTGGCTTTGTTTGATGGAGCTTGCAGTCTGTATTTTTCTAATTCTAGCATAGAATCGCCAAAGGAATCTACATGATAGCAATAGTATTCTGGATTCTTATACTCCGAGTCTTTTGATGCACCAGCATATCCAACTGCTATAATAAAAGTTTATTGTTAGATGATATATAAAAGAAAGATTATAAACACAACATTAATATAAACTTCCTTATAATTAAGCTAGAAAAATACATATTTTTCATAAATTAAACATTGTACTCACGATGGTTAGGAACATTAACAACTTTTTCGCTGAACCCTGCAACGTTCGCAATATTTGAACCTTGGGTTGGTGGCGGTGCCTTTGAGATATTACTTTGACTAGTTCCAGTAGAGGAAAAATTTTGATTAAATAGAATACTAGTCCTCTGAAAAAATGTAAACAAAAATTAAATCAAGAACATAGTTTAAGTTTTGTAGTATGTTTGCTGCTATGGTTAAAACAACAAAAAATGGTTAACAAAAAGAACATGAAAAATACCAGGTATGAATGTTACATATATACTGTAAAAAAATCAAAATATAGGTTAAAAAGCTTTATAATAGAATATCAATAAATATTGTTTGGTTAGTGCTGCTATTTTTATCAATAATTAACTGTACGATCCATAAAAATATTGTTGATACCTGAATAAATCGCGTGCTGCAAACGCGAAACATTTTTGTTAATCTTCAGTTAAAATTAATATTTCGTTTTACTGTGCAGATACAGCGAAGGATGAGAATAGTCGACTACCATCATCGAACATTTTATTCCGTTTGTGCTGCAAAGGCTTATCTGCTATTGGCCGAAAATTTCAAAACCTTCAATTCATTGGTCAAAGTTATATAACGTTCCCAGCTGATCGCTATAGGCGCTTTCGGATCAAGTCCTTCATAATCATCACTGAACAAAATCCCAAGGTAAACATTTTTTTTAATGTTTAATTAAATTTATCACTCTACGGTGTTCAGAAAAATTCTCATTTTATTTCATTTAATATGAATTGCATGTGCCAATAACATGTCTTTTGATTTTTGTAGTTAGAGTTGAAATTAATAAAAAATACTGTTTTATTTTTTAATTAAATATATAAGGTTAAATGGAATACAAGTAATATTTATGATTAAAAACATGTGGATTATGCATTTTTTTTTTTATAATTTGCTGATATGCCAAAATTTATTAAACTAACCTAAAATTTAATTAGTATAGTAATTTTTATTGGCTTTTACTGTTTAACCTAAAATTAAATAATTTGTCTATCGTAACTTTTTGAATTTCAGATAGGACTATGGCTTTCATTCGACGACTGCTTGAAAACTGGAATTACTATGATCATCCTGAAGGTGAAGATCCTGTTGGGAAAGTAGTGGGATTGGCAAAATATGGATTTTTACTTGGAAGCTCTGTTGCAGTCTATGATGCTTGTTTGTATTCAAAATGTTTGAATACTGCTGAATTCTTAAATACTGCCGGTTACTGGATAATACCTCTAACTGGCATGTGTGTAGCATTTTCTACAGTCACTTATACAGCAAAAAATATAAGAAAAAAAGATGATAAAATAAATTACGTGCTTGGAGGTATGTTTTATTATTTATTTTTATGATTTTCATTTAAATTGGGATTTGTAAAACGATATGTTTATTTCGTACAATTCATAAATTTTGCAGCTCTTGCCTCTGGCACAGTTCTTCATGCTTGGCTAAGAAAACCTATGTTTAGTGGACCAGGTACAATACTTATGGTTACAATTGCTGCACTGAAGAAAGATTCTAAACAAAAGATCTATGAAGCACCTAACAAGAATTTGTTACTTCCGGATGAATGTCCAAAAAAATGGTATTTTCCATGGAGAAATGTGTATTACAGAGATTACACTTTGAAACCAAGATATGAACATGATAAAGCAGATTACTATAATAATTTTCATTAAAGTGGAATAAAATTTAAATTATTTGTTGGGTATGCTATTCCATCGAGCAGTTGCTTGTTAAGTCAAATAAAATAAAAGAATTTGTTAGATTTAAGAAATTCATGTTTTATTTTGACTTCTCTAATATCCAAAGTTTATAATTATATACATCTATAAAGTAAGTAATGCAGCAGTAGATAGCAAATTGTAAAGTAAACCAAACAAGTTGTTGGATGGATAGTGTAGTAATTTATGTTAATGTTTCTCCTTTTGTGACCTGAAATTGAAAATTTACAATTAGAGTTATCTTTATGAATTTTAAAATACAACTAAACTTATTATTATTTATCTTACGCAAGCTTCAAGATATTCTATTCGACGCTCCAGTGTTGTTAATTTTTCATTTAAAACTGCCAAGCGAGATCTGCAGGACATGTCTTAAGGAAGATATTACAGTATTAGAATCTAGAATTATTTGACATACGCATTAGTTTAAATCTTTGTTCTATTCAAACTCACCAAAAGAATTAAGAAAATCTGTAATTTTCTTAATACTGCCTGTGATAACTTCTATGTATTCACGATTCGCCCAATCTTGTTGTATTTGTTTTTGGATTGCTTCTCTATGTGTGGAGGACATTTTTAGCAGTTGTCTAAATTTGTTATATATTAGAAAAACTGTCAACTGGGAGTGGGAAGCAGGAAAAATACACGCCTTCTTTATCTAAGAAAATACTGAAGGCGCAATCTAACGCTAAGAAAACGTACTATATATTTTGTTTACAAAATTACAAATATCAGTTGATACTGCTATAACAGAGCAGCTACTCTAAAGGTAATACTATTTTTACCAATTTTTTACTGTAATAGATCAAACAAATTTTATTTTTTATTACTTTTTTTAAATATATTTAGTTTTCGTCAATTTAGAACCGTTTCATATAAAATGCTTGCGAGAGTGCAAGTACAAAGTTTAGCGCACTTTAACCTCATTCTAACATAATATCTTACGATCAACCCGATAGTATTCCCGCAGTTTCTCATAGATTATAGAACAGCTGTTTTCGACTAACACAGTAATCCTCTCTTAGTTAACATTAAATTTTACGTTGCTGTTTACATTAGTACTACAATGTGTTTGTCATGAAAATTTATGTAATTGCTAAGCACTTGGTTTGATTATTACGTAAATGTAAAGTTTGTACAATCTAACTTTTTCATGGGTAACATATTTTTACATTCTAACCTTAGATATTTAATTTAAGTAATTTCAGTATTTACTTGGAACCCGATACAAATTTACAAGCAAATTTTACAACGTAATGTAAAATATAGTTCAAAGGACACTATCAGTACCAGTAAAAATTCAGTTAATTATTGTTTCATAAATTCTTATTCTTATTATTTTAGATAATTTATTACTATATAAGTGTTTTTTCTCAACCTGTCAGGTACCAAGTTCATGTTATGATTTGGGGACGATGTTGCTTTCAAGTAATTAGACAAGTGTCTGATTTTTCAAAACACTATGTGAACAGCAGAAGAAGAGGAAAAGGTATTTCTTTTGTAGAGTGTAATATAAAGTAAGTACAAAAATATGTCACCATATATTAAAAAAAAAGGAATTGTTTTCTTTACGAAGAACTTTACTTTATTTTCAGTGCAAAGCAAGGTTTCTCCGATCATAGTTTCATACATAAAAAAATGGCTTCAAGTTCTGCAGACATGGGAAATATACAAAATAAACACCAAAATAAATTAGCCTTTGAAAAATCTCCATACCTCTTACAACATGCAACAAATCCAGTAGATTGGTATCCTTGGGGAGAAGAAGCTATAGAGAAAGCTAAACGAGAGGATAAATTAATATTTTTATCTGTTGGATATTCTACTTGTCATTGGTGTCATGTAATGGAAAAAGAATCTTTTGAAAATGCTGAGGTTGCAAAAATTATGAATAGATATTTTGTAAATATTAAAGTAGATAGAGAAGAAAGACCTGATATTGACAGAGTTTACATGACTTTTATTCAAGTAAGACTAGATTTTGAATAAAGACTTTGTAAATGTTTTAATTGAAATATGATTTAATAACATTATTTTGTCAATTTTTATGACAGTCAATTTCTGGACATGGTGGGTGGCCTATGAGTGTTTTTCTTACACCTGATCTAACACCTATTACTGGAGGAACTTATTTTCCACCGACTGATAAATATGGACAACCAGGTTTTTCGCGAATATTAGAAAGTGTTGCTTTAAAGGTTAATATGCTTTCAAATATTGTTATAGAATTTTATAAAACTTTTTTTAATTTTCCTTTAATAACAGTTACATTTGTTTTTCAGTGGATTCAAAATAAAAAAGATTTTCTAGAATCTGGATCAAAAATCTTAAGCATACTTAAACGCTCAGTTGAATCAAGTAGTACAAATGAGGTATTTACAGCATCTATACTTTTAGATATATGTAAAATTTATCTATTTTTTATGCATAACATATCTAGTGCATATAGTTATATTTATTTACAAAAATATAACTATTTATTTTAATTTATTTTTTAGAATGACATTCCACCATTAAATTGTTCCGATATTTGTATCAAGCAATTAATCAATGGTTTTGAAAGTAAATATGGAGGATTTTCAAATGCTCCGAAATTTCCACAACCAGTTAATTTCAATTTATTATTTCTAATTCATGCCAGAAATCCAAATTCAGAAGTCGGTAAACAGTGCTTACATATGTGCCTACATACATTGACAAAAATGGCTAATGGCGGCATTCACGATCATGTTGGACAGGTAAAAATCTTTTTAAAAATATAAATGTAAGTAAAAGAAATCTATCTAAATCAGTAACTTACTTTATTCACTTATTGCAATAGGGATTTGCTAGATATTCAGTTGATGGTAAATGGCATGTTCCACACTTTGAGAAAATGCTTTACGACCAAGGACAATTACTTCGATCATATTCAGAAGCTTATTTAGCATCAAAAGATTCATTCTTTGCTGATGTAACGAATGACATAGTTACTTATGTTGCTCGTGATTTGAGACATCTTGTAAGATAATAATTTATTATAATATTAATTTACTTACCTCTAAGGTGGAAAATTGTAATAACACTTTATGGAATAAATCATTAAATATTCAGGAAGGTGGATTTTATAGTGCAGAGGATGCAGATTCCTTTCCGACACAAGAAGCGACGGAAAAGTGTGAAGGAGCCTTTTACGTTTGGACCTTCGAAGAAATCGAAGTTCTCTTGGACAAAGTTATAGAAGAAAAAGAAGGTTTAAGATTGTGCGATCTTTTTAGCTATCATTACAATGTCAAACCAGAAGGAAACGTACAACGACATCAGGTTGGTTAAATTTAATTTTAAAACTGTTAAAAGAAAACGGTTTTCACGAAACTTAAATATATTTTTATAATTAGGATCCACATGGTGAACTCACAAAAAAGAATGTTTTAATAGTATTCGGCAGTGTGAGTGAAACCGCCGAACATTTCAAAATGAGCATTGAATCGGTAAAATCGTACCTTCAAGAAGCTTGCAATATACTTTTTGAAGAACGAAACAAAAGACCGAGACCTCATTTAGACGACAAATTTGTTACTGCATGGAATGGTACTTGTCCATGACTCAATCGAGATTTTCTTATCACAACTTTCTTTAAAATAAATAAATAAACAACAATGTTTATGTTTAAGGTCTTATCATCAGTGGCCTTTCACATGCAGCCTCCGCTTTAGGTAATTCAAAATACGAAGAGTACGCTATTGGCGCTGCTAAATTTATCGAGCGCTACCTTTACAACAAGGAAGAAAAAGTTCTTTTCCGCAGCTGTTATCGCGGTGAAAGCAGTCAGATCACGCAGACAAGCGTGCCGATAAAGGGATTCCAAGTGGACTATGCGTTTGTGATTCAGGGTTTGCTCGATCTGTACGAGGTGACTTTCGACTCACACTGGATTGAGTTAGCAGAGGAGCTGCAGGACATTCAAGATGCTCTATTTTGGGACGAAGATCTCGGCGGCTACTTTTCTTCTACTAAAGAGGATCGTTCGGTGATATTGCGCCTCAAAGATGGTACGTGCATACGTAACCTTGACAGAGTTTAATTGCTGCAGATGGCCTAGCCTGGTTACGCGAGCGTCTTATCTGAAAAAAGCCGCATCTTCATAAAGATGTCAGAACATTTATAGTTGCGTCTGCTTAATGTAACGCGTCCTAATTTAGAAAACTGAAATCGCATGCAGGCATTGAATTAAAATTTAAAAAATAAGTTCAATTGTTAATTGCATCTTCCGTAATAATTAAAGATCATTAATGATACATTTTTTTCAGAACAAGATGGTGCAGAACCTTCCGGAAATTCAGTTGCTTGTGGAAACTTAGTAAAGCTTGCGTCGTATTTGGATCGCAAAGATTTATCTGCTAAAGCAAATCAACTCTTATGTTCCATGCGAAATATACTTGTACAATTACCTGTAGCATGTCCAGAATTAATAACTGCTTTAATCAATCTTATTGATTCTCCTACACAGGTAAAAAATTCACCAGCTTGTATTTAGTAATAAAATTTAATTAAATCCAAGTCAATTAAATCTTTGTTTGATATTTGTAGATTTATATAGCTGGCAAAAAAGATGCAGAGGATACCAAAAAGTTACTGAAAGCAGTGAGGGAAACATTTATGCCTGGAAAAATAGTAATGTTAGCTGACGGAGCAGAACAAGAAAATATCTTGTACAGGAAAAATGAAGTTATTGGTAAAATGAAAAAGCAAAATGATCGCGCCACGGCTTACATTTGTCATCATCACGTTTGTACATTGCCAGTTACGGAACCGGAGCAATTGGTATCATTACTAGAAAAGAAAAGGACAGAGCCTTTGAGCTAAACGGTAGTTTCAAAAGTTTTTTCACGACGTATAGTGAGAAATTCTTTTTCTTTCCATTTTAAATTTTCAAAATTTTGATTTTCAGATTTATTCGATTTTTTCTAATTTATACCTAATTTGCTTCTAATTCTAAAGTGAGACAACATTACAAATTCAAAAAGAAAAACTAGAAGAGTCGCAAATATTAGTCGTATGGTAAAATATCAATGGGCTTTGATATTTTTTTTATGTCAATACAATAGTAACGTTGGTTAATTTGAAAAATCAAATAGGATTTTATCTTTTCATTGACGGGAATTACTTCAGAGTAATTTAAAGTGACGTTGATTATTGATATTGATTGTGATCAATATAATAGTTATATTATTATTTTATAAAAATGATCGCGTATAATTGTGCTGGTTACAACAAAACATGACGCTTTCATAAGTAGAGAAATTGTTTTATCATAAATTAATGATATCAATATGCAGCGATTTTTAATATTTTCAGAATGAAAAAATTAAATTCATTTATAAAAATGCTCCTTTTTTAGATCAATTAAGTTGATTTTGTTTTTACTAAAATTTTTTACAAAAAAATTTTTTACAATCATGGAATCTAATAATTTTTATCATAGATAAAATGCGAAATTCTAAATAATTAATACAAGATTAATACTAAATAATTACTACAAGACAATATGATAATATTACTGTATCTACTAAAATTGTATATACAAATTAAGCATATTCATGACGATGTGTATTTTAAATAAACGAAAAATAAAAAATATAAATTGCATTGGCGCATTATCATTTAATTCACTTATTTAATGACATTTGCAAAGCTAACAAATGACTGCGCGAAATATACTTTATTGCGGTAATCAAATCCAAGGCCTGATCCCGCACAGAAAATTGCATTTTTCCATTAAAATGCGCCGTCCGATTAAAACGAAACGAACGATCGGTGGAATCAATTTATTTTTCCCGATTGGCGAAAAGCGAGCCACCAGCCCCGACAGATTAAAATCCACGACGAAACAAAAAATAAAAAGCGTGACCCGCCCATCGACGAGCACCGGCTTGATGTGGGTCTTCGGGCGCGCGATTAAGTAGGCACGGCTCGTTAAAAGTCCGAGCCCGCGGCACGGGGCCGCTCGAGGGGCTCGCGCGCAATTACGCCGACGAAAATAGACGCGCACGGCTCACGTGCCGTCGGCCGCGCCTCGCCGGGACCACAAACTCGTTGAGAGAGGTGCGAGGCTCGCCCCTCGATTTCGCGTGCTTCGCTCCGCGCTCCGGGGGAGCATTCCTTTGCGGCTGCCTGCCGAACTCGAGGGGCTCATAGGTCAAAAATGAGATAGACTTTGCGTATACCTTGCGAAGCTAGTCAGAATATAGAAAATGTTGCTGCTACTTTTTCGAGATATCGTTACATTATTTTTTAATAAGTTGCTAAATTTTGCAAAAGTGAACAATTTCTGTTCACTGCATGTTGAAATTTATTTCTCCAAGTGTTTTAAATAAGAGAAAGGAGTTGAACGTAGCGAACGAATGTAAAATAACGTTCGAGACAAATTTTTGTAAAAAAATAGTTGATTATCCTTTAAAAAAAGGGAACAATTTTTTAAAAATTATTTAAGCAAATCTAAGGAAAGTTGAACTAACTGTTAGCTGAGAAAAAGTTTCGTAATAAGTTTGGGAAAGAAAACATCATTTTTTCTTACAAGAGTTAAGTATTAATTGCAACAAATTGAAAATTTATTAACAATTATCTTCATTTTTTTCTCCGGAAAGGACAAGCAAATCATTTTAGAAGATGCTTCATTTATTTGTAACCCTCTTTCATAATAAATTAATAATGATTTATATTCCCTTACTAAGAACTGCGTTTGATCTTCTCCCGCCGTGAAACGTTTTTTCAGATATTGTTTGTTCATTTAAAATGGCTAATGGAATAAATAACTTTTCATTTCCTTTTCAAACATATTAAAACTTCAAATATTTCTGGGAATTACAGAAAATTTTATAAGCATTGAAATAAATTTTGCTTTTTTAAAATAGACAGGAATCTATATTTTTTAAGTCCTATTTGATTTGCAAGAGTTGCCTTAATGGCTAGTTCGGAAAATGATCATTAAGTAGGCAAAAAAAAAACTGAAAAAACGCAGCTGTATACTTGCTAATTGAAAATTTCATTGAATAAATTACCGCAATCCGTGTTAATTCGCATAAGGTGCACTGAAAAAATTTATTTTGTACTTTTGTCGTTTGACTTCCGAAATATCGGTCGCTTCGGAGCCCGATGCGCTCATTGCGGCACCAAAAAAGAAAAGAAATTGAAAGAATAAACAAGAACTAGAAGCAGAAGTTACACGGACAGCTCGTGGCACGATTTTTGTTTTCCTTTCGCTCGTGGAATTCTTTTTCCCTGAGATCAGATTTGGTTTTTACGGCTGGGCCGGAGCGCGGCCTGGTGTGTCGCATCTACGTCATAATTAGAATCTTTCTTGACTGGCGTAGAGTGAAAAGAAAACAGAACGTCACGCGGACTATCGATCATTGATTTTTTTTACTTCTTCTAAAAATGGATCGCCGCGCCGCTTAGGCGCTTGCGCCGTTTCTCTTTCTTTCACGCAGCGTAATATTTGTTTATATAATACACACTTTAAAGCGACGCTCGCTGCCATTTCCGAAGGATTCGGGGAAAAAAGCTGCGTTTCGCAATAGTTAAATCCAAATGCGTAACGTCTGCACCTTGGTCTTTTGAAGCGGCTGGACTTGGGGAGTGAAAAGCATGGAAGCGAGCGTGTTTTTCCGGGAAAAGGGACAAAAATTACGATCCATGGCGCGCTCAAAGCGCCTGACCCTTTCGGCGTGAACTCGTTTAAGCGCCTCGCGCGGAGCGACAGTTCGGAGATATAATAAAAGGAAAAAGGCGCGAAGACTGAAAGGGAAAAGCTCGCGGGCCCGTGCAATAATAAACGCGCGAGCTCAAAGGTCGTTCCCTCGCGCTTTTTATTTCTTCCGCTTAATTTGCCCCCGATATTTCCCCTGATTTTCGGCGAAAGCGCGCTTCAATTTATGAAGAGGAAGGAAAAAAAGTATTTTGTTTTTTTTGGTCGTCTGTTTTATTTCTAATTTTACAGAAGCGAAGTGAGAAATTCTCGAGAAATTTTTTTCCGGAAATTTAATATTCGCGACTTTGACATTTCAGAGCGGTTATTCATGGGTTGGTCGTTGTCAAGTGGCTTCAAAATGTAATTATAGGAAAATTAGTCAGTTGGAGAATACGAGAGGTATGTTTGTCGTTTACATACAGTTTCTATATTTAAAAATCATTAAGTAAATAATAAGGGCAATTATAAATTACTATTTTTAAATTAAAATTTTAAAATGATTAGTCATTCAAAATTTAAATGATGTAGTCATTCAAAAATGCATTCGTTTAATTATAATTACACTAATATTATATTAATATAATTTACGGAGTGTCTATTCGCACAAAATTCACGTAAAATACGTGGATTTACGGGGATATAAGACATAAAATCTATAAAAATCAGCTTAATTCCACGTATATCCATGTAAATGCAAATACGGCTACAAGGGTACTTGGGTTATTGGGTTGTTGGGTGATTGGGTTATTGGGTTATTGGTTAAATCCACGAATTTTACGTGAATTTTCTGCGAATAGACCCACCGTATAATTTATTGAACCAGTAATACAATAACATAAGTACCATCATGAAATCCATGTGCACTAGACTGAAGTTAATTTGCTTAGAACGTAAGCTCATTAACCAATGGCACTGCTAGATATTACTCGAAAAAGCAATCAAAATGCCCACATTCAAAACATTCCGAATTAATTAAGTTCGGGTGAGTGTACGTAAAATACACAACTAAAATGTATTGATTATCTTGTAAATAAATATCTATAAATATTTATAAAATAATTTGAAAACAATCTAATAACGAGAATTTAAGAAGAAAGCATTCAAATCCAAGCAAAATAGTTACCTGCCCTGTTAAAAAAATAAAAAAATAAATAAATAATCAATTAAAGCTCCCTCTCCTCGATCAATTCGATTAATTTGATAGAAGCGCGTTTCGTCAGTGAAAAGAAAATAGCTGCTCGAAATAAGTGAACCCGCAGAGAAGTAGTTATGTCGGTCGAAAAGAGGCTGGTGCACGAGAAAGTTATCGGGTATATAGATGCGGTGTAGCAGTGTAGGTGAACGTCGAAGTGTAGCAGCTCTCGACGCCGAGATAGCGGGTACGCGCTAATCGCTAATTCCTCTCTGGACCGGTCAGAAATAGCCCGCCCCTGTTTAATTCGCGAATCGCCCACGCATACTTTTTCGACCGGCGCTCGTTACGCCCGCTTGTTCAAATAAAAAACCGCGGCCAATAGATTGGCACGTAGCTTCCTCCAACTTAATTTTAGATTTAATTTTTTTAATTTAATAATAAAATAATCTTT
>JAXIUT010000048.1:98164-110357 GCA_035586675.1 Eurytoma californica | reverse complement strand
ATAATTATAGTCAAAATAAAGCCTTGGTAATTAATAATCTCATGTTTTTGAGATATTTCATGATATTTGAGTATACGCTATGAGAATCATGTATAAGTTAGAAAGGCCTATGGGATCAAACTAAAGGTATCCGGCTTCATATTTAGGCACAAAAAAAGCCATACAAAGTTTTGAAGAGATTGGTGTTCCGGAGATGTGACACTCTCCTGGTAAGTGCCAATATATTGGCAGCGATTTTTTTTTAAGTCAGGCATTGATGCGGTAAATTTCGTGTAACTGTATGGCGATAGTTATTATCTCATGTTATTTTTATTTATTTATATCGTCTTCTAATTATTTATTTAGTTATGTTTTTGGTGGATTGGTTTCTTATTATTTTGCGCGGAATTTTCTCAAAATTGTAGTTTGTATTAATACCACTGTTGACCTAGTAACTTTGATTTGTTGACGATGCAGTGATGGTTGGAGATACGAAGATGGTAGTTACCAGGAGAGACTTACTTGTTTAAAGCACGGATTTTGTTGAAGCTTTGAGCGCGGTATTCTTATTCCAAAATATAAAAAAGCCACAGTATTTAAGTCTAACGATAATATCAAATTATCGACGCAGAAAGTATTTTCGTCTAAAAGAACGCCTTTTTAGGGGCCAAGTGTGTTTACGCCTAAAAAAAGTTTCAACGAAATTCGTGATCCAAACAAGTGGGACACTCCTGGTTAGGGGTTGGAGTTAGTTTAGTTTACGGTAATAAATTTAGCTTTTTTGAAAAAAAATGCTGTTTCAGTTGTGGTATAAAAAGACGCTTACTTACTTGCCTCGCTCTAAATCATCATATTTATGTTGAACAATTTTGTATTTAATCACGGCAATGACAAAAGTACACTCTGTAAATTCGTTGCAGTGAAATTTGACTGGATTCCAACAGACAACTTTTTTCTTGGTTGTTTAGCATCGATTGGGTACAACATATTTCTATTTAGCGACAACAAAGTAACGTTTATCTTCAATCGCTGTAGAGATAATATACTATCTTCTTATCACCGACCGTAGATTTAGGTGCTTTATTAACCGACTAATTTCTGTAAACTTGATTCTACCATGTAGAGTAATTGAGCCTTGGCCTTTGTATTATATTACTCGCTGAGAAAGCCTTCTTAATCTGCAATAAGCCTTCAATTTCAGCACTGCTAAACATTTGCTTCGTCTAAACTTCCTTCGCTACTGCCAGCAGTTAACGCGCGACAACAAGATCAAATTCATTAAATTAACTACTTTATATCATAACGAAAATTCATGATTAATCAAAATTTACGTTTAACGCGCAAACTTAAAAAAGTTGACGCATGCAAACTGCACGCTAAAAATTTCTTAGAAGCATTATTAACTGTAGCATCCGCGCAGCGAAAGTGACGAAGCTAAAAGAAAGAAAGCAGCGCGCCCAGTAGAAATACTCCGAATCAGCGACAGTAAAAATCATTTTTCCATCAATGCACGCATTTTTTTTGTTATCATCAAAGAAAAACTCTCTCCTCGCCCACGCTTCCAGTCGCCTCTGTCGAATTGTTTGCTTCCTGCTTCAGTCTACGAGCGTATATAACGTTAGTAATTGTACACCTCGCGCTTGAGCTCTGCTACGCCTGACTCGCTTTGTTCTCTTCTCGCTGCGCCCGCGCCCCACCGGCTCATCGCGCGGCCTGGGCTTGATCGTACAGGGTTACGCATCGCGCGGGGACGAAGCAGCCTCGAGCTCGCGGTCGAGAACCGAACGGCAGACGGGACGGAAGGCCGCGGCGAGCCTCGGGCCCCCCGTCGAGCGCACATGCGGCCTCGAGCTTGCGAGCTTACCGAGTGCCTTTGATCGCGGCCGAACGCCTTTCAAGCGGAGTATCTTGAAATCCAACACTGCTAGTGTTTGTCTATATAGAGCATGCGATATCTGACCTGTTTTATATATATCGTTCATACTGTCTACATGCATACGTCGTCTCTGAACTCTGTACTGCGGCAATTTCTGTCTCTCTTCAACTTCACAGATATTCCTCGATGCAATTTGCGGCCATTTTGCCAGCGCGCGTTCGACGATGTTAAATTGATTGAAAACCGTTTTCAATAGCTTTTTTCTACATTCTCTCTCTCTCTCTCTCTCTCTCTCTCTCTCTCTCTCTCTCTATCTTTTTTTAAAGGTTTTTTTAAAGCTCATCAAGTTTACTTTGTTTTATTTTCATTTTTTGAAGCTCTTTGCTTTTGGGGTTGATTGCTGGAAATGAGAATTGAAGAAAAGCAATGCTTTGATTTGGCACTCTGCGAGAATGAAAATTTGATCGCGGCAAAAGTAAACATTAACGTTAAATCGACCGATAAGTGATTTTCTTTCGGGAGAGACCTACTTACCCTTCAAATTGTTTCTCCTTTTTCTCATGTTCTCTCATCTGGTGCATGAATTAGTGTTTATTACGTTAGTATACATTGCTCATTGTGTTACTTGTAAACTTACATACATTTTTATATTCAATATTTTCGTCATCGTGTACGTTTATGATATTAATTAGTGTTCAGTGTTACTTTTCTTCTATTTGACGTTTCTATTTTCAGTGGAATTATACATGCTCTTAGGTTATATTTTTTATAATTTTCATTTTGATAATTATTTTCATATAGAACGGATAATTGACGAAACTGTTTACTCGATGTAAAATGCATATTAAATTTATTGAAACATTTTTTTACATTGACCATTCGATGCGATCGTGTGCAAATTTTTGTACTCTTCTGGAGATTAATGCAAATTCTTTCTTTTCAAAATTTCAAATTGCTTTAAAAAAGCTATGTAGAGAAAAGCGAGGCAAAGTGGGACACCGACGCAAAAAACGCTACGAGTAGGAGTAAAGTACTATTTCGCTCAAATATTTATAAAGTTCCTAACATTCAAATACAGCTTTTCAATAAAAATGTTGTTTTAGTGTCTCATTTCGTCTCTTTTACTGTAAAATACCGTACTGATATGCATCATTCGATCAGAAGTTGCGTCAATCTCCAGCGCGAAAAACAGGAAGGGAGAGAGTAAAGCCGAACTGATCTCCAGTTTACAACGATTACGCTGCAAAATAGCAATTTCCACGAACTAACGGCCGAATCGATGAAATCGCTGCTGAGCACAGCCGAAATGACAGAGAATGCAATCACTTTTCATTTGCCTGGAGTTTGTTGTGCCCTGTCACCGGCCGTTGTATATATGCATACACTGTAGCGAAGAATTTTCGACTCAACGACTGCGAATGCGAGGTCGATAAAGATCATTTCCGCCAATCGCTTTTTCACTCTCTCGGTTTTATAAGCAATGGAAAATGGTTTACTACACTCGCATTAGTTGATTTGTTTTGACGATCTCACAGACTAACATTACTGGAATAATTACATTTATAGTGCTTGTAAATTTTACTGTAGTGCCTTTCAAAGTTTACTCGAAGTCAAAAAATTTTACTGTGGTTCCAGTAAATAGTGTCAGTTTGTAAGAGCATTATTAAAATAATTGATTATTGCTATTTTTATTAGATCTTTTCTCTTCGCGATTTTCCTCGCGAGGACAACGAAATAGAAATGTCGACGGTAACGGGGAATCAGACCGATGATATCGGGGCGTGATCAGTGCTGGTATTACGAGTGCGTTCCAATATTATTCTGCGACGAAATGCAGATACTGAGAGAGCGCGGCCGAGGCCACATTTTTCGAATGAAATCCCAGCAAGCGTATATAGCTCGAATCGGATTAATTCTTCTTGCGTCACTGGTCCTTGATGTTTTCGCGTAATTCTCTTTTATCTCCGGATGTATTTTTCCCTTTTTTTAGTTTTTAATGCATCTAGGGTAAGAGTATCAATGGTCAAGTGAGCGCGTCGATACTGGTCCTTGTGTCTGATATTGATCTGACATTTTTGTTTTTTTCATACAATCAACAGACATTTTTTACAATTTACGTAAAAGTTTCAGTGAAGTAGGGTTGGTAATTTTCAAAATAATGTTAATAATTTCAAAAGTTCCATTTACGCTTAAACGTGTTGGATTTATGTAACTAATTGAAGCTGAAACGCTTAAAAAATACTTCTGATTTACGAGCGGTGCACCGAATTTGGTGTTTGCTCGCTGTTTTTCGAGTTCGCACTGTCGAATTAATTAAAATGGATTTTTCACCGCAATTGCATTTACGATATTATCGCAAAGAATTTTTCGTTTAATTTAAAAGTTAATTTTACAACGAATTTGGCAGCTCATGCTTTTGGCTTATTTTCGAGTTCTTAATTACGAATTAAGTGTTTGTACCTGCTATTAATTTGGTTTATACCCAATAATTAATTTAGCTTATACCCTCTAAATTATTTCGTGTTTATACCTACTTAATATATCTCACTCGAAGTTAACTCACTTATTTTAAACTTATGAAACAAGGCAGGTGCTAACGCTAATTCAAAACTATTGTGACATCTACGACAATAATACCGGTAAAAGTTTAAGTCATATTTCAAATAAGATTGATGACACTAGTTTAATCAAAGAAAGAGAAAACACGATCTCAGTTGTTTCACTGTGAATTCAATTCTGTTAATCAAGTAACAAGAATGAAATAATTGACACGTATTTTTTTTTCAATTCGCGTGACGTCACGTTTTTACACTATACAAAAATAAAAAATACTTCGATAATCGATAATCGATTACTTTTCAAGACTCTATCAGACGGATAAAATGAAATTAGAGAAAATTCGTTTGTATTTTTCAAGAAAGAAGCATACAAAAGTAAGTGAATAGTGCGTAAAAAAAAAGGAAAATAAAAAGAGGAAAAGTAAAGCTAATAATGAAAATGAAGTACAAGCCAGTGTCGACGCATCACGCGCAAACAAAGGCAGACAATTGCGTTAGTACGGGGAGGTTCGAGCGACGGCGTACGCAGGCAACGAGTCGAGCCGCTCTCCCGGGCCGAACTAGCAAGCTCGCGTGATGTAGTTCATTAGGTGCCCAATGCCGTAGAGTGCGCGCGAGCAAGCGCCTGGCGCAGCGTCGCCCGCGACACTGTAGGATGCACAAGAGCACTCGGCTGAGTTCCGACGGGCTCGAGCACCGCGCGGGACGTCGACGGCGAAAGTACGCCCGATAACGAATCGACACCCGTCGCGCGGTACTCGCGCCCCCCGACGACACGCACCCGCGCTCGGCATGCCCTACATATATTAGCAGCCGAACAAGATCCATTTTCCTTTATTTTATTCAGATTTTATTGCTCGCTTATCCGATCGTATTTTTTCGCACTTTTAATCGAGAGCTGTCTACTGTTTCACGATGGCTAAACAGATGATTAAGTGCATTTTACAATTTACATTTCAGTATTGAGATGAAAATAAATTAATACCGTAAATTTTTGAATATACTATCTTCGCTGTAAGTATGATATTGACAAAAAAAAAGAGTATTTTTCTTTTGTTTAAGAAAATTCATTAGTAACACAAATATTTCATTAAAATAATGTTACGTTTTCATAAAGCAAAATGGCATTGAAATAATGAAAATAACAGTTTGCGCCGAGCAGGCGAAAAGCATAGAATAAATTTGACTCTGCAGTGCCCCTCGTCCGGCAAATGACGCGCACGCATGACGGACCGTGAACTCGTCTCTCGGCTTTTGCAGTCAAAAGACTTTTGTGCGACGTGTCGGTCCCTCGAAAGCAAAATTTTCGTCAAAAGCCGATTTCGCGGTCCCGCCTGACACACCAAAATAATGTACATACGAATGTGAAGTAGAAGTACGAAAAATATGCAGAGATTCTCTAAAGTACCACAAATTCAGTTTCCACGTGAACGTAGTAGTACATCAGCTATGCAATTATAGCTATGTTTTTGTTTCTCCGAAATTAAAAAAAAGTTTTTACAATTTTTTGTTAAGGATTCATCGTAAAAAATATAATTGTAAGTAAATAGATTATATTAAAAACACCGCATCAAGCAAAAGCATAGCAAGCTCGAAAATATCTGACATCCATGTGTTTGAACAGCCGGCTTTGACAGCGTAATCCGCGCACGTCAAGCTAAACGGTACTTTTGCGAAAAACTGCGTACAGTACGACGAAGAGGGTGAAAAACAAAATGATAAAATAAACAAAAGCGTTCAGCACCAGTGTCGCACGTATATAGCCAACAATAGTCGGATCAGCGGCTCGCGTCGCGCTACAGCCGCTATTGTATCACGAGCGACGGATTTTCAGGGCGCGTGCGGGGGCCGCGAGAGAGACCGGCACGCGAAACGCACGGAACGCAGCCCTTTCTTTTCTCCCGGCGGGCCGCCCGAACAAAGGCCTTCCGCCGAGTTAATTCGCAATTGCGGTATTTTCGGCTGATTGCGCGGCGCGCTGCTCTTTCCTTCTCTCTGCAGCGAAACAAGCCGCTTAATTGCCGCGGCGAACTCGAATCGGAGTAGCGCCGCAAAGGCGCCGGAGAGCATATACAGCCTGCGTCCGGCTCAATGAGTGCGTGCGGATTATGCGGCGAAGGACGTTAATCTTGCATTGCACACGTGGGCCACGGTGAGCTTCTATGAAGCTTATGTTGACCCTTTGGAAAATAAACTGCTGGACAGGAACTACTGCAAACTCGTATTGAATCAAGGAGCTGCGCACGACAGAAATCATTATAAAGGTTGCTAAACATTTCGAATAATTTCTAAAAATTTCCAAAGATTTAGTTATGTTTCGTAAACAATAAGGATTTCCATGACTCAGTCATTAATTTAATTGATGTCCAATCATTTCTAAAGATTTCTGACTTGATATTATTTCTAGTACGTATATAGTAAGTTCTTGTATAGTAAATTGATAACTACTACTACTACACTTGGAAGTATTCCTAAGTGGTTTTTACCTGAAATTGTTAGTGAGTATTTGTCAAATAATGGAATTACGTACAGTTGATTTATAGCATATGTGGTTTATCCAGAAGTTTATTTATACAAGGGTGACGCTTTTGCCCTTTTTTGTCGGACGGTTCATTTCGGATTGCTGGCCTTTGCAAAATAAATTTATTGAACTGCGTTCAGAGTAGTTTGGAATATACATTAATTTAAGCTCACGTAATTTGTCAAGGGATATTCAATTTAAAACAAGTTTCTATTTTTATTGCTTCCAAATAATTAAAAAGTTTTAAGTTCATTGTGCAGTTTATGTATACGTTTAAGTAGAAACAGACAAATGTTGAAAAACGAAAGTTCGTTGAAATTTTTAATTAGATAAAGGAGGGTGCCCACGGGTGCGCAAACTCAATGTTAATATTTAGTAGTTGTCAAAATATGAAGAGTAGAAAGAAACTTGGAGAGAAAGGATAAAATTTGCGAAAGCAAGTAGAAAAATTCAAGTTTCATGCGAAATTAAGTAGTACAAGTCAATAAATAGTAGAACAAATTAAATTTCTAACACATGTACGAATTGGAATAGAAATCCTCGAGTTTTATTGAACTTTTTATGTTATTGTTAATGTATTTTAAATTTCCCATTGACTTTTATCAATGAGGTCCGTGAGCATCCTACTTTCTAATTGCTTTTATTCGAGAGCATTTCCACTTCCACGGCAATTACAATTAAAGCACGTGCAAATAATCATTATCATTTAATCGAGAAAAATTATATTTTATTTCCATTACCTACTTGTTAAAGCGAATCAGCGCCACTTATTCAATTCGTTTGCTTCCACTAAGTCGGCCAATTAAACACAATTTGACGGCATTTAATCGAATAATTAACGGAGTTTAACGGGGAATCGCGTGACACAAAGTGGCCACCGATCATTAACTGATTCATTCGTCACGCGGCTAAAGAAAATCTTGGGTAAAGGAAAAAGGCCACCAACTTCGTTCGGCGTGCGCACATACTCACGCGGCCCGTCGGGCGCATAATGGGGGTGCCTGATTCGATTTCTCTCGCGCGCCCGCACGCGCCTCTCCCATCCCGCCCCGCAACCCTCGTAGCAGCAAAACCACCGAGGTTCACTTTACTCACCACCGTGTCTGAGTGTTGTGTGCAATCACTTGAACGTAGGAACGTAGGAATCTGCAACGGAATGCGCGCGACTGTCGAAAGCAGCACGACGTGTGCAACTTAGAGCATCGCAACCTATCTGCATAAGACGTAGCGACGGAGTCGCGCGAAAGAGATAGTGTCACCCGTACTTTAGTTGGACAATGACGAAGCCTATATATATATATTATATATATATACATACTTGCTTTTATATCTCTCACTCTTTCTCTTTCTCGTCGTCATCGTGAGCACGCACATACACACACACATACACACCTGCCCGCGGGCACACGTCACGCACACTCATCGTGTTCTTGAATCTTGCCTGTGAGCCTCTTTGCGCTGTGCAGCCTCGATCGTGAATACGATCGTTTGGCTACGTACATGTATATCTATACATCATAATATATACTTATATCGTACGTCATGCAGCATGCAGTGAGACCGAGTGCATCCGTGCGCACGTAGTTGCGCGTACGTACTACTTGCGTACGCGCACATATGCGTGCACGTATTTAATCACGCGTCGTGTTGCTATGTGTCGCTGAGAAGGCAACTTCGTCGGTATGGGACGAGGTCGAGTCGGCGCTTTAATGACCGTGATTTTTGCGATTCCAGCGACCTGGAAAAGTACTTCGAATATCAGGGCCAAGATTACATCTGCTCGAGGCCGGACGACAGTGGTATGCACAGCTGCAGCAATTTGCCACCTCTCAAGATCGGCAAGTATCGCCATTCATTTATCTGCATTCAAGAGATCTTTATTTTCACTTCTTCGTATCTTTCGACCTTAATTTCATCGGCATTGTCATCTTTTTTCTGCCTGACCGTTTTGATGAAACTTATGTGGATGTGGATTTTATTATCGTGCAGATTCTTTTGAGAATTCGAAAAGAAAATTACTTATTTCAAGAAATTGTTCGATTGAAATTTTATTTTCTTGAAATAAAAAAGGCACATTCTTGATTTTAGTATGCATTACAATCAGTAGGGGCAAATTAATTTCAAATGAACTTTTTATTAAATTAAAGTACAATCTCTTACATCTCAAATACTGCTCAACTTTTCTTTAATAAAAAAAAAATACCAGTTAGCAAAGGAAAACATTATTTACACTGTTCAAAATTGATTGATCTAAATACATGAATCGGTTAATCCTAAAATACATTTCTTCTGTTAATTTGTGTAATTCACTTAATTATACGCAAAATTTACACCAACATTTTTTTGTATTTTTTCATCATAAATGTGATTTATATGTTTACCCTCATAGATAAATGTACAAAACTTTGATTTACACAAATTTTTTAACAGTGTACACTATTTCATTCAATCGCGGCTATTAATTTTTTATTTACAAACACTTTAAACTCTAAATTTTGAAGTAGTAGTAGTAGTAGTATCATTAATTTATTTCCTGGTATAGTTTTTACAAAAACTTTTTCCAATGTTTCGTCCCAGCACGACAATCGCGTGCTATCTTCGCATCCCCCGTTTTTTACACATCTCTAAATTTTGTATAATAACACTATAAGAACGAAGAAATGAGCTCGAATCGAAGGAAAAATAAACGGTAGAAGCGCAATTGACGGTTAACCGACACTTGATACAGGGAATGTGGAGTGCAATCACACAGCACTGCCGAACAATAATGCCACGTTTATCAGCAACGACACGTGCGTCAACTGGAACTACTACTACTCGGAGTGCAGGGGCCACGGTAACAACCCATTTCAAGGCACGATATCTTTCGACAATATTGGCCTTGCCTGGGTGGCCATATTCCTCGTAAGTGGAAACGACTTTTTCTCCCTCTCCCCCACCGCCCTCTCGGCTGCTGCCTCCCTTTAATTAAAGCGGACAGACTCTCGGCAGCCAAGGTTGAGGGCAATTATCCGTCCCGTTCTCACCTCTCACTGCGTTCCGTTGTTTGCTCAGGTAATAAGCCTGGAGGGATGGACGGATATAATGTACTACGTGCAGGACGCTCACTCCTTCTGGGACTGGATTTATTTTGTCCTTTTGATTGTCGTGAGTTGACGCTTGGTTTATTAATGCGCCAGCGCGGAGGCGCGCTCTGACGAGGGGCTACAAAAGTGCCATTTATACATGTTTCAAAAGAAATTCGCCTTCTATAATTCTCCAGATGGTTTATGTTTATTCATTCAATTTGTCGGATTTTAAGCAGTTTCTTTTTTATTTCTTATTTGTATTTAATAGTGAGTGACAGCAACATCGCGGAATTAATTAATTCATTATGACTAAGAGTAAATATTCATTTTCTATTTTAATCCCATGAAACGAAAATATATTTAAATGTTATTAAAAATGTTATTAAATTAGTTAATTCTCAGTTGAAGTTTCAAGACATTTATATTTGACCGATTTTTAAACAATTTTTTTGCTAAAACGTTGAATCTGTTTAAAAGATGTTTTATTCAAGTAGTGCATATTGCACAATGTGTGCAATTAAACGTGACCTATTTTTAAATTTTATATTTAATTGATGAATATTTACTCTATAATTCTGGCGTTCTTTAAAATTGAAAAAAGATTATTTTTTTCCAACAATTTCTTTTTATCCACTAACAATATTACTTTAGACATGAGAAATGTCTGCGGATTGGATTTAATATTGGATGTACAGAGAATTTGCTTTTACGTACTATTACGCGTTCTAATTATTTACTTTGAGAAGCATAAAATTATACGAGGATTAAGCACCGCAAAGTACGTGTCAAATTTAACGTGCGATCGTGGTTTGTTTTCATCGATTTTACCCAGAACAAACGGTTTTGAAGCACGCAGCTCATAGGCATCCTTTACTATCTGTCAGAAAACATTTCAATCCCCACGACAGAGCGCACCGAACCGCTATTTACGAATGCGGAACGTCATCGAGAGGCACACGACTCACGCATCCTTCCTGTTTCACAGATCGGTTCCTTTTTCATGATCAACCTCTGCCTAGTTGTAATAGCGACTCAATTCTCGGAGACGAAGAAGCGAGAGATGGAGAGGATGCGTCTGGAGCGGGCTCGATTCCATTCCACGAGCACCCTCGCCTCGTCCACGAACACGTCGGAGCCGAACTCTTGCTACGCCGAGATCGTTAAGTGAGTGGAGAACTTGTTTCAGAAGCGCCGTACTAGCTGTTTTCGCCATCGGTTTTTCCTTTTTACATCCGATCGATCCTCGCGGACCAAGGGTGAAAAGGTTACGCCGGGTGAATGCTATAACGCGAAAGTACGAGAGCCGAGGAAGGGCGATCTTCTTTTTGTCTAAAGTTGAGACGAGTGGCGCTTTTTTTAGCTTCCAATACTATTATGCTGGGGAGACGAGGAAATGTGCTATTTTAAAATTTCAGATATATCGGGCATCTTTGGAGGCGTGGAAAAAGAAGATTGATGAAGAAGTATCGATTGTTTCTATACAGCAGGCAGCAACGGCGGGAGCAGAATTTGTTAAAAGATCCTCAAGGTCAAGCGCGAACTAACATCGTCAAGTCAACGAGGTTGTTGGGTAAGTGCAAAGAAAATATAAATTAGTAAAAAGATCTCCACTATTTAGCGATTTTCGCTAATTTTAGTAGTTTTTCGCTATCTCAACTTTTGAGGGAAGTAGATCGGTACGCTTCTTTCAACAATCGATCCGCCAAAGATAAAAGGCACTACACCGGGGCAAATTATCATTCGGGAGCCACTCGATTTCCGCTTTCTAAAATTCATTGTCTAGCGCGCGGCGGTCCTTATCACAGCGCTGCCCTTGCAAGGCGAGCATTGTGGAATCGATGTCCCCGTTGGAGAGGCGCGCGTCGATCGATCTTACAGCGTTGATACTTAGGGCTGCCCCTCTCACGACAGCCGAGGAAATTCTATATTTCTCTTTAAAGCTTTGCGGGCGTCAGCTTGCCTTTATATATTTTTTGCCCCTCAAACTGATCTCTGGAAAATCGCGCGGCAACGCCAACACCGTGTATAATAAACAAACTGAAAACAATTTATCGTGTATAATAAACAAACTGAAAACAATTTATCGTGTATAATAAAAAAAAAACGCTGCCAATTGCTTTGACGGAATGCTTTCTCATAGAGAACAGTGACTTCACATTTGATTTTTCAGTACTTATGCCATATATTTAGG
>JAXIUT010000048.1:77814-92246 GCA_035586675.1 Eurytoma californica | reverse complement strand
CCCTAAATGCAATTTAACTGTTGTAAGTCTAACGCAATTCTGCTGTTTAGTATCTGACGTAATCTTTACCTGTCAGATTTACACTAAACTGACGAAGCAGACCGTGCACGTCCTGCTCAATCGCGAGTGCGTCAGATTGTGCTACCAGGGAAATTATGAAAAAAAAAGAAATTGTTTTGTCAAAAAATTGAGAGACCACGCACGCTACAATTAAATTGGTGTCCTTTGTCGATATAGTGCTGTTGAACTGTGCCAGTCCTTCATGGAGGAGAGAAGCGGAAGCTCGGGCTTGAGCGTGCTCAGGACTTTTCGCCTGTTGAGAATATTGAAGCTCGTGCGGTTCATGCCGAACCTGCGGAGGCAGCTCTTCGTCATGCTGCGCACCATGGATAACGTTGCCGTATTTTTTTCCCTTTTAGTACTATTCATCTTCATCTTCAGGTAAGCCCGAACTATTGCGATCAGAGATCGCCTCTATTTCTAGTTCATAACAATGATACATTACTATATCAAATTAATTTCATGAATTAAAAAGAAACCGCTAATAAAGGACTGTAAATACGATTTTTAGACCCATGCGCGAATTCGAGGTAAACGACTGACGATAAGATATACCATTATAAGAAACTGTTAGTTTTGCTAAAAATTAAATAAGAGATGTTGTCGCGGTGTACCTATAGGTGAAATCCCTTGAAGCCATTTTAAGTCGGTGAAAACAGTAGGGGAAGCTCAAGTTTGAAATAATACCTCATTTAAACATAGTCACGTGCTTTGGCGTTCGGAAAAGTTTTCCTGAATTTAGCAGGGCAAAGAAGAAGTTTGAAATTTCCAAAGTTTCGATCCCCTTTAGAGCTCCTTTTCGGTATCATTATCACTTTATTATTTATTGTGGACTCGGCATTGTACCAACTTTCGTCGGTCTTTCCCTTAAGAAGTTTCATCCAACGTGGGCCATTCTGTCCAACGAGAAATTGAAAAGTGTGCACATAAAAGCCTGGCAGTTAATCTGTAAAATTCTGAAAAAAAAGAAAGACATCCGAAAATAAGCCAGAAGGTATAAAGGAAAGTGAGACGAGTGTAGATGAATCAACCGATAGTTAACCGAAGTAAAGGGGGCGGGGGCGAAGAGTTTAGAGGAGTTTTAAGTTTTTGACACAAGGCTTAGAATGTGCGTTTGGTCGATGATGATATTGTTGGCACGTCCGTGAGATTTTTGAGCATGGGTGTGCGCCGGGCAACTTCGCCCACCGCATTTCCCCCCCATCTCTTTAATGGCTTGAGGCATCGAGTAAAATAAAATTATTACTACATATATATTTATTAGATATTTTGTACGTGTATGCATGGTGCTTTTATATGCTGGAAATGTCAAGCGACGAGTATGATGTACGGCTATACTGTATACTGTACAACTTCTACATTATCTTTATTCGCGTATCTTCGAGTATCTTCTACCTCTGTCACCTCTACTGCAATCGTAAATTACTCCATCGAGTTTCATAATTCGAGAGAAAGCTTAAGCTTCATTTAAGCTCGCTTCCTGTGTAGCTTTAAAATTACGATCACCGTAAAAAAAGTAGTATTTGATAGAGACGTGATGATCCAACACTTGTGCTTATTTTTTTTTTTGTAGAATTTTATATTGTATTTGAAATATTTAAGTATACCACTGTATTATCACATTCTTAATTACTTTAAGTATATACCTTAAATGTAAGATAATTTTTTCACATGGCAATGTTAGTGAGAGTAAATTGTTAATTATTTTCAGAATGCTTTTGAGAAAATGTCATCAAAACTTTATAATTAGAAAACCTTTACAAAAGATAAAATTTATAGATTTTCAACGTCAGGTAAAATCTATATATTAGTTTGATAATTTATAATTAGGAAAAATAAACAAAGAATTTTTCTTCGTGTATTTGAACAATGCTAAAACATTCAATTGAACTACTTCTCTAAAGCGAATTTCTCACAAGGCTTTTACTTTATTGTTTTCAAAAGTATTGAGTTATAGCAAATCATAAAGTTAGACAATAATTACTGAAATAATTAAATCTATGCTATAATCGGTTTTTGAAAACTTGAAAGAATTTTTATTCTCTTTAGTTCTCACTTTTGAAAGTTTCTTCAGCTGTTTTGATTTGCCAAGAAACTATAGTGTTTTAAGTAAAACGTATAATAGCAAAATTCAAAACGAATCGATTGAAAACACAAATACGAATTAGAATTCCCTTTTCAGACAAAATAATCGATCTCTTAAACTCTTCTTTTCATTATCTTTCTGTTGATCTTAATAATTTGTTGTTAGAGTTTGCGATCATTTAGTTAGTTATTTAGTATGATCATTTAGCGATCTGTGCAAATTGACAGTTTATTTTTACTTCTACCTTTCCTATCAAAGTTACATTTTCGTTGAGAAAATAGTTTTTTTCTTTGTTTATATTATGCTGTTCTTTTCGAAATGTGATTGTAGAGGACATCGCCTGCTAATCTTTTATTTTACTAGAACATCTTTGCAATTTGTAAATATTTATTGATGTCCCTAAGCTATACAAATATATCGTTTTATTTAAAACTATTTTTTTTAATCTGCGAATTGTTTTAATTAAAGTAGATTCAGAAATAAGTTTATTGAAGCGATAAAAAGAATCAAATATGTCTATTCATTTGGAAAAATTTGAAAGTGAACTAAAATAAAGGGTATATAGAAAGTTAGCGGACAAATATAACAAATATCGATGAAAAAGCTTACAAAATCGGTCGCTTGGGAGCAGTCACTTAGCATCAACCAGCACTGATGCTTTAAAAAAACCTCACTATGACCTTTCTAATTATATTGATTTTAGTCGAAAAAAGGACACCCCCAATGAATGAAGAAGTACATGACACGTTTCGTTGTGTTGTAGTATACTCGGGATGAACCTGTTTGGTTGCAAATTCTGTGAATCAATGAATGGCGGCTCTGACGTCGAGTGCGATAGAAAAAACTTTGACTCGTTACTCTGGGCTATAGTGACGGTGTTTCAGGTACTTACAGGCTAATTTTACCAAAAAAAAGGCGAAATTGATAACAAAGCCTTAGCGTATTTATTATTTTATCGAGAAAAATAAAAGGTGATATACAGTGAGTCGTATGAACGAATTTAAATGTGCAGAACTGAGGCTTCTTTTAGAGTTTATTTCAAACGCCTGGCTTTAACGAAAATAACAATAAGCAGTAAAAATATTTTGCTATATTTATTCGTTTTAACTTCAATTCTCTCTGCAATGATTCATTAATTATCATTAAAAGTTTTACTTTTTGTAACTATTGTACTATACTGACACTAATAGTAGTTTCATTTAAATAAATCTAAATATTTCTTTGAATCAGCTAAACTTTTTTTTTTAACTAATATATTTAGTAGTTTTAGAGAAATATGTACTTGAAACTACTCATTTTTCTCAGTGATATACAAAATAGTATAATACTTTTAATGCGAGTTTATCAGAAAAGAAGACAATGACATTGCGAAGCCCACCTGATTAAAGCTTAATCCTGCTTTATAGAAAAATAAAAAATAAATGACGTTCATACTACACTCGTATGTATATTTTTTTCTTATTTAGAGCTTAACTCCGCTTTTATAATTTAACGAAGCGAAGGTAACGTATTAGTCTCTTGATGCGTCCTCGTTCGTTTACGAGGAGTCAGAAACAGAGAGAGAGAAAGAGAAAGAGAAACAGAGGGGGAGCAACGTATGATTCTTTTATCTCGCTATTTTTATGTTGCATAAATACATGCAAAAAGCCTTGATTGCATTAGCGGCGCTGCGTCACAAGAGCAGCGTGACGCGGCATTATCCCACGCTCAACCTTATCGCTGTGACTATATCCAGATTTTTTTTTATCGTTTTTTTCTCAGTGCATTCGCCAGTAACGTGATATTTCGTATTTTTAAAGAGTAAATTTAATAAAGCATGCTTTTATCGCTGTGTGTGCCACGAGAAAGTACAAAGTAGCCGCGCGTGCCTGGCATCTGCTTTGACCGTACACAACCCTAATTGAGAAATTATCGATGTCTGTGTGGGTATCTGTAGATAAAATGCGCTGTGAAACGCGTACTCAATGGCTTTTTAGTGACGCTTTGTGTTTTGCATTCCCGAAGAAAAAAAAAACAGTTCAAAGTGGCTAAATGGCTGACGCGAAATTTTCCCCGGAATGATTTTACTTCGATTTTACTTCAAACGCATTTCACTCTTACATATACCAATACACGAGTTCCAGCTTTATGTCCGAGTGTGTGTAAGTGTGCCCTTTTGGATTACGCAGTGCCTTACTATGAGAGTCCTTTTACCAGGCTTTTTTATCAGCGCGCTTTTCCAGTCTGGCTTAAGTGCTTTTGGAGCGGGCTCGGTAAATTTTGTATCTTCGCAGTGTGCTTGCTCTATCGTAAAAGTTGTTATTGCTTTTATAAGTGTCTTTTTTCTTACCTGACCGCAATGTTGTTTTACCCTAGCAATTAAAAATACATATGAAATATGTATTTACCACAAGAGCACTTGTAGGGCTATATGTACGGGCTGTCATTTCGATGTTTTAGTTAGTTACTCTGTTTCTGTCATTTTTTACATGTTCGATTTCAAAATCAACCATTACATTCATATTTCTTGCGAATTTTCAATGTTGAGAACTGGACCTCGAAGCCTTAAATCTTTCGTTAATTACGTTGCATTATTTTAACTGCGCTGTAGCTTGAGTTTATCAGTCGTCAGATATTCAAATTTTATGAAATACCAAAAATTTTCAATAAATTCAATTTATTTTGTCTTACTGCTTATTGCAATGTACTAGTTATAGATATTTAATTAAAAAATAGTACCATTCACAATTGACTAATAAATTCAGCGAATTGTTTAAATACCTCAAGTAATATAATTTTCAATAGCACTGTTTACTTGACCGAATTTAATTATTTTAAAATTCGGTGAGTGTACAGATTACAGATTTACAATACATTAAATTTCCTCGTTTTCTTATATATGTGTGGATTAATGCAATTACATTACAAACATATTGTGATATTTTAAATTACAAGATAATGCTCAAAAATGGCAACATAAATTGCACATGTACGCATACGTAGAAATTAATTTGAATTAATCGTAATCGATGCGCATTATTTAAACATTATACTGATACATTCAATATATTGATTAATATTTTAAAACGAAGCACCGTTAAATACTGTTTGTGCACAGTTCACTAAAGCGGGATAAAGCGATGCAAATAAAATGTGCAATAATCACATAATAGTGGTAAAAAGATTATTGTTTAAATTATTGAACGACTGCAATGAGCCACAGCTAGCGCGTCGGCCAGTTACTCTCTCTCTCATTCGTAGTTTTTCTGCTTTGCATGTCAATGTGCGCCTACACGTTCGTCGATCTATACGTGAAATAATATCACCGACATCATCGACACATAATACACTTTTAAAGTTGATATACTCTTGTTCAGTGTCTTTTTATATAAAATGCCACTCGGAAATTTGCGACTAAATAGTCGCGCTGCTTAATTAAGAAAGAAACAAAGAAACGAGAAAATAGCTTGGAGCGGACATTGCAAATTCAAAACGACAGAGCACACAGAATGCAATATCTTCTCAGTTAGTGAAACGACTGTAATGACCCTAAACTACGCCAAAGACAGAAACAACATCAATACAGAAAAACAGTGATAGCTACGAGAAACAAAGTTTGATTATGGAAAAACTCATGGGTGTATAAGCTGTAGAATATATAAAGCAGAAAATTGAAACAAGCATATAAATGTCTCGATCGCACTTGGAACGTTCTTACCACATAATGTTTATCCCCTTAGCAGATCCTTGTTGGAGTCGATTGCCCGTCTTACTAATTAGAAACTTAATCGAAAGTTTGAGAGTCCGTCGCATCATTTATATACTCGCAAACACACGCCCGAGTTAAATATATAATTTTTTTACCCTTCGGTAGCTAGTCATTTTATACTTAGGTCAAGTAGCTAGTGACAACATTAACTAACATTATATATATATTATTTATATATATTTAAAAAATGTATCATGAATTTATCCCGTCGGAGGGCGATGCTTGAGAGAGCAGTTGGCTATTTGATTTTTTAATCACTGGTTACACACGTTTTTCAGTGGTATTTTTGTTGGTAAAAAGCACTGGCAAATGCAGCATCGCGCTCCGACTGCACATAAAGAGAAAGAAAAAGCGCAGTATATTGTCCCACATTGCATACGTATACTATTGAATCCCAACGGCGATTTGTGTAGCAGAAAAATACGCGGTAACATAATCTCTTGCAAAACAAATGAAGACAAATAATTAATATTATACTCGCTATTTTTTTTCTGCCTTTGTGAAGTCATCACCCAAATCACGACAATATCACCCGACGAAATGTTGGCTGATAAACTTACATCGATGTCAACAGAAAAGTTCTTTTTCATATTTAGAAATTAGATTTTTTATTTATTTTGAGTACAATATGTATTTGAAACTCGAGTTAAAAGAGATTTGTAGCGTTCGATAGCTTCTCGGTTGACATTGTGAAAGAAATAACTCATCTCAACATTCTGCAAAGGTACTCTTATATGTACAGATCCGTTAACTTGGCTCAACTGGCGCTATCATTAATTACATACAAATTAACAAAAACATCTAGTAAACGTTTGCAGTTGGGTCAAATGAACGGAAATACCATGAGAAAATACAATTCGTATGTACACGTGTGATACACAATTCGTACTGTTTTGCTTCTACTTGATACACAATGTATTTTAAACAACACAATTTTTTTCTACAAAATTATATATTTGGTCTGGACATGCGGATTTTGCAGAATGTGATTTATTCGAGCTTTTTTTTTATAAGCGACACCGACATCGCTATTTTACTGAACCTTTTTTGCTTTAATGCCGCCCGAGGGAGCTCGCCCATCGATTTATGCGAATTACAAAGCGACTTCGCTTCCACATTTCGTGCTTTGACTTTGGAAAAGTTTTGCCGTCGCATTCTTTGTGCGAAACCATGTTTGCATTTCTCTACAGTCTTGATTGTTCCCGAATATTAAGGTCTGCTTTCCGTTTTGGAAAAGTTCGGTAATTTATTCCTGCCCGCTGTTCTTCTTTGCCAGAATGAAGGCTTTCGCTCGAAAGTTTCGCGGATAAAGTTTAACTTCGCAATCGAGACTGTCTTGTACAGATTCATCACCAAAGTGTCCATGTTCGTTTCGTACATGTTTTTAAACATTTTTTTTCATGCATATAAACTTCGAGAAATATACACTTTTTTTTCTAGAACTATTTTTTATGATTATATTATACACTAAGCATCGAGCATAGATAAATGCTAAGCTTGCTGCATCATTTTTTTATCACTTCGACTCAACTTTTCCTAACTCTTAATGGTGCGAAAAATTGTTTGAACAATAATATTTATTTCTTATTTTTTAATTTCACTAAATTTCTCGAAATTTAAACTATGTATTTTTGTTCGAATTTGTTATAATAAATTATAATTAGAAGCATGTAAAGCCTTATTCTTTTACAGTAATAATTTATAATATTTAATACCAATCATGAAAATTTGTGGTAATAAACGGTGCTCTAATTCTGATTGAAGCTTTCCAAATAATTTGATAAATTTAATTATGAAACGGACATTTAAATAAAACATAATTATTATGAACAACTAAATGCAGTATTAATTATGTTATTTGAATGAAATTTAAAAAAAAAAAATTCCTTTTACCTTTGAAAACATTACTGGTATGTATTACAAAAGCGTAACGCTCGGCACTCGATCAGAATTCAAGCAGGCGTTTCACGCAACCTGTAAATACCAGCCGAGCTTTGTAATTCGCGGACTGAAGTATCGGCGCTCAAACCCGGGCGAATCGAACGAATGACGCACGCACAAAGAATGGGCGAGCTCCCGAGGAGGGGGAGGACGTCGGCTCGTTTCCCACGGAAGAAACAGTTGTGTACTTTAGGCCCTGGGGGATTGTGTCTCGGTTGCAGCATCCTAGGGATGTACCTGTTCGGGGGTAAGTTTTGCATGTGGGCGGACCGGAGTCGGCCCTGCACCTGTGCCGAAGTGGTCTCGCGCCACCCGTTGTGTCGCTGTGATCGCAAGCATTTCAACGACATCGTCTGGGCACTTGTAACCGTCTTTCAGGTACCACTGTTCCCATTTTTTCTCACTCTCTCTATCTCTCTCTCTTTATCTCTCGTCCACTTTCTCTGCGTCTCTCTTCATTCTTCTTCTCTCTAATTCTGCGTCTATCTCTCTACCCCTCTAGCTCTTTCTCTTTTATACTCTGACTCCATTCACTTAAATACCGCACAAAATGTCGAAATATCTCTCTGAGCTCTCCCATCACTATCTGTTACACACACTATGTTTTGTTTTCATTTACACTCTGTTAAATGAAACCTCATAAATTTGTCACGTGAAATTCGTAAGCGCTAAAGGCTAGAAAAGGCCAGAATTTTTACAAAAATACGAACAATATTAGGTGTAATAAAAGTTTTCAAATTATTGTTATTAAAATGGATTTTAAATGATTCCTTGAAGAAAATCGATGTTCCTTTTAGTTCTACTGAAGATGCGAGATCATATATTTCTTAAACGTTCACGATATTAGCCAAACTGTGCAATCTAGCAGCGCACAGCATTTCACGTGACACAACTATTCAGCTTATTCGACAGGGTGGTTCGAGGTTCGATATCTGTATTCACGATTGCGAATCGCGCATTTCTGTATACTATGTACGCGTGCGAATGACGGATTTTGTGCCAAACGGATAGCAAATTCTCTGCAACGATATTAACTGTATACAAACGAGCTTTATCGTTTTTCGCAGCTGATATATTTTATCAAGAGATGATTCTCGTTTATGTGTTCTGTTTTACATTTGTTCCCTTCCTTTTTTTTTGGCTGTTTTTTATTGTCCTTTTTTTGTCACAAGATATCGTTAACACAAAACTCACTTCGTTTTATATTTATATATAATACATAATACTAGCCAGTTTGAATTTTATTATTGAAAATATCTTGCTTTGTAAATAAACGCTTTAACATGCTTATTTTAACGATTTTTTAAGAGTATAGTTATCTTATTTCCGCTGAAATTTTACCTTTTGATGATTATTGTATTTTATAGATCTATATTTATAAGGAAATCGTAGGGTTTTTAAAAGCTTCTTATCTTTCAATCTCAAATTTCTTCAGAGACGATGCGCTTACTACTCGCTCACTAAATTCGATTTATCTTTCAATTCAAATATTGAAAAGCGACGTTTCATTAGCTTCAATATTAAGGCACAGAGTACTTTCTTACAGGCGCTGAAATGAACTTTTTCAAATAAAGTATTAAAAAAGATAAATCGGATTTGTTTGGAAAAAGAGCAAATTTGTTTACTTTTTATTTTCTCTTTCTCCCTTCACGCAGATTCTCACGCAGGAGGACTGGAATGTCGTTCTGTTCAACGGAATGCAAAAGACGTCCCACTGGGCTGCACTGTATTTCGTTGCACTCATGACCTTCGGCAACTACGTGCTCTTCAATTTACTGGTCGCCATTTTAGTGGAAGGATTTTCTTCTGAGGTAACGCAAGCTACGAACATTTTCATCTAACGTGTAGGTTATAAATCATCACAATGGCAACCTTGAAATTTTATAAAATAAGTAAATTACATTTTTACTGTCCTTATCGTCTCGGTGTGCGATTCTCTTGAGAAATATTAATCATTATTTCCAAGAGGAGCAGACTTGATGAATTCTTCTCATTAACAACAGAAGATTCATTTGCTGAGAAACATTAAATTACTAATTGCAAGTGCAATAATGAAATCGGGAAACGAGATTGTCATTTGTAGAATAATTTTGATTCCGGTGAAATCTGAGAAAATTTCCTGATCACCGAACCGTACTTTCATCTCATTTCAGAGAAATGAAAGACGCGAGCGAGAGCAAAGGGAATTAGCTAGGCTCGCGGCCAAAGAAGCGGGTCTAGGCAGCGAGGAGGGCTCCTCGAGAATCTCGCGATCTCACTCCATTTCCGACAGCGACACGTACACGCAGGTAAATTAGAAGAAAAAAAAGGAAAGTTTTAATACAACAAATTTTCAACCTTCGTACCGCCTGCCACCTCGCTTTGATCTCACAGTCGGGCTCCTCTTAATTTGTCCCTCGTTAGCGTCGCGCGTTAATTCAACTCCTCCCCTTTGATCGGCGCTGATTAAAGCGTAAAATTCGAAAGAAAAAAAGAAGGAAGATGTCATTAATGTGAATTCTCTCGCCGTCGCTCGGCGCAGGATCAGAAGAACGCGTGGCAGAGCTGCGACGACCTGCGCAAGTACAAGGACAACCGGGGCAAGCACAACGCCTGGCGGCAGCTCGACGAGCCCAAGTGCAACATACAGAAGGAGAGCAAGATGATGGGCAGCGGGGGACCGCAGCCGCCCATCATCACGCACACCGCGGCCACGCCGCAGGACTCGCCTAACACCACCCTCGACACCGGCTACCGGGACCTCAACTTCCGGGCGATTTACCCGTCGGCCCTCTCCATCGAGTCCATCGACCGGTCATCCGTAAGTGACCCCGCTCTTCGCGCCCGCCTGCGGTCGCCACGTCGTTGCGCCGAATTCTGGCTTTTCTCGCTAACCAGGAGGAGGACCGGGGACCGAAGGCGGAAGGACGTGTCTTTGACACACAATAATAAGCCCGTATTTGTTTTTTTTTTTTTTTTTGGCTCTTAACAAAATTAAAGCGAGGAATCTCAAAAAAGGCGAGGGGAATTGTGCATTTATGAAAATTTAATTATCAAATTAAAAAGTCTTTCTTGATTTAAAAGCAAAGAAAAAGCACTTTTCAATTTACCGATGAAAAACTCGACGAAAAACTAGCTCGTTTCTGGCGCGACACGAAGACTAGCATTTCGCGAGATTCCATCGAAATAAAATTACTTCGTAATATTCCTGAGATGAAAAGTATACTTTTGACATAAATTATTTTACGCATTACTTCGCTTATCTTAATTACATGAAACGATCGAAATGATAAAGATATTTTAATTTGATATACTCTCGAATTACATTTTTTGTATTCTACTTCATTTTTCACTTTTTGGCTTTTCAGTAATTAACGTTTTCATCAATGCATATTTCCAGTAGGTTTGTTAAAAAAAAAGTGCGTCCTATTGTTACTAGATAATCCCGAGACACCTACTCATGATTTTTTCGAATGAATCATTTTGTAGAGTTTGAGCGAAATTCAGTATATATATCCCTGCCAGTCCTCTCCTGGTAAGTTTAGCTGTTAATATTTGGGGCATTTCTTAGTATTTTTATTTTACAACAACTTGTATTTTATTTTTATTTTTGTATTTTACTGTAAAAAGAAAAATATTTATCTTTTATAATAATTAAGTTTTTCTTTAACAATGTTAATTTGTCATAGGTATAACGAAGTTGAAACTTTCGCTGTTGTAGAGTCAGTGCAGCGTTTACTCGGGTTTCTTGAAGCCACCGGACAACAATAACAAAGTCACAACAAATTATTTTGTCAGCCAACCTACGAGGCGTATCAGTCTTGTCAATTCTGGTGTCAATACATCTACCCAAAAAGACTCTTCTAGCACGAGGTACTTTAAATTCAAACTTTAATCACATTATAAAAATAAAATAAAACCTCCTTTCATTAATTAAGTGCCTATAAATCAAAGGGGGTAAACATATTTTAACAAAAACCTTCTATAATAGCTTCCAAACTGCTAAAGCTGAATGGTCACTGTAAAAAATTTGTTTGCCCACTAAAAGAGTGTACTCGAAGAGAAACAAGCCCGAACTTCTTCGAATAAAATTTTAATCTAAGGAAGCGAAAATGCTTGAATGAAAGCAACTTTAATCGACCTATACCAATTCTTTGAATAATGGAGGAGTTTTTGTGTCTTTGCTCTCCTCTAGCCCGCAACGGATTCAACGAGGGTATTCTTGGCGCCTGTCAAGGCCGTCTTTAAGGAGAAAACGCTGGTCCCAATGGGAGGAAGAGCCACCCGAACGAGCCCTGATCCTCAATAACGGAAGAAGCAACGTCGGTCACAAGTCCTTGTGCGTACCCTTTCGCCTCGTCTTGCGTGACATTTTTTCTAAAGCTTTTCGTGAACTACTTCGTTATAACAATAGAATTTTTCTCATTTTTTCTCATTGAAAATCATTTTCTTTTGATAATTGTCTTATTACAAAAATAAAAAAAGAAGAAAAAGAGATAAAGATAAAATTCGAACCCTACAAGTAGATAACTAAAAATCCACTTGCTTCTCTCTTTAATTAATAAAACTTTTGAAATCAACAGAAGTTGTGGAGATTACTCCAATTATAACGGTGGATATCTTCATGGATCCATAAGAAATGATACTCAACGCGATGCACCAAACAATCGCACAACTGCCATAACAACTAACAATTGTAGCCTTAGCCCCAACAATTCCATTAGAAGCCGAAGATCCTCTATTCATAGATACACGCCAACTCCAAACCAGGTAAACTAGTCAATAAAGAAACATCTAATACTCGGCACATAAAATAATTAATTCTCATAAAGTGTGAAAAGCGAGCTGCTTTAAACGCGAGTATGTGAAAAGTATATTTTCACGCAAGTGCGCAATTCATTATAATATAGCTAAACAATTTAATCCACACTGAGAACAATGGATTAAGAAACTATTGCTATGAGTTTACAAAATATTACAAGTTTTCAATAATTATTGTTACAACGCTATGAAATATTTTAAAAGTTTAGTAAAAATACTATTCCTTACTAAATCGAATAGCTCGGTCTTTCACTAAAAAAAAAATAGATTTTTTTTCCAAGCAATTTTTCCAGTTCAATAGATAGCCCAATGATACTTTCAAGTGCTTTACAGTACGGATACTTTTAAGCGCGTTAAATCGAGTCGTGCGATTACTTCGACTCGCGCGAAGCGACGGCCCGAACGACGCTAAAGTCGCCGGAGCTGGTCGATCTTACAGCCGGCGGGCGTTAACGCGGGGCCCACTTGGCCGTCGATTTCAGATGCGCTGGTCGGACGAGCTGTCGCGGCGCAACTCCCTGCGGGGCTGCGAGCTCGGCGCGACCGGGCCGTCGGCCCGCAAAATCCTGCCGCTGGAGGAGGTGCCGGTGAGCTCGACGCCGCGGACCATCAACAACCTGAGCACCGAGACGGGTCCCCTGCCGCGTATCAAGCGGCTCCCGGAGGAGGAGCCGGAGCAGCCGGCCGCGCGCCCCGGCGAGCAGACCCCGCCGTCAAACGGCCACGGCAGCGCCGGCAGCATCGAGCGCATCAAGAAGATCTTCATGTTCTTCGAGCCCAAGGGCTGTCTCAAGGAGCGCGACGACTACGCGCTCTATCTCTTCCCTCAGAACAACAGGTTCGTCGTGCTCATTCAATCGTTTCTTTATTTATTTCTTCATTTAATGGCATCGAACACTTATGAAGGTATAACTCTTTTATATCAAAGTGAACAGCGAATCAAAACTCGAAAGATTATATATTAGAAAAAGTATAAATAGCATTACAAAATCTTACATTTCTAAAACGCTAATTCTACATTTCTTTAAAGCTGTTTTTACAGATTTCTTATGAAAATATGTCTATTGTGCAAAATGTTGAAGCTACTGTTTCTTTATTGCCCTGTAATTACTAGATTAAATCTAATTATAAAATAGCGCAAATAGAAATTCTTAAATACTCCTGTTGCATCAACATTAGTTATACGAGAGGGAAGCTTATTTTACTTTATTTTTAATATAATGTTTAAAGTGAGTATCGTTTTCTTCCAATGGATTTGCAGACATTTTTTCAAGATAAAAAGAAAGAAATTGCGGTACATACGTTACGATTGAGTTGAATAAAATGTGTTCAGATACTTAATTTTGATTAACCCCGCTATAATATTCTACAAGTACAAAACATATTTATTATTAAAAGTACCCATATAAAAGCAATAAATGGAAAAAGTTTTTAAAAACATTTAGCTATCATGTAAAGTGAAATCTTTACTTAGAAAGTTTTTGTACGATTGAGTAAGATACCATATATCGTATTTAGGAAGCTTTGGCCGAGTAAGTAGAAACAGACAAGCATAGTCAGACATTGATTTCCAATAAGAAAATTTGCACCTTTATCATCGAGTATGCTGGCTAATTTCTGAAATTTTATATAAATTAAATATATTATTTTTAAAAATACATTATTTTAATACCCTATGTGATGGCTCAAATTTCTTCTGGTCTTACTTTAAATAAATCACTTTAAGGGGCTATGGGACCTATAGCCTTTTTCTTCACTTTTTAACCTGCAAAAAAAAAGTATTGAATTAAAAATTAT
>JAXIUT010000048.1:32865-50558 GCA_035586675.1 Eurytoma californica | reverse complement strand
GAGTCGTAAATTACAACCTTCTCGAACGGGCGCCGTCCGAGAATGTTGTACTTTACGGCCGCTAGGCAAAAAAAATATTATATTCATCGTTACTACGGCATAGTATAATAGTGTATGAATGTAACATCACACAAATTTTTAAAGCACGATTTTACTGATAATAATTATTCAATTGAAAAAATACGTGTCAAAATACATGTCAAAAAAACGTCGATTATTTTTCAATATTCTGAAGTAAAAAAGTTTCGTGCAGACTGTTTACTTGCCACATTAAGATTTGAAATTCGACAACTATACATAACAAAATAATATTGGTTTAATTTTTAATTTATATTTATGTAAAGTAATTTTATTTACATAGTTTACATTGAATATTTGATTCACAATGCGTTTTTAGAAATTTGTTGGCCCTGAAAAGGGCCGATTGTTTTTTTTTTTTTTTATACCAATTTACTTGGAGCTTGTGTACTTGGTCACAGCTTTAGTACCTTCGCTGACAGCATGCTTGGCGAGTTCACCGGGAAGCAAGAGCCGGACAGCAGTCTGGATCTCCCGAGAGGTTATGGTTGATCTCTTGTTATAATGCGCAAGGCGAGAGGCTTCGGCGGCAATGCGCTCGAAGATGTCGTTGACAAAGCTATTCATGATGCTCATCGCCTTGGAGGAGACTCCAGTGTCGGGGTGAACTTGCTTTAGCACTTTGTAGATGTAAATGGCGTAGCTTTCCTTCCTCTTCTTCTTGCGATTCTTCTTCTCGCCCTTGACGATGTTCTTCACCGCCTTGCCACTTTTCTTCTCAGCCTTTCCGCTGGTTTTAGGAGCCATCGTAAAAGTTTTACTAGTGAGTGATCGGATGAACAGTCGAAGTAAAAATGACAACTGAAATTTTGCGCTCGTTTTATATACTAAAGCGAAGCGGCGCCGCGCCAATCAGAGAGCGCGCTGGTCGCGGAACTCGCACTTGATTGGTGCGGAGCCGCTTCTCTCGGCTCGCGCTCCGCATCCCCTCCATCGCGAGCAGCTGCCTTTTCCCCCCTCTTTTGCAAAGCCTTAGTCGGAGCAGTTTCACAAACGAGTATATAAGGAATCGCCCGGCCTAGGAAAAAAATATACTCTCTTTCAATTTCGTTACGAGAGAATCTCCAATCATCAAATATTCAAGATGTCAGGTCGTGGTAAAGGTGGTGGTAAAGCCAAGAGCAAGTCCAAGACTCGTTCTAGCAGAGCAGGGCTTCAATTTCCAGTCGGTCGTATTCATCGTCTCCTTCGTAAAGGAAATTACGCCGAGCGCGTCGGTGCTGGAGCTCCTGTTTATCTGGCCGCTGTAATGGAATACTTGGCCGCTGAAGTTCTCGAGTTGGCCGGAAACGCCGCTCGCGATAACAAAAAGACCAGGATCATTCCTCGTCACCTACAATTGGCCATTCGCAACGACGAAGAATTGAACAAACTGCTCTCTGGCGTTACTATTGCTCAAGGAGGTGTTTTGCCTAACATTCAAGCAGTACTGTTGCCGAAAAAGACAGAAAAATCATCTCAAGCTTCTCAAGAAGTGTAAATCCTCTACCTTACATCTTTTAAACGGCCCTTTTCAGGGCCAACAATATATTAAAACGTTGATACAAACCTTCTTAATAGCTAATATTTATTGATATTAATCAAAATACTATAATACTATAATTAAATACTATATATACTATAATTAAAGAACATGATATATAATTAAATAACAGGCTGTATCTAATACAACCGCGTAATTTAAATGTTATCAATTTCCAATAGTTTTTATCTGTGATATAATGCAAGAGAATAAATTACATATAATCTAGATCATTGCTGCAAAAAGCAAACTGCATATTACGATTTAGCAGTCAGTCGTTTAGCTGCGAAGCGAGACTATATGTACCGCAATAACCCTGTATCATGCGCACAGCAAAATCACGCTCATATGCAGTGGCGCTTCGACGCCGGCCTCCAAACAGCGCCGATGATTAAGCTCAATGGATAGCAATTTACATTGCTGATTAATTTGACACGTCGTCGACCTGTCGACCGGTTGGCCGCGGGACGAACCGAGTTGTTGGCGCGCCGCACGCCGTAAGTATCGGGCTGCACGCACAGACGCACAATAAGCCCCGTACGCTGAGTAGGCCGCCCCGACCTCGACGACCGTGCCAGTCCTTGCCCGCGCTTGCCAACATGTCCGAGAACGTCAGCCCCATCAAATACTTCCTGAGCGGTGGCTTCGGGGGAGTCTGCACGATCCTCGCAGGCCATCCGCTGGACACCATAAAGGTGAGGTTATGATACGTCATCATTACACGGTACATTTTTCTTGGTATCGAACATGTTTCATTTGCCACATGGTTATGTATTTATGTGAAAATACATAAGAAATGCTTTAAAGAGCGTATAATATAAAAAGGCATAAGTTGCCTTATATACAGAATGCAAATAAATTTAATGGTTATTTATGGCTAGCCGCTGTCATGAGCGCAATGCTGAATAAGAGCCGTTTGACCCTTTTCCGTGCATGTTTAAGCAAATACGTTACGTGTCTTTATCGGCCAATGTTTGTTCGGACTTTCAGAGCGAGGCTCTGTATTATGTAATTTCACGACGGCGAGCGAGCCTCGCTATCGGTTGTTTCTTAATCGTAAAAAATGATAACGAAGGTGCATTTTCACGACAGGTGAGACTGCAGACTATGCCGCCTGTGGCACCCAACGAGGTACCACTCTACCTGGGAACATGGGACTGCGCCAAGAAAACTTTGACCAAGGAGGGCTTCCGTGGATTTTACAAAGGTACGAATGAAAATTTTAAAGGCTTTTATCTTCTGAGTTTGTTCAACAATTAATTGTAGGTACTTTATCTTTTATTTCATTTGCATTTCTGATCTTTAACACATTTGTTTATCAGGAATGGGAGCTCCCCTTGTTGGTGTTGCTCCAATATTTGCAATGAGCTTTCTGGGCTTTGGGATTGGAAAGAAATTGCAGCAAAAGGATCCTAATGAAGAGCTGTCAAAGCTTCAACTGTTTTATGCTGGAGCTTTCAGTGGTATATTTACCACAGTCATTATGGCTCCCGGGGAGCGAATTAAATGTCTCTTGCAAATTCAGCATGGAGATGCCAAACAAAAGTACAATGGACCAGTTGACTGCGTTAAGCAATTGTATAAAGAAGGTGGATTAAGAAGTATTTTTAAGGGTTCCTGCGCAACACTTTTAAGAGGTAATAATATGTTTTATTTTTTGTCTTACATAGTTAACAATTTTATGAGGTACAAATAACTCGATCAACTAAACTTCATTATTCTCAATATCTTGGATATGAATATGTTTCCTTCTCAACCTACGTTTTGGCCACTTGCAGTCTAGTCCACCTTTACGAAGTGCATAAAATACTCCCATGTTTCTCAATGATTTAGGAGTAAAACAACGTGGAGCTGTTTCTCTTGTTCTATTCACCTGTTTAAAAATAAATAAAGTCTTAGTATTAATCAATGTTTCATAAAGATAAACAAAAAATCATCAATAAATCAGTATACCAGATGAGGATTCCAGGATGTCATGTCACAATTGCAGTCCCAAGGATTGGCATCTAATCTTATATTTTGTACTGTAAATTGTTTGTGGGACATGCGTAAGTTTTTGAAAAAGTCTGGAGGTAAATTCAATAATTTATTCTTTGTAAGGATTATTTCCTTAAGCTTTTTCTGCTGTTGGATGGTAAATAGTCCTGGTGGAATGTATTCTAAATCATTATTAGAAAGATCAATTTTCATAACATTTTCAAGTCCATAGAAAGCATCCATTGATATTTCTGCAATATGACAGTTACTCAAATCTAAATCAGTGATAGTATTGAGGCTGTTAAATGCATCAAAATCTATTCTTAATATCTTTCCTTTTAATTTTAGTTCTTTGAGTAAAGGCATTCCTTGAAAAACAAATTGTTCAAGTACTGGAACATCTAAATCATAAATATGTAAAATTTCTAAATTTTTTAATCCTATAAATGCATTTTTTTGCAATTTAAGATTTGCTCCACCACCACCTAATTCCAGTCTTACTGTTTTATTCATTATTTCAAATGTGCTACAAAAAAGCAATATAACAAATTAATTAATTTTAAATCCCATTTACCTAATATAATACTGAATGTAATATTCAGCTTTTACTTTACGTACCTTGGAAAAATGACATCTAACGGGTTTTCACGAAAATCAGCTGATACAAGAGCTGGGAATGGTGGGAAGGACAGTTCTGAGAGAAATGTTAAATTATTGCCACTAAGATCAAGCTTTTCAAGTACCAGAAGCCCAGCTAAGTCAACACTTGATAATGTTAACAAGTCATTATCAGCCAAAGATAAATGCCTTAAATTTGGAGTACCATAGAAACAAAATTCGGGTATAAATTTTAGATCATTTTTCTGCAAAGACAAGAATTGCAAATTCTCAAGGCCATCAAACATATGCCAAGATATATCTTCCAATGCACAATCGTAAATTCTGAGATGTGTCAACGCACTCAAACTTGTCAACAAATTTGTAGATTCTCTATATCCTGCCATCTCTTGTTTGTAAATATCGTAGGGTAAAATTTCTTTATCTTCATTGTTACCAGATTGTTGACTTAGAAAGATTAGTCTATGACCTGTTTCATTTCCATTGTCAAAATCAGATTCTAATTTTGGTGGATTCACAGGTTTAATTACAAGATTAGCTTTGCTTTTATCATTTAGACTTAATCTTGTTAATGTTACTTTTTCTAAATTTAAATAAACTAATGTACTGGCCAGTGGAAGTAGGGTATCAGCTGATAAAATAATCCCTGTTTTATCATTTTTATTTCCTTCAACACTGTTAGTTTTCAAAGGATCTCTGTTCTCCATTCCTTGAATATCTAAAGATATTAAATCTTTGAAATGTTCCATGTCTTCTGCTTGCAAAATTATTTTGGAATTTCCATTTCCTGATTCTAAAAGGGTAAAAATCTGAAAAAGCGTTAATTTATTAGTTTACAAGCTGTTAATTAAATTATTAATTTTTTTTATTTAATAATAATGTATAGTTCACCTGCACATCTTCTGGTAATTTTGACAATAATTCTTTTGGGTTTTCTGTGATTACGCATATTGCCACTTTCAAAAGTTCATTAGCTAAGGGATGATCATCAATATTGTTAATTGCATCATCCTAAAAATGTTAAATGTTATTAAACATTATTTATGTGTAAAGGATTTTAAATAGTATATTTAAGAAGTTCATTAATGAATGAAATGTCATTAATATGATTGCAATATCACGTTAGAATATAAAAATATAAAAATTCTCGAATTATTTACTTACATCAATCCCATTAGAGTACTTAAACCATTGATGTAATGGCAAATCTGCAAATCGGAGAAATTCACATGAACACTCACGTGGACATCGCACTTCCCACACGCCGCCAATGTCGACAATTTCAGCTACACTCCATCCCTAATTTACATGAATGATTATTTTTTTGTTGTTATAAAATCTAAAATTTTTATTTACCAAAATTATCGTTGTCAAAAAAAAGGGTGTAAAATCCATTATAAAATCATTTAATTTCCACTAAATTTTGAAATAGAAAATTTAATGATGTTATAGAACTCAGTCTGTACTGTTGGACTGAGAGAAACTTCAGAACATCAGTGCGTTATCTGTTTACTTGCTATGGTCCCTATCAACCACAGGATGTCCACTATCTGTTCAACCCACGCACATTACACTCTATTATTAATTGATATGTGTAAAATATTTGACGAACAGAAAAAGTAATATGTAAATTATTTTAATTATAGATGTACCTGCTAGTGGAGTTTACTTTACTACTTATGAAGTTATAAAGAGAGCACTGAAATCCGAGGATGGAAGTCTGGGACTTTTATCTACTATAACTGCTGGAGGTTGCGCAGGAATAGCTAATTGGATAGTAGGAATGCCCCCAGATGTTCTAAAATCCCGGCTTCAAACAGGTAAATTTTTTTAATAGAAAAAATAAAATTTTTTAGTAAAAGGATGTATAAAACAAATTTATTTTTACATGTAGCTCCAGAGGGAATGTACAAAAAAGGAGTGAGAGAAGTATTTGTTCATCTGATGAAGTCAGAGGGACCAACAGCCCTTTACAAAGGCGTGGTGCCTGTTATGCTTCGAGCTTTTCCAGCAAATGCAGCCTGCTTCCTAGGCTTTGAATTTGCCAAGAATTTCCTGGATTGGGTAGCACCAAATTTGTAACAACTCTAGATAGTTCATTGCTAGATATTCCCTTTTCTAGAATTTTTTGTTGACAATATCTGTTAAGTTTGAAACTTAAGAGGATATTTTTGCATTAATAGGTAATGGAGAATAGGTAGCATTTATAAAGTGCCCTATATATATACATATATATATAAGGCTAAAAAATATCAATGCAATTCATTTATTATATATACTTTATATAGAATTTATATTTTTAAAGTTATGAAAACGTTAATATTTCTGAAATGAAATTGTATTTTGTAATAGGATAATTTTTATAAATGTGTACATTGCATTAAATTAAATGCGCTACTTATAAAAATTATCTTATTAGTAAATTTACGTTTCTTTTGACTGAATTGTAAAAAAGAGAGAATGATTTAAGGCCAACTCTACGAAACAAAGTGAAAGTATCTGAAAGTAAATGCAAATTTTGTACATAATAGGTATCACACAAATATTATTTTATATTTTTTGATTAATTACGCCTAAATACATACATATCAAAAGGAAAGAGAGTGTTAAGAGTTGTTCTATGAATTTTCGGAATTTTAGTCAATTCCGAAATGTGGTAAATATAATATACTCAATAAGTTGAATCAAATTGATTGTTTTTATACACATGTTATATTTTATTATATTTATTTATAATTTATGTACAATTGCATTGTATATCAATTAACAGAGTATAAAGATCCCTTAACAGTCATTATAAAAATTAGGTTCTTGCCCAACTAAGTTCGAGCAATATAATGTTGCACTTTTATACACGTCTTTTTTTATTAGTAAAACGCCATACGAGACACGTCACAAATGTGATTTAAATTAAGTTTAAAAAACGTTTTGTAATGTGATCTTAAAGTAATATCGCACATAGGAATTGTACAAGGAATTTGTTGTAAATGATCTACAAATTAAATTTTAATAACAAAAATAAATTTATTTTATCAAACGGTAGCCAATTTTTTTCTCCAACATCTAGTGCTCTTAATCCTCCCATCCGTCGTCATCCTGAGACTCGCACTCGCTGGTCGCGGAGTTCCTGTCAGAAGTGGAGGACTCGTTGGGCTTCGGTGGCGGTGGGATCATACTAGACATCCTTGCGAACGCATTGTTGGCCGTGCCGGAGATGCACTTGCGTCTGAGAGACAAAGTGGCGTGGAGGTCGGCCATGAGATCACCACCGACGGAGGCGGAAGACCAACGATCCTGAGTCTTGTCCGTGGGGGCGTAGTGTCGCAGCTTCGCCCTGCCAATGCCACCGGCGTCTCGGATCTCGGCCATAAGGTTGCTCCGGTCGACAGGTGCAGAAGCGGGCTTTGCGGTCGGTTGCTTCGCAGTTTGCTTCACCTCCTGTTTTTCCTCAGGAGGTGAGGCTGGTGGTGGTGGTGGCGGAAGCGGAGGCGGTGGAGGCGGCGCCGGCGCCATTTGACTTGGACCTGAACGGGCATCGAAAGTGTCTTTTGTGGAAGCTTCAGACTTGATCTGAGGTGCAGGAGGAGTAGGCGCGGCGCTAGACTGAACTGGAATGTTACTCGCGATCGTTTCAGCTTTAGAAACGCTTTTCTCAGGGTTCTGAGAGTTTTGTGGCTCTTGTTCGGCAGTAGATTGTGAAGGAGGATCCTTACGTATGATGGGGGTAGCCACAGCTGAAGATGGAGCTATCGGACTTTGGAAATTTAAATCAAGAGTGAAACGTTCATCATCCACAATGCCTGGCAAGTCTGGCAGTGTAAGTGGAACGTTCAATTGTGGTACCTGAAAGCAAAATTTATTGATATATAAATGTAAATATTCTTCAACAAAAGTATATAATGTAAATATAATTTTACCTCTCCTAATGTTGGAGCGTACAAATAAGTTGAGGGAGACTCCATTTCAGAGGAATGCCAAGGTTGCAAAATCGAATCTGGAGCATCACCAATTTGAGCTTTGTCCTCATTTTGTCCTGTCTGTGAATTAGTAGCACCTCGAGAGTCCTTTGTATTAAAGGGCAAAAGAGAATCAATCGAAGAAACATTTTGTCTGGACCTATCGTTTTCCACTTCATAAGTCTTTGTTTTTACACTAGGTTTCGATTTTACATAGTAAAATTGCAATTTTTCTTGCATATTGAAACTATTTACATATTGTCCATTTTCAATCTTACTATTCACAGTCAAGGGTGAGTCATATTTATCCGATATCGGAACAGGACTCTTGTAAATTGCAGTAGCTTGAGTTTCTTTCCTACATTTTGGTTGTATAGTTAATTCATATTCTTTGTAAATGTGATTGGCTGGATATTTTGCTGCAGAATACATTTTCACAGCTTTCAAATTTAAATTTGTTTGAAGATAATCTAATCTCCCTTGAAGTTTTGTGGCTCTAGATCGAATATCACCGAGTCTACAGAATAGATAACAAATTAAATATCAAAATTACACTTGTTAGATTTCATGAGTACTTACCGTTTAGAATTTTCTGAAATTCTTTCATTTATGGAATTGAAAATATGCGACACTGCAAAATCTAGATTATCTAAAGCTTCAGCAATTTGTACAATAGTTTCTTCGTGTCGCAAATCTTGAGGAATTATAGCTTAAAATAATAATTTATTAAAGAAAATATATATGAATAAAATAAATATATTTAATTCTTACTAAACTAATACCTAAATATCAAAATATTACTTTAGAGTTAGAAATTAAAAAATGAAACTGAGTTACTCACATATTTCAATTCGTTCTGGCATTTTTGAGTCTTAAAAAGATTTACTAAAAGTTCCAGAACATAAATAATAATTTTATCACAAGTTTCCAAATAAAAATCTTATCCTAAACATTATAAACACTGCTATTTTGTAAATAGTATAGTGGAGCACAATCAAAATTTTTAGGTTACTATTTCACTCTGCTTGTACATATAACATATGTAGTCATTCGATTTGTCAACATTCTACATTACCGTTTGAGTGAAGTATTCTAATTATTTTTTTTTTTGTATTTTTAACTTTGTTTTTATTTTAATTTTAATAATTTATTTATAATAAAATGTGAATAGATATTTTTCACCATCTATGACCATATTTATTTATTTGACTTAAAAAATCGTTTTGAAAAGGTTTAAAAATAAACAATAATTACAGAAAGTAGAAGTATTTTATTAAAAATAATTACAAATTAGCGTGTATTTTTTTGAAGATATATTCATCATTTAAATAAGTCGTAATAAATTCGGGAAAATCTTGTTTATTTACAATTTCTAAAAATATATTAAATGCAATAGCTAATTTTGTTTTTGATACATTATAACTCCCGTATTCTTTTATTAATAAATCAAAAATGCTTGAGGCTTCCTTAAAAACATGGTCTCTTGTTATGACTTTATTTTTATTTTCTATTTCTGCACCGTGTCTAATCCACTGCCAAACTTGCGCTCTGGAGATTTCAGCTGTTGCAGAATCTTCAATAGCTCCTTTAAATTCAAATACACCTTTACCGCACAGCCAATTGTAAATAAAGAGTATGGCAACTGTAATATTATGTCTCAACCCTTCTTCTGTTACACCTCCCTTTGGCAGTGTTAACAAATCTATCTCTGTAATCGGTTCAGAAGTTCCAGGATTATTTATCTGATTTGGTAGAGATCCTCCATATTTTTTCCACATTTCATGGACATACTCTATAAGACCAAAATCATACACCATAAAACCATCAATTCCTTCTTGAATCTCTTCTAATTTACTATTTAAAACACTTTCAACAACTTTGTGAAAGTCTGCAGATTGTTTTGAAGGTAAAAGCTTGGCTGCCATTCCACCTGTTGAATGAGCATTCCTCTTATGGCATGTTCTAATTACTAACTGCATGTACTTTTTTAAAAATGGTTTGCTCATATTTACATACTTATTTCTATCTGGAAGTATAAAAGAGGGATGATTCCCGTATTTAGAAATTATAGTTGCTGCATAATCCCAAATGCCGCAGTTCAAACCTAAAGAGTGATCTTTTAATTCATATAAAATCTGCTCCATTTCAAAGGAAGACAGAATATTTTCAATCAAAACGCATGCTTTAATTGTGCCGTAAGGAATTCGCAACCTCAGTTGAGACCAAATAAATATTTCATTCCAGATCTTAGCCTCCAATGCACCTTCCATTTTTGACAAGTAGAAAAATGGTCCAGAATCACACTGAGCAAGAATAGCTGCATTGTGAAACATCAATAGGCCAAAATCAAACAAAGGTCCAGGAATTTTTTTGCCATTGATGCTCATATTGTGCTCTACTATATTCCAGGCTCTTGGTCGGAGCATAAGAATTGGTGCATCTGTAATTTTGGGTACTTTCGGAATCTCATTTCTGACAGCTCTATAAATATTGTACAGTCCACTTATTTGATTTTTCCATGTAGGGCAATGACCGTCGTCGAAATCAACTTGAATTCCCTGCACATTAGCCTTCAAAGCCAGTGTAAACCGATCTAAATCACTTGGACTGACGTCTCCCAAATCCAAGTGGCGATTTTGTAATCTGTGATCTAAAAGAGATTGGATCAACCTTATTACAATTATCCGGTTAACTTAAATTATTTATTTTGCTATTTAATAAAAGCGATTCTTTCAGATTTTCTTTTTGTTTAACTTACTGACTGGAGCTACCTTCCACTCTTCATCGACATTATTCGGTTTAACAAACTTTGGTATCTTACGAGTCTTCTGCAAGACATACTTCCTTTCAAGCCTCGCAGTGTACAGCTCCTCGATATTGTTTTGAAAATGCAAAATGAGTTCGTACAAAAATTCCACAGCCTCTGGTGTTAGCAAAGTGCGGAATTCGCGCTCGAGGCCCGGCGGCGCGGGGCTCAAGTAGACATCGACCTGTTTCATTAGCCTGCTCATGGTGTACTAACTCTTCATTTAAAGGTTTTATTCGCTGCGTATACACTGCGAGTACAAAGGCACTAAATACCAGATAATATCAACGACCCCAGTTATAATTACGTTGCGCGCCGCAGATAAGGTATCATTAGTAAACAACATGTCAGAATGAATTACAAGCGCTTGGATAAATCCTTAGCGTTTTCTTTGCCATCAGCAATGCGCGAGCCGAATTGAAAAGCTCGTTTGGGAAATTTTGAGGCTTCGATAAGTTGAAGTTTGCGCGCCAGCAGGCGCAGTAACAGCTTATCGCCCAGGCCTGCTGGGAACTTTTCCGTCGGACAGCATCTGTACAAATTGAAATAAAAATTATTAAATGTTTAGATAGTATCCCTGACATATGTCATAAATATGACAGGGAAAACAACGCTGATAACCACTAATTGCTTTTTAAGAAGTTTATCCGCATAATCTTTCAAAAACAAAATTAAATGAAAGAGACTGCTGATAAACACACTTTGAAAGACAAACAATTCATACACAATTTTCGAATGTCCACAATAAATAAAAACTTATAGTATTCAGAAAGTATTCTTTATGAACAAAAAACAAAAGAAAAAAAGAAAAAATTTTTATGAATTAAACGAAATAAAATAAAAAAAGAAATTTTTCTATATTAATTTTTTTTTAAATTTATTTATTTATTTTTTTTTTTTTAATTGAGAATTTTTTAAGAATGCTGATCGGGTAAGATATGTTTGTGAATTAGGAGGAAAATAGATAATAAAATTATCGAACCTTTCCCAAGCCGGAAGTTTTTGTACAAATTCAGTCAAATCCTCATCCAAGTAAGGCAACCTGGATTGCCTGCCGTGATCGGCTACCATTCTATCGTCTCTTCCTAGATTTCTCTCCGAGATCCTATCAAATTCAAGTTTCAATTCTTCCGAAAGGGCAGTCCAGCCGTTGCGTTTCAGTATCGTTCTATGCCTCATGTATCCACCAAATTGTTCGTCGGCACCCATACCGACAAGGAGCCCCCGACAAGTCGATTCGTAAGGCTCTTTTGTCGAGTACACGCAGCTCTTCGCTCTACTGGCGAACCAAACGGCGCAGGCCAAACTGTCGTCGAGGACTGTTGCGTGTGGATACACCAAATTTGCAATTCGCGTTGATCTATACTTTTCCAATTCTTCACCAGGTACATCAACCTGAAATCAAGTTGAATTCAAAGTCTTTTTATATCAGTTGTAAAAACTTAATTTAGTTAGATATATTTCATACTTCAAGGAAGTTGAATTTCCGTTTAGGACAGATCTTTAATAGTTCTTCGTAAGTTGTTCTGCCAGTTATTCTGTCTGGAACATCATAATTGGAGTTGCCTTTTCTTTCAAATGCAACATTGATTAAATCTATTGGTTCATCAATGTCAATGTGATTGTGAGCTAATGCTGCTAAAATTGCTGAATCCAGTCCACCTGAAAATAAAACACCAACTTTTGCATGTTGGCATGTTTGGTCAGTTCCATTTAATTTTGTGCAATTTCTACAAAATTTAGGAATAATTTTAACTCTTCTTTTGACTGATTCATTAAGCAAAATTTCCAAATGACTGACAAGTCGCATAATAGTGTCTTCTTTTAATAAATAATCCATAATATCGTCAAACGTTTTATACTCCTTGATATTTTTCACATATTTTAAGAAACCCATTTCAGATGTAGGCTGGATATTGACAAATAAATCATATGTGCTTGGTAAACATTTTGATTCCACTACTTGAATTTCGGCATTGTATTGATTTTTTAAGTCATTTATACTGTTGAAAAATCGTTCATTTGGTTTATACCAAGGCATGCATTTCAAAGATAATTTCTCCTTATTTAAATCAACTGTAAATATTCCTATAGCTGGTACTTGCATAATATTTTCTATACTTTTGTCAGCAACAGATGTAAGGAGTAATGACTTACAGTCTTCATTTATTCTGATTAACAAACTATGCCTTCCTAATCTGTCTCTTCCAAAATATAGAAAATTTGATGATTTCTGATAATAAATAAAACTAAATGGTCCTTTAACCTTATTCAATGTTGCATAAACATCTGTGGAACTTTTTAAAGACATTAAAATATTTTCACTATCACAAGTGTTTTCTTTGAACTAAAAAACAAAAGAAAATACATATTTAATAAGTGTAAATGAAATAGTAAAATTGTTGCTTAACTGTAGAAAGCAAAATATCAATAATCTTACCATATCACCAGAGAAAACATCTCCATTCCAAAGAAGAGTATTGCAATCAGTGTCAACAAGTGGTTGCGAAATTGGCTTCAATCCTTGCATCCATAATATGCTTGCGTAGAACTGACCATGCCACTGGTCTGTGAGATTCTCTTGTATTCCGTGTAAACCATCCGGGCCTCGTTTGGCAATGAAATCTTTGCACAGGGTCCACTACCAAAAAAGCACCAATTATCATTGTATTCTTTTAAATTCTTCTGTCAAATGTTTACTAAAACTATGTAAACTTTTATCCATTAAATGAAAAAATAAATAAGTAAATAAATTAATAAAATGTCAGTTCTTATCAAACGAAACTATTTTTCTACAAACTGTTATCTCATATGGTGAAACTGTTTGCTTGTTAGGTAGTCTTGTTATTTGGTATTTAAAAAAAGACTCGTTACCTCGCACGACTCATCTGTTTTGCATGGCGTTTGTCCACTGCTTGCACAAGTTACGGTACAAAATATTCCGCACATACTTGACTACCTAATGGTAAGTGCCCCTTTCTTGAGAGTTTAGCAACAATTTTTTAAGAAAAACATGCACGTGTGAAACTTCATCGCAGCTAAGGTTAGGCGCGAAGGCCGCCCGGCATTGGAGGTTGGACGACCAATAAAGGCGCGCAATTTTCGTCGCGGCTTCATTTAAATGTGCATGTGATTACTTAAAGCTTAAGTGGCAACCTACTTTTTTCAATGTTTCTCTTACAGACGCGACAAAGGATTCTTTTTATTGTTTCTTAAGGCTGTGAAATACTAAAATAGCAAATTAAAAATATGAATAATTCAAATACTCTTATTTTTTTAAATAATAAAAGTGTAATTTTAATTATCAATGCTCTTTAAATAAAGCTTGCTTTTTAAGTTACGAGAGCAAACACGAAAAAGCTGATAATAAAATTAAAAGTTGAAAATTGGACAGAGGGAAAGGGTTGACAAAAAGACACGGTACAAGCCTGAGTAAATAGTCAGATAAATATATATTTTATTTATTTTTTTTTTTTTTTTTCAATATACAAATTTGCCTACAATATATTAAGGAACTACTAATTCGACCGACAACTCAATCGCCTTATCGCTCTTAAACATATCACGAATCATTGCGAGTTTGGTTTTGAGCGTAACAAGCACTTTTTCGTCTTTCCATTCCTTCTCGATCACCATCGCCGTCCAATCATTTCTCGCCGCGGGGCACAAAACTCATCCATCCGTTCCTCCTCTCATGAAAATACACACGTCCCTGTTGGTTTTTTTACTTCGTCGCATACGTAAAAAAATATCGCGAATGCATATATCGAATCGCACAACACCCGTGAGCTTTTTTCATTTCTTATTTTTTAATTGTGTGTCTTTTTTTTTATTTTAATTCTTACGCAAGTCGTCTCGTTCCTTCGTTCTGCTGCTTATTCCGCAAGGTCTTTTGCATTCCCGATCGTGAGATATAGTTTCTTTTTTCGTATGCTGAGAAGAAAATTTTTCTCTTGAACCTCTTCTCCGCGGTTAAAATCAAGTCAGATCGTAATTACACATACACTGTGGTTACTTGCTACGTACTTAGTTTGTTATTTAATTTTTTCGTTCACAGTTTCGGCTAAACTAAAAGACTTTACGTTAGTTTCGTTAACTATATACGCACACTTAAATTCGTCACAACGATCCAGGATCGACGACGAGCAAAGAAGAAGTTCAGCTCCCGAGTCTCTTTAAGTGTTACTCTTTTTCGGGAATAGCGTACACATATAGCCCCGTGATGACAATTAAGTTTTTTTTTCCTTACAGAGAACAACCAAAGCTTATGCGGCGTCTGCGTTTCTCGCTGTCATGCTCATTAAATGTAAGTCCAACTGAATCGACTCGCCGATCGCGGGGATCGACGAATTTGGCTTAAATATTGTCTATCCTATTATCGTTTATTCGCATCGGAATTTAATCGCGCGCTTCATCTGCCAATGAAATGTCTGACCACACGGGCGATTAGGTAGATCATGCTCTCTAGATGTTCGACACTACCATTGAACTGCTTTTTTTTCTAACGATGTAGATACAACTGTTAAACGGTTTGATTTTTTTCCACATGCGGACAACTACGGATAGGATTACAAGATCATTTGTTTCTTTTTTTTTTCTCTTACATATGAGTTATGAGAAAAATAGCATTATCTCTTTGTTTAAAATTTTGTTTACAGTGTGTCTTTTTTTGTACTCGGAGAAAAAAATTTCTAATGAAAATTGTAATAGCCTATATTAATACTCTCACAGACTTAACAGTTTTGGAAAAATTGTAATAATTTCTTGTAAAATTTACTACAGATTTTTGTTTAACATTTTGCTATATATTTCTAGGAAAATTTACAAGAAACGATTGTATTTTTTCTAATAATGTATGTGAGAACATTAAAACAGAGTAATACCAATTTTAATGGAACTTTGTCCTCCCATGTTTTTTGTTATAAGTACACGCAATAAATAGTTCGAAATTTTACAAAAAGTAAAGGAAAGTCTACCAGACTATGGTTAATTTAAGAATAAGTGATGTGCTACTTCTGTAATATGTATACGCTGCAATTTACATGTTTCGTCGTTGAGTCGAGAAAAAAATATACAGTTCACAAGTATAATCTACATTTTTTATGAGCTATTTAATTGGCAATGTTACATTTTAATGTTTTTTTTTCTTATTTAGTAGTCATTTTTTTCGTATCACTTACATGTATGACTTATTTTTATCGAATTAACGGGGAGAGGTCTAATGAAAGTTCTTTTAGGACCATCGAAAAAAATAACGTGAAGCTGAGTACACTTTCAAAGGTTCGACTGTTACATTAGCAATATTGAACATTGAATTTTAAAGCCTTAATTTGTTGCATTACGTATCGATACATGAACTTGGTACGGTCACAAACATCGTATAATTTTTGTCTCTCTGGCGGATTTTCTTTTCCGTTCCACAAAATCAGCTCAGAACTTACTTTATTTGAAAGAAAGTCGCGAAATTAAAAGTCTCGTTACCGTTCGAGCGCGACGGGTCTAAAAAAATGTTATAAAAATATTTCGTTTCGGGCACAAAAAAACATTTCTATGGCACAATCCGATACAACCATCGTGAAATTTCGCAGACTGTTCTTTTCTCCTGGTCGAACGCTTCTTTTAAAGTACAATACCTAATATACACCACATTTGTTTTAAAAAAAAAGTCGCAATAAAACGCAAGTGTTGTGTGATTTAATACATTTTGTTTGATCAATCATGATGAGTAAAAAATTCGTCATACCGCAATTATTAACGAATGCTCATTTTCACCTTTATTTACAAGAAACTGAAAGAGAAGGAAGATTAAGAGAAATGAATAAAATACCGCGCTACAGGTAATAATCAATATAACATATCTTTTACAGAAAATCTATATAAACTTTTTACACAATCAAAACTTTCTTTAGCAATGAACGAAAAAGAAGAATCATAATGTAGAATACACTCGAATTATTTACAAATAACACGCAAGATCGAATCCCGTCTCGACTTGGAGAAGCCGCAGTGGCCGAGCCGAGTATATACATCGCGGTCGGCGATAGGGCCTCTTCTGTACAAGGCGCGGGCCCGCGCTGGAGATGTAGAGAGACAAAAAAAATTTGCGTGGAGGAGAGGGGGGCTGACTAAAGGTGGGCGAGGACCTCGACGGCGGTGACGGGCGGCGTCTGGTCGCCGCTGAGGATGACGGGCTCGCTCTCCGTCTGGACGATGCGCACGAGGTTCGCATCCTTCTTGGAGGGCACGAGGAGCGAGCAGGACTGGTGGGGCTGGACGGCCCGGTGGCCGCAGTAGCTCGGCGGCCGGCTCTCGCGGCCCACCGACGCCTGGAGGCTGCCGTTCGCCGTCGGCCCCGGGAGGGCACCCGCGGCACCGGCCGCGCCGCCCGTCGCGCAGCTGCCCGCGTTCGACCGGTACGTCGGCGGCGGCGACGACGTCGGCTGCAGGCGGTCCAGAAGCAGCAGCCGCAGCCTGTACTCCTGCATACTCGCCTGAGGAACAGAAATGACAATTAGTTTACGTTCGATCATTTCGTATCGCGTGCTTTTAACTACGCACTTTTCTATTTTTGGAAATGTATATTATTGGGTATGCGTACCCTACTCAGAAGAATCGATTAAATCCTATTTACAAATAGGCAATATGCTTAAATCGGAAATTTATATCAGTGGTTCTACTAATTATTCCTATTTGAAGAGAAAATTAAATGCGATTAAATAGTAAAAATACACAAATT
>JAXIUT010000048.1:19028-29465 GCA_035586675.1 Eurytoma californica | reverse complement strand
TCACTTACCAACCAGTGAGAACTGGAGTCACTGTAAAAATCAGTGAAAATTTCACTGATTGGATTTTAGAGAGTAAATTTGTAAGTAAGCGGCGCTCGATGTAAATCAGTTATCGGCCGTACCAGACTATACCGACACTTAAAAAATAGTTTAACGGTAATTAGCACGTGGATAAACCTGCCTAATCAATCGAAGCGTCCAAATTGGAAAATCCAAAGTGAAGCGGAGCCTCCGTCGATGTTGTTACAGCTGCGCTTGCACGTCGAAACTTTATCGGCGGATTTCGAAAAAGCGTCGCATGTCGGCGCGAAAATCACAGCCGCAGGCGCGTCCGTAAATCGGAAACGTCGGTCAATCGAGTCGCGAGCGCAAAAAGCCGCGGCGCCGTAATGATTTCCCGAGAACGCGCGCCCGGCGAATTATTATCGCCGCTTTTATCGAGTCACGCGATATCGAGTGGGCTCCCAAGATCCGATGGTAAATGGCTGTTTGATGAGGGGAAAACTAATGGCTTTGTTGTTCCCGGCGCCCTTTCTTTTTTAAATCGTTTACGCCGCTCTGTCTCCTTTTTCCTTTCAGAGCGGTTTGTACGTCTGGATGATCTTTTTGATCCAGCTGAGCGGTGGTAATTATACGCGTAAATGCCGACGTGCTTTTTGCACTGATTCTTGTAAATTATTCTGCGGAATTGATGCAAAATATAGTGTATTTATTTTTAGTTTATTTTGAAAAGTTCAATGTAATTTTGCAAGAAATTTTCAATTATATATTTCTCTATACGTGCATTCGACGTATATAAAAAAGGAAATATTTTTCCATTTGTAAAAATTAAGTTAAGTGGTTGAAGTTCTCATATGATACATCAGTACACAGATAAATTTTAAATTACGACGATAATGACTAAATTATTTGAATTTCCAACAAACTACAAAATAACGATCGTTTAATCGTCTTTTCGAAATTCTTACTAATTTGCATCTAATTCACTGCTGAGATAAAAAGGCGCATCCAATGCGGACAATGAAACGGAATTATAAACGGCGAGGCTGCCTATCGCATTTTTGTCAGTCGAAACAATGCCGCGCCCCGGGAGAATAAAGGAGACCGGGATAAAAAAAATTAAATTTTTCAATGAACCTCCGACGCCAGATAACCCAATCGCTTCACGCTACATCAGTTAGGAAATCGCATTATACACCCCGGGCGAAGATAGGAAAGAGTCGACGCTCGACTGTATCTCCCCGGGACTTTGACGAGTGGCGCTGGTGCCCGGCCAGAGGGGGCCGATGCGATTTTCCGAAAAATGATAAGAGTCGTAAATTAGGGTTTTACGTTTTTCGAGCCGTTCGCCTTCGCCCCCGCGGATTAGCCCCTAAGCCGGCGGGAGTGGCCCATTACTTTTCGCTCGCTCGCCGCTGAAAAGTAACTTTTTAACGACTTCGTCGCAGCGCCACTCTCGTTTCCGATGAGATCCGGCGAGCCTCGCGCATAATGGACGTTCGATGTTTTTTGGCTGGAGGAAAGAGGGAATTTGTTCTTGATGTAGAGGAGAAAAATGCGGTATTGATGGATCTCGCGGATGAAGTATGCCGAGAATTTTAATATGGACGGCTCTCTATTGTTGAACGAATGCGAATTGTAATTTATATTTTATCGATCCTTTTGTCAGTGGAGGAGAAGTGATAAGAGTTTGGGAGCTTTACCTTTTTGCTTGTTCCCTTTTATGTAGTAGTTCGGCAATAAGCAGAAAAAATAAATTGAAATAAATGCATACCTATCCAGTATTAAGCAGATAAAATCACTGAAAAAGTAGAAGAAGCGGGTGTTTTTTAATAAAAAATTTATTCAATTATTTGCATGAAAAATTTCATTACATCGTACGTGATCTGACCACAGGATAACATATCTGCAGATTGTATAATTGCGATTTTGCGCAATTTCAATTAAGAAACTTTGAATTGTTAAAAAAAATATGTAGATTATAGATTGTTTTTCAATATTCTATTAGACGGATATAATGCGATCAACAAAATTTGTCATCATCCTTCCCAATTGTTCATTATAGAATAGAATACATTCATTCTAAAAAATTACACACGCATGTATAGAAAAAATAATTCGACGACTTTCAAGAAAAAAATAGAATAATAAATTTTCACAAGCGAAAAATTACACACGCATGTATAGAAAAAATAATTCGATGACTTTCAAGCAAAACATAGAATAATACATTTTCACAAGCGAAAAATCAAATCATCTCGGCCCCTTTATTGAACCGTCCGCCCCAAGCTCGTAACTCCATCGAACGTCGATCGCCGGCGCGCAAAGTCGCCGTGGTCCCTCCGCAAAAAAGTGAAACGAAAGAGCAACAGATTGCCGGAAGAAAAAAGAAGGAAAAGGAGTCAGAGGTCGAGAGACGGGGATGGGTATATACGCACGGGGTGGACAAAGGAGCGCGCGATGGAAATTCAAAGCCGGACGTTTTCGAGCTCGGTTACGCGATATCCTACGCTCGGCCGGCTCCTCTCGCCCGTATAAAGGGGGGAACGGGATGAGGATGGAAAAAAGGGGGAGAAAAGGAGAGAGAGAGGCGCGTGTCCTTCCCTGCGCGTATCGGATTTCGATACATCGGCCGCCGCGTCTTCGCCGCCGGGGCTCAACGAGTGCAGCTGCCGAAATTTCCTCCGGAGGGGGATGGATTGCTTTGCCTTCTCTCGGCTGCCGAGCCGCGGCGTCGACTCGCCGCCTTTACTCAGCGTAATGCGGGGCTGTATACAGCACTCGTCCGGTTTTTTTTTTTATTCCTCGTCTTCTTTTCTTGATGGATTGCTTTTGCGGCGACTTTTAAAGGGGAATTCGTATCGGAGGGATCGAATGAGGAGAAAACGCGATTGCGGCAATGACGCGGGCTGATGTTTTAAAATACACAGAAATGAGACTCGTTTAAATGACAATTTTAGAAATTCCAGTAAAAGTACGTATTGATGGAATCATTTTTAATTTGGTCGTTCGGTAAAGCCAATTCGTCGATAAAAATAGGAGAACTGAAAATTCACCGAGTTTCAATTATGTAGGTCATTTGCGCGTACTTTAATTTTCAATTTCACGCGATCGCTGATGGTATCTCGCATTTTTAAAAAGTACGTTAATCATAACAATACAAATAGCTGACTGACGCAAATGCTTTGTATTATTCAGATCGTAAATTTCGACCTCGATTTTAATTTCAAAATTAACTGCAACAATACATATCGTGCATATTTAATCGCCAAAGTGGACTATTTTGAATACATTTGCATAAAATAACATATATGTGCATAAAAAAAAGTTAATGAACAAATCATTTTCAGAAAAAAAAAGAAGTAAAATGAATTTTTTAATAAATACTACAATTGCTTATACGGTTTTTAAACGTTATATTGAAATAACGAATTCTCAAGCACGATAAAAAAGCGGCGAGAATCCATCAGCGAAGAGCGAATTTTACACGAGAACAAAGAGCATCGGGCTCGCGCGATTAAAAAAAGGTGGAAAAAGAGAAACGTTTTTTCCCTCCGCGCCGGCACGGCGCTTAAAGCCTCGGAGGCTCGGCTCAAACGAGAACGAAAACTGGTCCTTTCGCGGGGCATTAGTAACAGCCTAGTTGTTCCTTTCCCGCTGTGCGACGAGGCGCGCAGCCTCCCACTTTCGACGCGGCGCATCGCCTCGTCCGCGACCCATTTCCGCGGCCCCGGGGCTCCGCGAGGTAGACGTACGGCGGGGAGGTCGAAGGTCGATCGACGCGCCGATTCGCTGATTGATGGGCGGGCTCGCGCCCCCGGCGAGAATTAGGGATGTCGCCTTTTCAGCCGGCGCAGATTGGCCCGGGAGTTCAATCAACGGGACGAGGCGACTTCTGGCTAATGGCTTTCGATAGGGCCGCCTCGTCGCGTCGAGAGGTGTCCATCGATCGAGCGGCCAAGGGGCTTTTATTTTTCCGCCACGAGGCGATTTTATCGCGGATTTGTCGTGATGGCGCGGACGACCGAGTAGAATGTTGCAGCTAGTGCTAAGTGGCGCGCGTTAGGGAAATCAGGACGATTGCAATAGTTTACTCGTGGCCTTTTACAGAGATTAATAATCAATCAATTATATCAATACTATTACGTAATTAGTATCTTCAAAAGATATAGCTAACAATTTACTTTAACAATTGATCAAGTCTGAATCGAGTAGTTCCGATAAGTTTATTATTCGGTACTCTCTAAAATCAAAACAGTGAAATTTTCACTGGTTTTGACAGTTACACCAATTTTCACTGATGGAAAATACTTAGCGTTACAGAGCTTTAAAGTATTATTGCTAAAAATTTTTTTAGTTTTAAGCTTTATTTTTAAGTTTTATTATGTACCGGACCAGCGAACAGGAAGTGAATTCCTCTGCTGGGTTACTTTTGTACTACTTAAGTAATGTTAATTGCTGAAATGTATTTTCTAATGTACTATTGTAATTTTCTCTGATTGAAATAAATAAATAAAATAAAATAAATAAATGTTTTAAAATTTATTATTATTGCGAGTGTCCTTTAATCAATCTGCTAAAAATTTTGTAAATGTGTCTTTTTATCAGAAGTTATATAAGAATTAATTTAATTATTAATTTTAAGTAAAACTTACGTGTCACGTTCTTTTATCTTAAGAATCTATATTGACCTCTGCATAATCTACCTGCATCTAGGGTTAACATGATATTAATCGTCTTCTAGACATTTATGCAATTCTTGTAAAACTAATAAAATCTTGCAAATTTTCTCTTAGTGCACGTCGTTTTGCCATAATGTTTTGGTACACTATTAGGCAATTTATTCGGTAACTTCCGTTTCGTTATATCTAGTAGCTCATCAAAATCGTTCGAGCAGAATTTAATTTCTGTTTCTAAAATGTAACGATTACATTTCTTTTTCTTTAGAATATGAATCTTGGGACTGGTGCATTTCAGTCATCATATCCCACGGTTAAGATGGTTATTGACCCAATAATTTCAGCTGTATCTTTGCAAAGCACAGACCAAGATACCACCTTTTAGTGATTAGGAAAACTCAACTGAGTTTGTAAAAAAAAACATACGCTTCTGATATTACGTTGATGATGCTTGATGGGTTGTGCCTATACAATGAAAGATTGCTTGTTCTCCATAAGTAAGTCCACACCAGTAGGCCGTGCGGGATGAAACGCCTTTATTTTTAAAATTGGAAATTTTGTATGCACATATGTGATATCAGTGAAAATAAGTATCTAATCAGGAATGTTGTAATTTGTACCACAGCGAATTCAATTCAATAAACTTCGTTTGACATTTTGATATAATTTTTTTATTGCTGTCAAGTTAGTATTATATTATTCAGTTAGTATAGTCATATAATAAATAACATCTGTTACAAACGATGCAATTTTTTAATTATAATTTAAAATTATCTTTTAACTATTAACAATTTTATACACTCGGTTCACGTGTATTGAAAAATTAATATAAAAGATGTCATTAATGATTTTCTTTTATGTAAGTGCGCGTTAAACGTTCATTCGGAATACAAATCATACGCGTATTGTTAATCAGTCTTGCAATTGGGCAAGTCAAGAACGAACTTCGTGTCTCGGAATCTTCATTATATTTTTTCTTCGTCAACGCTGCCTTTTAAAGGAGTTCCTTCTTTTCTTTTACCTTCGTTTAAGTAAGCTCCATGTATGGCTTGAAAAACTAATAAAGATACTTAAAATTAAACTTGGAACTAAAACATGAATAATTTTAATATCTATATGTACACAATCAAGAAGGAAAAGCATCATTAAAGAAACGAACTTTTTTTTACAAATAAACAAGAATTGAAATAAAAAGCAAGCACAATATAAAATTTTCAGCGGGTAAAGGATTAAAGTGACTTACGAATGCATCGCTATTAAATGTACTAAATGAATGAACAAAGTACGTGTCGCGTCAAGTCGCTTTATTTGATTTTTCACTCATGATCATTAAGTTCGATCACAATGATTACTGGAAACAATGTTTACTCAGTGAATCGACGAAAAGCCGAAAATAATCGGTATATTCAATTCGTATATTGAAACGAATGTGAAAGGGAAATGTAGGTAGTTTGGGGGACAGGGGGAGGAGAGGAGTGGCGTACATTGCGGCTTCGTAGGCGAGCGCTCAAGCGGCTTCGCTTCGCCAGCAAAGCCGTTTCAGTCGCGGACCTTTGTACAAAAACTATAACTAATATAATATATATTTATATATATAATATTTTGTCTACCATGTAGAAAACAATGACTTCGAGCCTTTTGTAAAGTCGTTAGAAACATCATTTGCGCTTTATCGAAGTCCTTAGTTCAGGCTACAATTGTTACTCGTGCAAACAGTAAACGAAAAATTTTCTCGAAATCTTTTACTCGACTCGTGTAATGAAAACATCTAGTGACGCTCATACATTTTTCTCTTATATTTTATACGTTAAATTTTAATGTCTGTCTCGTCCTTAGCGATCGACTTGTAATAAATGCTGTACATTACAAAAGTATCGAAACGAATAAATCTATCGCGCGCGTTAGTATACTGTAAAAATCGCTTAGCCGCACGATTAATATTTTTACTTGCACTACAGTTTTACCTTTTTTTTCTTTTACGTTTATATTCAGTTATCTCGCATTTCTTCCCTTTGCTTAGATCATTCAAAAGTTTAGAAAAGCGAGATCTCCCAAAATCACTGTTCACCCATGGTATCTTCATTTATATAATATATATACTATATATAACTATACACCTACAATAGTTAACAAGACAAGTCTGCAGCCCTTTACGCATCGGGCACGAATCATTAATTTTTCCATTTTATTTTCAATTATATCGATTAAACTTACATGTTTTAAGTTAATCTTAAGAAGCGTGAGTTTTCTCTTTTTACTCTTAGCGCTCTTAAATCTTAAGTGGCCTCTCGCACTCGTGTCTGGAGGCGCTCCTCGTTACTCGCAATAAAATCGAGGCACACAGGACGTCGAGAAATGGCTTCGTCGACTTGTTTCATTTATTTATTTTTATTTTATTTCGGATGTAACGTCTTCTTAGCTGCTCGTTAGAGTTTGACGCGAGTTATCAATAATTTCCGGACATTCTGTGCGAAATTCTCTCGCTTGTACATTACCTTTGTCAACTGCGTGAAATTAAATCAATTTCGCGTTTTATTTTCAATCTCGCTGACATCAAAATAGTTTCGATTTCTTACAAATTCTTTTGATTTTATTCGACGTATACAATATTTAATGCGATGCGCTTCATTCAATTTTTATACGTTCATACGTGCTGATCATGAATTACAAATATTTCACTTTAGTTGACAAGTCGTATTTCATAAAGTAGCGCTAATTCTGTATGTTTAATGTTTCTGCTTTTATAGAATAATTAGGATAACGCTCGCTAGCTGCATTGAATACAAATTGTTTTGTAGTTGGCATTGAATACTGTGCTTCTCTAACTTTCACCATTTGTGTAAGTTCGGTTATTCTGCGATATCTTCATTATAGAAAAGTTGACGGTAGGAAGGTAAAAAACGTGCTTTTGAGTTACATTTGTTTTTAATGTAATTTTTTTCTATAATATCTTCTACATTGTCAAAGCTCTGCACGATTACCACAGTTGTAAAATCGAACGTGGATGTAGCGAAAAATCGTTCTAACGAAAGCTATCGCTGGCTTCGAAAGGACGGAAGTGGAAAAATCAAATACATCGTGGAATGTATTGTTTAAGTCTTTAAAAGGTGAACATTATGCTTTCGATAAAAAATGAAATACATCATCGGAATAAATGCTTGCGATCAGTCGACATAGCAATCGGCTTTTATAAAATTGTATCCAAAAAAAGCACCGCAACAATTCGGTGATTGTGCAAAATACAAATATAACCAATGGCTTTCAATAGCCAAGACTCGTCGAGTAAATAATTGAATTAAAAAAAAAAGGAGCGGAAGATGTAGAAAACTTCTGTTTTTTAACTGGAGTAAACTTTTTTTTCAAAAAGTCAGTCGAAAAGCTCTGTTTTTGATAGTCGAATATAGAGTGGGCGTTTCACAGACGTCATTTTAAAATCATGCTCTCAGTAGCTCCATGTCTTTACACTTTACACGAGGCTTTATAAAATCAGTAAAATGTTTATAATACTAAAAAACTCGGTATAGACGCATATATAATATCACAGAAAAATTATGTTTAAAGTTGTGATCATAGTATATAGCACGCACACATAACAATGGCGATATGTAAAAATTAAAAACAACGTGAGAAAGTTTCGCGAAGGAAAAAAGTCATGATTATAAGAATAAACTAAAGCAATCGAAGAAGCTACTGAAGATGACGTGTGTGCAGCCCTGGTCCACTCTCTACTCCTCCGTAAGCAGCCTTTTTCATTGTGAAAATAATCATTTACCCGCGAGCCACGGCCATGTGGTCCACTAGATTCAGTCGGTCGTTCGGTAAAAAAATGAGCGTCTTGCGAAAGGCGTCGCGACTATCCTCGGATCCCTGGGCAACGCGCGGGAGTCTCGGTCCTGTGTCTCTTATATGGCAACAACAACAGCAACAACGGCGGCGGCAGTGGCGGCGACGGAGCGACGGTTATTAGGGATTGAGGCCCTGGCGCTTCTCCTCCTCGAGCATCGCATCGAGCTCGTTCGTGAGATTCGTCAGCATGTTGCCGATGTCGCTGAGCACGTCGGCGGGCTCGCTACCCGCGGCACCGACACCCGGCGACGCGTTCGCGTGCTGCTGGTGCTGATGCTGGTGCTGGTGCTGCGACATCATGTGGCTGGGACTGTTGGCGTACTCCTGAGCGGCTCGCGCCGCCCGCTGCTTTATCGTGCCGGCGTTCTCGTTGGCGAACGGCAGCGAATCTGACTCGGTACTTGAACTCGACTAAAAATACAAAATGCACGATTATAACACTTTAAAGGTTTAAATCGAGATTTTAAAAATTAGTACTCTTTATATACATTTTTCGCACAGAAGGCGCTCTGTTCAACTCGCTTACAATTGACGACTACATTTCTGAGAAAAAAACCAGACACATAAATCGATAGATTTTTTTCTCCTCTTTCTGATGGTACTATTATTTTTTATCTAAACTGTGTTTTTGTGGATAAAAATTTTGTTTGAATATTTAATGTAAATTTTCTAAAAAAGTGCTTCTTTTTTTTCGAAATAAATTTTTTTATTTTAAAGTGCAAATCTTAAACTACAAATTATCTGAATTTTAAGTTGGAGAAATGAAGGGTTTGTAAGTATAAGTTAATTATCAAATAAAATTTTTGGCCACAAAAAACACAGTTTGGATAAAAAATAATAGTACCATCAGAAAGAGGAGAAAAAAATCTATTTTTTCTCAGAAATGTAGTCATCGATTGTGAGTTGAATAGAGAGCCTTTTATGCGCGCGACGGTTGGTTTTTGGTGGACGCTCCCACATACGAATAAGTGAAAATCATCCACATGTACTTATTTAATATTAAGAGCCGTCCACGTATGGAAAAGTGAATGAATTTATTTGATTTCACGTTTAGAGAGTACAGGAAGTCGTTGTTCCGAGTACCTTAAAACTGGCGTCGGAGCCGTTGCGGTGCTGCAGGGCAAGAGAGGCAATGAGCTCGTGTTCGTCGCTGACGTTGGCGCTGACGCTGCCCCAGCTGCGCGACATGGAGGAGGGCGGCCGGCCGAGCTGCGCCGGCGACGACGTGGCCGAGGGAGTCTGCGAGGACTGCGACTGCGTCTGGTGCGCGGGCGAGGAGGTCGCCGACATCATGTGCTGGATATGATGATGCTGATGCTGGATGAGAAGCTGCTCGCAGCCGGAGGTGGGCACCGGGCCGCTGCAGTCGATGACCACGTCTCCGTTCCCGCTGCCGACGCTGTTCACCGACGACACCGAGCTCTGGCGTCGCGGTGGCGACGGCGGTCGTCGTTTCAGCAGACTCGGACTACTGTCCAGCCCGTAAGTCAGCTGGTACTTGTTGTCGAAGTCGCGGGGCAGCGACTTGTATGAACCCTGTGTCGCCTGGATCTGCGGGAAGAACGTCTACTCTTATTTATGTAGATCGGGCGTTTTGAAAATACACTCTTTTTTCGACCTGTGCTCTTATTTTGTACCAAACAATGAAGATTTTATTGTTAAATGTACTAAATTCATTAAATATTAACATTTCTGATGTTATCTCTTCTATTTACAGTTGGCATTCTTATACACTGAGAAAAATGTGTAATAAAAATTACTATAATCCTGATGAACAGGGTGACCGACCTACTTGACACTTTCAGCAAAACAATAAAATTTGATATAAATTTTAAAATTTTTGTTATAGCCACTTAGAAAAATTACTAAGTAGATTTGTAAAAATTGAAAGTTTTAAAATTTACACAACATT
>JAXIUT010000048.1:0-15508 GCA_035586675.1 Eurytoma californica | reverse complement strand
CCCCCTTCCCTCAAAATCGATTGGACGCGAGTCACACACACACACACCTACGCGGCACGCTCTTGTCGAACCGAGACGCGAGCGGCCTTTTTTTTGGCTCGCTCTCCTTTCAATTTTCCCCCGATCTACCGGGTGATGGCAGCAGGTCTAACCATTTGCCAGCAAAGAAAAAGAAGAATTTTCCCCCGTATAGAGGAGCGTGCAGTTGGACACTGCTCGAGCGCAGCTGTGCCTGCGTAGTTACCACTTTGCTAGACACACGCCGCCTGTGGCATGGTACAAGCACCCGCGTGACGTATGTATATATATGTACATATGCATTCGACGGAGAAGAGCTTGCAGCCTTTTTTTTCCTTTATCTATACTAGCTATAGGATTTGTGTCGCGCTCTATGATATCTAAATGTGGTAATATAGTCGAAGCTAATAAAACTAGAAGTTGAAATAGTGAAGCAGACAAATTTTGAACGATTCCTGCTAGGCAGAGAAGTCTATGATGCTTTAATGCAATAATTTGCATTCAAATTTAAACTTCATTTATTATTTAATTATAAATTCTATTTTTACAATTTTTATATTGCATTAGTTTAATTATTTAACTCACGAAAATTTTACAAGAAAATATGCACAATCAAAAATAACAGACAGTAATTGCAGTGTTCTGAATGCAAGACGTAATTATCATAATAATTATGACCTGACTTCTGAATTCAAAATCTATTACTTATAGAGGGCGCTACGCAACCAAGTATCTGCCAGACTATGAATGCTGTACATATATATGGCTGCACCTCGGTGCCAATGGCATGCCATGGCAGTCGGCGATTTCAGTTCTCCAAATATCCACCGACTATACCTAACCGAGATCGGTGTTGCGTTGTGCTTTATGCGATGCTGATGCGACTGCGTGAGTCGGCCGCCGCGGGAGTGTGATATGCCGGGATTGGAGCACAGCTTTGGCTTCCACACGAGTACATCCGCGTACGGCCTAATGTCCGATGGTGTCGCCTCTGAGCAAGTGAAAAAGTTTTTTTTCACGTCTGGCAAAGCGTCATCACGGGACGACGACGACGAGGACGAGGCGGACGACACCCTCGAGGTCTACATCCCAGAGGTAAGGCCCGTTGCCACCTATATATTTGCGGCTCTCGCCCTCAGCGAGGCGAGGTTCTTTCTTGCGCGGCCACATTCCATTGGAAAAAAGTTGTCTGCTACTGGTGTTACGCGAACCGCCAGCTTTGTGGTTAGTTTTCGCTCTAATACACTGGCACGTGCTCCAATGCGTTCCTTGTACCTACTTCATTAGTGTAACAACAAATACTTTGATTACGTAACTTTTTATGGAGATATTGTAATATTATTTTAACTAAAATGGTTTTATGTAAAGTAGAACATTTAATTTCTATTTCCTGTTCAAACGTTTCGTTTTTTTAATGTTTTTACTTTATTTTCAGCTGTTGCAAGCTAACTATTATTATTACACTTGGCCTTCGGCTCCTGTCTTGGCTTGGTATTTATGGGAACATCGAAAAGAACTTCTTGGTAAACGGGTTCTTGAACTAGGTTCTGGTAAAAATTAAATTTTTTGTAAATTTTTGTTATCAAAGTAAGGATTTTTTAACTTTTAAGTAACTAAATTGATTATTTTAGGTACAGCACTTCCTGGAATTGTTGCAAGCAAGTGCGGAGCTGTCGTCACTCTTAGTGATTCTGCAACATTACCAAAGTGCTTACAACACATAAGGAGAAGTTGTGAACTAAATGGAGTTCTTTCACAAGTAAAAGTTGTTGGTATTACTTGGGGAATTTTTCTATCCAATCTATTCAAACTTGGACATTTAGATCTTATATTGGGTTCAGACCTCTTTTACGATCCTTCTGTTTTTGAAGATATTGTTGTAACTATTGCATTTCTTTTGGAGAGAAATCCAGTTGCAAAGTTTCTTTGTACTTATCAAGAGCGTAGTTCAGATTGGTCTATTGAGCATTTATTAAACAAGTGGAATCTAACTTGCTCACACATATCACTGGACAATCTTGGAGCAGATTCTGGACTTGATGTTCAGGAGTTGATGCAAGGTCATACTATTGATTTGCTAGAGATAAAAAAGGCTTGAAGTTGGATATGGCTTCAAAAAAGAATATTTTGTTTGTAGGTAATCTCGCATGGACCACTGGTTCACATGAGCTTAAAACTTACTTTGAAAAATTTGGAGCAATAAAGCATTCCTTTGTTAAGTATGATAAAGAAACTGGGTTAAGTAGAAACTTCGGTCGTGTTGAATTTAAACAAGAAGAATCTAGGAAAGCAGCAACTGAATCACTAGATCATACAATTGACGGCAGAAAAGTGGAATTAAAATATTAAATAATTATTAAATTCAATTTCATGTTAGTTAGTTTCATTCAAACATGGCTGAAAGCTTAGAAGTGGAATCTTCAGATCTTGAGGAGACATTCAACAAAGCAGCATCCCATTTGCAATCTTTAGTATCCAAACTAGATACTGGTCAATTACTGGGTTTTTATGGCCTATACAAGCAGGCCACATGTGGTCCCTGCGACATACCAGCCCCAAGCTGGTACCAAATGCAAGCAAAACACAAATGGGAAGCCTGGAAAAGCCTTGGAGAGATGAATAAGGTGGCAGCAATGGGAAGTTATATTCGTGCAGTGGGAAAATTAGATCCAACTTGGGAACAAGAAAGCAGGTCACAGTCAAAGGCTTGGGTAGTCGTAAGCACACTGCCAAACACTGATACCGAACTCAAAGATATTGATAAGAAATTACTGGACTGGGTGAAGGATGGTAATCTGGATAAAGTGCAGTTGTTCTTATCGCGAAATAAACAGGACATTCATGCGAAGGACCAAGATGGCATGCTCCCCATTCACTGGGCTGCTGACAGAGGCGATATTGAAATATTCAAGATCCTTGTCGAAGCTGGATCTGATGTGAACGCCGTCGACGTTGAAGGACAGACTCCCTTGCACTATGCAGCCTCCTGCGGCCACGAGGATATTGTCAGGTATCTGTTAAGTAGAAACGTCAAGCTCGTTGAGGATGATAGTGGTATGTCGCCAAAGGACGTTGCTGATGAAGCTCTAGCATCCATTTTTTAAGCTGCACTGATATTTTATGTAAAAAATGTTTGTATGAGAGCATGTTAATAAAGTCTTTGTTGACAAAATTTAGATTGTCATCAATTCCATATAACACTTTTGCATTCATTCGTGAGATTAAGATTATGTAAGAGTCAAAAGAAATACAATGACGCTTTTTCTTTTGAAGAATTTTTTTTATTTACAAATACATATTTTAATACTCCAATGTATTCACAGCCTAAGCTTTCCTTAGGTAAATGCATGCCAAACCTGCCAATATGATAATGACTAATTATATTTATATTTATCGTTTAGAACGAAAAATAATTTTCTCAAGGAATAACTTTTAAAATCTGATAGACTACCAATCATTAACAAAAATGATCTTTTGATCACACAACTCTCCATGTTACATATGAAGCAAGAATATTACGAAAATAATATTTTTTTTACTTTTTCATTGGATGTGCAAAAATAATTTTTTTTTATGTAGTTGGTTGATATTGACAATGCAGAATCATTTATTACTTTTTATTTACTCATGTAAAATTTAAAAAGAAGGCATTATACGATTGGAGTTTGATCTCACAGAACTCGCATAAACTTTTAGAATATCTAATTTGGAAATAATAAAAACTTACGTATGTACACATACTCCTATGTCGTAAGGATCAATTTGACTGAAATCTCATATTCACGTTTAATGTGAAACAAATAATAATAATTATATAATAATAATAATATTTAATATTAATAATATATTGAAAACAAGCATAATAATAAACGACACTTGCGAATTCTCCAAAGGATCTGTCATGTCAAAGATGTGGACGAATGCTTTTAATCGCACTGTCCAATGCAATTCCTGTTTTAGAGTAAACAAATCTGATTAACGTAATGACATTAAATGCGAGCACACGTTTAAGCATTGTGCGTTTTGGCGATGACGTTGGAAATAAGAGATCGGGGCGGAATTGACTCTTGTTTTCATTAATTGCTTCTCTCTCTCTTACAACACATCGTGAACGTAAATCACCGATTGCGCGACGGCTCAATTCTTTTGTTTGTGACAGTATAAAAAACTACGTTGCAAAAATACCTGACGTATTATTTAAAAACGTTTGCGGAACTTGGTATAGTAGTGGAATTAGGCGAACGTTATTTTTTTCGATTCAATGATAAAACCATGCGGCAGCCACGGTGGATGATTTTTCGATGCTGCAAAATCATACGGGTGAACTGGTTGTGAACAAAATTTTTACGTAGGCCACATTCCAACCAGCTTTTTCTTCAACTTTCATTCCGATTAAATTATCTCTTCTATCAGAGGTGCTTTTAATTACTTTTTAAAGTTATAAGCTCCCTTTTGATAATTTTTAAGACACATTGATTGATGATTTTTTTTTTAATTTTACGCAAGCAATCATGGGCAAAATCTGTATATAAGTTTGGATTTTAATACTGAAATTTTGCAATACAACTTATTCTTCGCAAATTGAATACATGATTAAAGTGTGCTCAGTGCAAGTTATAAAAACAATGTTTTGCAATCAAAAATATTTCTTTTATATAAGCATAAGCAACTTACAACTCTTACCGAGTTTTAATAAAAAGAATTTCTAAAACTTTAACAGCAGATTAATACGCGATCGAATTAGAAATTATTTCAAACTTCAATACAGTTAATATCGTTTAATGCAACTTTCAGGAATGTTTCCAGAAACAGTATCACAAAAAAGTCAAAATGTACATTAACATCGTGTTATATAATTTAACGAACGATTGTAAACAGCGTTGAAAAAGAATTTTCAAAAATATCAACTTTTTTTATCATAGTAACCAATAATCGATAAATTTCCTCACTATCACCGCGATGAGTAGTTCATTCATATCTTCATTCAAATGACCAAAATAAAGCAACAATAATAAAGATGCGCGTTAACAGATTCTGTCCACGACTGCCGTGCATAGAGTGAAGAGCGTTGGAGGACAGTTGCATCGGGTCGCGATGATTAAAGATTCGTGCTCTCGCTCTCGGACTTCGGCCTTGCAGCAGTGGGCGGAGGCGGCGGCGGTGGCTGGGGTCTCGGCGGCCGCTGGTGGAACCTGGGCGATGCCGGCGGAACCTGGTGCGGCAGCGGCTGGTGCTGCGCGGACCTCGGCACGATGACTGTGTGTGTCTGCGTCTGGACGTCGATGATGTTGCCCTCGGAGCGCGTCCTCGAGTGGGAGCGCACCTGATCGGGCAGGTCCGGCCGGGGCGGCTTCTCCGGCCGGTCCAGCTGGTGCGCGCCGACAGCGGCAGCAGCCTGTGATGCCGAGATGGACATCGAGACCGGCCGACTGCCCACACTGGGGCTTCTCTGCAAGTTCATCGTTGAGCTCGGGCCATTGCTCTCGTTGCCGATACACCCGCCCACTTGTATTATACTGACCTGCTGCTTGTCTACAGAGTAAACGTGCGTCCGTTCCAGGGTTAAAGGCTGCAGAATAGGAAATTTTTTTTTGTGAATTTTTTTATGATTAGCTAGATTAAATTCATTCGCGGTTGTAATGAATTTTTTTAAATGTCGTTTTTTTTTTATCAAATTGTTTTATTAATGATCATGAATTTTCATGAATTATATTAAAATGAAAATTTTTCTTGGAATAAAATGTTTTTCTAATGATTGAAAAGTTGATGAAATACTCTTTTTTCGTGAAATTGAAAGCGATAACCAAAATATAATTGTTATATTAAGGCAACTACTTGGTTATATTTGCTACAAATGATATAAATAAACGAAATCATATTTTTAAAGTTAAATAAGCTTTATAATTATACAAACATTAATAGTAGAAAATACATGTAAATGTTTAGTATAAAAAAATTAAAAACTTAATAAAATAATATTTTCGATTTCACAACATTAAAAAATGGTCGTGTAAATATAAGCGCATGTGCAATATAAACTTGATTTCCGAGTAAATGTATCATACCAATAAGAATGCTTTGCTGTATAAACATTACAAACTAAACAAGAAGAATAAAGCAGTCGTAAGTAGTCTTACCAGTACGTCTATGCTATTTCGTATTGGAATAATTATAAATTACATAATTAGTAGACCAAAAATTCGTCACGCTTAAATATTTTCATTTAACTTTGTAGTGTCATTATTTTTTGTATAAAATTCTACACTTTGTAAAAATAAAAAGGAAAAATACAGATTTGTTTTACAAACTGATTAAAGGTTAGCATTATTAATTTCGCCCTTGGAAATTCTGCTCGTTTAACACTTTCACTATTCTAAACGCTAATATACACAGTAAAGATTTGTTTATTTACAAGTAAAATATTAGTTGCAGTTCACTTGTTGAATTTACTGTTACGTACCCCTGAATCAGAGTCCAAATTTTCGTTACTTTGCCGAATATGCTGACGAATCAAACTGGAAGGCCTGGCAAGGCCTGCTGGACGTTCTGGTATGGCAGGTTTACTATTTCTGTCTACAGTGACAGCGTTGTTTAATTCTGGCTTTTTACGAATTTCAACATTGTCTTCTGCTGTGACTAAAAAATATTTTGAAATTTAATGAGTGAATAATACTTTTTGTCATGTTTTCGTCGTTATAATTATACCTGTCGGATTCGCAGTTACATTTGTTATCGAGCGGGGAGTGGCGACAGGAAACTTTCGCCTCTCTAATGTCGAGGGCGACGGTTTTTCTATAGGTGCGCGTGCGGATTTTGGCGAATCAAGTTTTTCCATATTTTCGGTAGAATCGGAAATAGATTTATTCATTACGTCAGATGTGAGACCTCCTGCTTTTATACTTAATGCCTCAAATCCTATCAGACCACTCAACTTTTCCTCCTCACTATCTTTTCTTTGATTGTCTACTTTATTGGGAGTATTATCCACTTGTTGCGGTGTAACTTCCGCCGAATTTTGGTAATCCTATAATAAAAATAATAATGTATTATCATGAAAAAAAATTTCTTATTTAATCTTTCACTTTTTTCAAATCTTACCCTGAGTAAATCAGCTTTATCAACGACCTCGAAACCCATGGGTTTGACCTCGTTCTCTAAGCTTTTATTGTGGCTGCTCACAAGTTTCTCCATGTGAGGCGTCGTTTTATTGCTGCTGCCATTGTCCTGTGTTTGCGGTTGCACCAACTCGACGGTCACATGGTCGTGCTTCTGCGCCTTGTAGGTGGCTCTGTTTAGCGTAGCTGTAGCCACAGGACGTGGAGGTTTATCCGGAGCCGGTGGTGGTTTGTCATCCGGCCTTTTGTCGTAATGGTGCACCGGGTGATGCATTTGGTGCTTGTCAGGTGTGTTGCCGCTTGGCGGCGTCGGTGCAGGCTTGTTTTTTCGACGAGTCGCCGGTTTTGGACTGCCCTGGGTTGGACTTTCGCCGTGATCGCTTAAGCTGCTGTTCGATATACAGCGACGCATGCCCACCGATTGACTGGGCTCGGAGCCGTTGAGCATTCCCAGGTCCATGTCGCGGTCGAAGTCTATCTCGCCGGGAAAGAACCACTCGGCGTACGTAATCAGTTGATCCACGATGAGACTAGAGTTATTGGTTGTATCCATTCTGCGGAGATCAAAGAAAATATTACTTGCTTTATTAAGAAAAGAATGCTTAATAAAAAAGACTTCAAAAAGTCTTTTTAGTCAACTTACACTACAGTAGTGATGTCCTCCTGAGCATTCCAAATAAGATTGGGAGCGACTACTATTGCAATATTGTGAGGTGTCATTTTGTTGACATTTTGATGTTTCGTCAAGACGTCAAAAAATTTAATTAGGAACCTTAAGTTTTCGTAATTTACCGTTGGCAATTTATGCAGTACTTCCCAAAGCGCTCTGAGTCTTGCATCGCTCTGAGTCAGTTTTGCAGCTGCCATCCATTCAGGATACAATCTAGCAAAAGTAAACATTCATTATCGTTAGGTGCACTTTAAACGCGTGTTATCACAGTAACAATTGAAGCCTTAAAAAAAAAATTGAACTCGATCCAAAAGTACACAACCGCATAAATTCGAGGAACTGTAGTCGACTCATTTCATTTTTCGCGAGCGTTTAAAAATAGATCTCCGCTGCGTCGGCGCGGGCAAAATAAAAGGAAATCGCGACGGAGCGCAGGTGCCGGTGTCTCGACGCCTTAGCCATTCGCTCATACATATTTTTCTGCATCAAATCATTGCAAGTCACGTCGAGGTCATATCAATCGTAGGCCGTGCGCGCGCTCGCGACGAGCCCCCTTTAAAACTCTCATTGTGTAATACAGACCAATAAAGGCTTCGCTTTCTCCTTGGCTCTTCTTCGCCGTTGCGTCGCGTCGCCTCGCGCGGCTCGAGGCGCCCGAAACCAAGGGGATAAGAGCGCGAAATCTCGCCGGCGATCGCGCGCCTTTGCCAGGGGAGACCCGATGCATTCGCGATTAGTGACTCACCGCTGACTACGGATTTACAGGGATACTTATACACGCGTGCGCGCCCGCTCTCTTCTATTTCTAGGTCATTGACTCACTCGCGCGAATGCATGCGTAGGCTATTTGAGGAATACAGTCGAATTTTAAAAATCCGAGACCGAGCACGCCCGACATGCTGTCTCTCCAAACGATGCGCAACCTTTTCAGTCACGTGCCATTGCGATTGAATTTATTTTTTGCGATGAATCGACTTCGTTTAATATTCGACAAAGTTTAAATTAAATTTATTTATATTCTTAATCAGACGTTACTGACTGATGTTGTGCGATTTTTTTTAGCAAACTCAAAATTAACATGCGAATGGAATAGTTCAATTATTTAACTTACTTATAAGTAAGCAGAGGTTCCGGCAATTCGCGAAGATAAGACTTCAACGCACCGGCTATCACATGGGGATCCTTGTATTCAAGGGCAATTGGAAGAGTTATACAACAAGCATCAAAGCTGAGTTTCATCCTTCTCAGTTTTGAAGCACCACTGGCTATCCTAAAAAGTCCCTCTTCTTCCATTCCCAACCTCAAGAGGGCACAAACACAAAGTTGAATAGGTAACGCTATTTTTCTGTTTGTCACTCGAAGGTGCTCTTCTAAAGAGTATCCATAAACTGGCTTTGTTTCATTGCCATCTAAAATGAAAGAAAAGAAATAGAAATGTACCAGTAATAGAAATGTTTTTTACATTTTTAATAATTTAAAGGCTAAATAACTTACTTATATAACATTCAAGTTCTGGAATAAGATCTTCAAGACAGCGCAAGGCACTTTCGTGATAGGCTCGCTGAAGTTTAACATATTGAACGACTGTTTGGGCAAGGTCTGTTTCTCTAGACATTAATTGAAACATTTCAGCAGCTAATTGATCTCGACATTGTTCCACTTTGGTTTCAGCATCCTCAAGCTCATCCCTCAAAGAATCTACTTTTGTTGCTGCAGTACCTAAGAGAAATATTATTATGTAAAAAAAATGATTTTCTATTTAATCATAGGCTTTCAAAAGTTATGTATCACCTCCAGTATTATGTTTACTTGCTTGCAGATACCGTCCTCTTGTGCTATCCATATCCAGAATCAAACGCTGTAAATTCCTTTTGTGCTTCATGATATTTGGAACCTCCGTTTCCAAAATATGTTGTAGTGGAGCAGATACATACTGCTCCACTTTAACCTCATGCTCTACAGCTTCATTAGCCAATGCCAATTGAGCCCTTCCACATTCGGTTAATGTGTAATACATGAGACCTTCTTCACCCGCGTTTTCCAGCATGGTTTGTCCCAAAATATACTCCGGGTTCTTTTTCTAAAAAAAAATTATAGTTTTTAAAAAAATAAGTAAACAGAATAATAAATCATATCACTTAAATCTGAGCTTGATACCACATATTTAGTCTTAAATTGTAAGTCTAAAGTTAGCAGTCAAAAAGAAATCTAAAATTCTGTTTCAACAGTGTATAAAAATACTTACAAGGCGCTTTTCTTTGTATGCTGTATCCTGAATATTGGACTCGCTGACTTTGTTGCCAAGCCTTTTATTGAGGCCCACAAGGGCAACTCTGATCTGCTCGACATGTTTATCAGCAGCCTGTAGGTCATCGGTCAGGACCTCTGTTTTTCCAGCTCTAAAATACAAATCATTGACGAGTTATACTTATAATCGATGCCTACAAGATACATAAATATTGATTGCTCTTTAGCATTCGGCTGAAAAACAAGCCTTATAGTGTGCATCGCTAAGCAGATTTAAAATGAAATCATTTTCAACTTGCCGTACACCATGAGCTCAGAAAATTTAGACAATGAAGCTAAATGAAAAAAAAAAGAAAGAAAAAAAGAACAGGACGTCTGTCCACGATAAAGCAAAATTACGATAGCAGACAAGATAAGAACAAAAGATCGAAGATACGCATCGAGACCGAGTGTTTCTGCCGCGAGCTAAGCGCGGAGAATCAGCGAGCGAAGGATGGAAGGAGAGGGAAGGCGAGAACAAGAGGCGAGAGATAAAAAGACAAGTAATCCGAGTAGTCCGAAAACATCGACGTTTTATCGACAGCGGGGCGTCTCCGAGCGCGAGACAAGTGCCTGGGCCGCGGGCCAGGCATTTACGCACCTGGAGAAGGTCTGATCAGCGAGCTGCTTGACCCTGAAAAATTGTTTCTTCATGGTCGGCGACTCGCGGCGCACTCGAGCGACTGATCCAAGCCTGGGCTCTGGCCGGGGCCCTCCTCACCAGCGGCGCAGTCCGCGGCACATCGGCGCAAAAGGAGGAGGCGCACACTGCACGCGGCTGCCTCGATAAGGCCTCGGCGACGGCGGGAGGAAAAAAACAACGAGCGAGGCTGGGACCGCGTCTCACTCCACGGTGGCGAGCGCCGTCAGGGGGACGTCGCCCCGGTGCCTCGGCCGCTCCGCTGCTGCACGAGCTGCACGACCACGACGTCGACGACGACGGCGAGCCGTCATAACCGCGCGCGCACACGGTGATCTCACGCGCGCCACTGCCGTAACATCATCGCCCCGCGCGCCGCCCGTGGCTCCCCTCCCCCCTCCCGCCCGCTCGACCGCCCCCCGCCCCCGCCGCGAGCGAGTGTCGCCGTCTCGCTCGCGCGACCGCGGCGAGATAAGGGACTGAGAGAGAGGCGCGCGAGGGAGACACTATACCGCGGATTGCTCGCGGGTTTTGCTTTCGTTTCACCTTTCGCGCGTGCCGCGTGACCGTCAGTGTCTCGATTGGGTCTCGACGTATTGGCCGTCATCGAATGTCTCTTGTACTTTTCTTCCTACGCGTTGAAGGTCTTTTCCATTCATTATTTTTATTAGCTTTATTTGTGATAATAGTACGTTAGGTGCTTTACATATACCTTTTTAGTGTTGACAAAATAACGACTGTATTTTTGCAGATGCTGCTTATATAAGATTGATGACTAATAAAGATAATTTTTTTAAGTTACGCATTCATTGTTTCTGCTGCTTCATGTGTGCTCTATTATTAGAGATTACGATTATTTTACCAATTCCCTTTTATTGCTATTTTAGCTTCATTTTTTCGTCAGACGTAATAAAATTTTAAATATTTTTAACTCTTTTTTTTATTGTTTTTAAAGTATTCGACGAAGACAATCATCAGTGTATGTATATGTAACTATACGTATCAGTGAATAAATAATGCTATCAATAAGTATCCAATCTGCACAGTAATAAATTTTTAATGTATGCTTAATGATGTCTTAACGTATATAGTTGAAAATCGTTTATCTATTTTTAGTTACGGTTCAGTATAATCCACTGCATTATTTTTTGCATTAAAGTAACGAATTTTATGAATGCAAAGAAAGCAATTAAAAGAAGTAAATGAACAATCAGAATCTAGCTCGTTTACTATTTTCATCTATTAGTTCCAAGAAAAGTGTCGATGTTAATTCTTACAATACAATTATTTAAAAACAATTTCATTATCCAGAATAAAATTTAGATATTATTTTATCTAAATTTAATATTTCAACAAACGATGTAAATTAGTAAATTATTATAGTCTTAATTAATCGTTATCATAAATATAATTACTGCAATTGCGTAAACATTATAATTTGACTTTGTATTTTGTAGCCCACCTGTAAAATAAAAAAATATTAATATAAATAACAACAAGTTTTTAAATCTTTTAATCAATTCATCGAATCAAACTTAAGAAAAATGTTGGGATGCGCTTGATGATGCTTGAGAAACAAATCGCCGACATGTATCAATCAAGTCTTTCTTATTACTACCTTACCGATGATAAGCTTAAAACAATACGATCAGTTGCCTACGTTTAAAAACACTATTTCATACTTTGTAACGAAAAGGACATGGACTACAATTCCGACTGATTGAAGGTCGGTGTAAGCTGAACTTCCCGTTATGTCTGTATTGCTCAACTCACTCCCCGCACCTCTATAATGTACAGATGCACATAGCGACTCCTCTTTCCGTTCTCCCTAAATACATAATTTTTTTTATTCAGGACTTTCGAAGTGCAGCTCCGAAATTACAATTTGAAAAATGCCCGAAGGATGAAACGGAACCAAAGTTTTTATTAAGCGTTTTAGCTGTAAATTTCTTTTCTATTCTTACAGCTTTCTTTTTGTAATTGCAGGATATTTCTTCTAACACACTTTAAGGATTGTCGATCTATACTTATTATACACAGTGGAAAATAATAAATATACACTTAGAGCAATGTAATGCAAACTTCGATACAATTATTGATTGGACTACCAATTGATAAATATATACACTTTTGGAAATTTCATTTAATCCTTTTTTAAGTATGTAAGTACAAATATTTAAAAAATCTCCACTCGACCGCTGCGACAGAGCAGTGGGCAACCGCGTCATCAGACAGTCACCAACTCATCATCTGCGTCTTCGCTGATTTCGCCCGCGTTGCCGAGGCTCGGATTCTATATTTACATATATACTATCAAGCGTCGCTGGGCGCACGGCTCCCGCATCCTTCCACTGCGGGCCGCAGGACTCGGCCATAGGCCTCGTGACCTCATCCGCGAGGGAGAGCGAGAGTGAAACACGCTCGCCCTTTGCCCGATTCCCCTCGACGACTCTGATAATGTAGAAGAGTGAAAAATTCAGAAAATCACTCTATTGGAGTGAAAAATCACTCTTTTTCAGAAAAAACACAGCCACTCGAAACTCGATTGGCTGTGTTATCACTCGTTTTGAGTGGTTTTTCACTCTTCCACATTTTGAAGATTATGAGGGGATAGATAAGCTTTAGTGCAGATTAGAGGTTTGAAGTGGGTGTGGTCTATTTTTTTCGATCGTTCGTTAAATCGATTAAAATTTTGTTGCGAATAACTGGACAAATGCAAATTTGGCGATGCACAAATGTATGGACTTTAGCAAAGAAGTCATCGCGAATTGTTTGGATGATTAATTGGATAGGTGATTCATTAAATGTTTAATAAGCCTTAATTCCGTTCTAATGCGAAATCTTCGGGTCGTTTGCTTTAACACACTTTGAAAGTAGGTAGTGAGGAAACTGGGTAATCATTGTAAATAATTACAAAGTGAGCAAATAAAAAATTATTTAGATTGGGCAAATAATTATATCGCGGGCGATAAGATAGAGTGAAAGAATTCTTTTTTATAAAGAACATAATTTTTTATTGTGACACATGGTCTGAGTCAGGACTTCGCTTTCGAACTGATAATTTTGTTTATTAAAATGTATAAGTGGTACTTTTATTTAATATTTTACGGTTTAAAAATATTGATTTTTTCAGGTATTCTTGAACAAAAATTTAGCGAAGCCGAAATGATTCACGTAGAAGAGTTGGGGGAAGGACACGAAAAATTCACCCTCGACTAAAAGTAGGTCACTGAGTCACTAAGGAAGCAGAAGGGTGCCGAGGTAAGGGCAAACTTCTGTACTGTCAATGAACCTATATCTTGCATCAAGGACGTTCATGGCGTAACATTTCTTTTACCATTCTTATAGACGAATTGATAACATGCAAGAAAAATAACGTGGCTTAACAAATAGTAAATGTGGATAAAAATTTGGAATGGGCTTCAGTGGAAACAGAACGACACGTTCAGACTTTCAAGTTCAGTAAGAATACTAATCAAGTGGTACTTATACAAAAAAATAAAATTTTAAAATAAGTTTGTCACAAAAATACGATTACACTTCTCAGAAACAATACTACCAGCAGCAGCGTTTGAAATATCGTATATAGAGGTCGATAATACTATCTTTTTCTGGACTTAAACTCATTGTCTCTGTAAGAATAAAACACAGCTGTTAAACCCAGAAACTTTTAACACAAAAAAAAACGAATGACATAATAACGAAGATATAAGTAATTTAAAAGAAAGCAAATCCTTTTAACTAGGTAATAGAAACATTTCCAGTTTTTTCTCCTATTTAAAATTACGCAACTTTCACCGGGAGCGAAAACAGATGCAAAATACTCGTTGGTCTAAGATTACGCTAACCGGACCTAGTACGCTGAGATAAATAGATTATTACTCTCTCGTACTATTATGGGTGTACCGGCGAAGCATAGGACTTTCATGCCTGAGCGAGCCACGGAGCTTTATACCGGCTGCCGCTTCTGTAATGAAGATGGCTCCACTCGAGAATTTTTTGCTCTCTGGGTATGATAGATACAGAACTCCTTGAGATTAGCGATAGCGAGCCTTTGGTTGGCCAGAGCAGCGGTTATCCGAGATACATCGTAGATTTTCAGATAGCAACGATTGACACAAGTGGGTCGTAAATAAAATTTATCTGCTTTTTAATTTTCTTCCACCTTAATGAAATGCTATTTAAATTTTAAAGTAATCAAATTTGCCAGTAGAAATTTTCTTCGAGCTTAATAATTTTTGGTTCAACGAACGACTCACATCGGAACTCCGGATCATGGATTTTGTTGAAACTACAGGTAGTTTTTTTAAGTATAAATTAGCATTTGTTTACTTGATTCTGCTAAATGATCAAGAGAAAACTTTATTAAGAAACGCCATTATTCTCACTTAAAAACTATTAAGCGCTTAAATTTCGGCAAAATACATTTTTTATACAGGAAAACACTTCCCACAGTTTCAACAAAAACCTCGATTTGTTCTTTGTTCTGGTTCGCTCCAACTCATTTCCAATAGAAACGATGTAGACCAAATAAATTTCATTTTTCTTATTAAGCTAGATGCAATAAAATGTAACCCTATTGAAAAAACTTAGCTAAGAACTAAGCTAAGATCTCAGGTAAGATCTTAGCTAAGATCTGATGCCAAAATCTTATCTGAAATCTGATCTGAAATTTTTCTACTTTAAAAAGACGCAAAATCGGTTGACATGCATAAATACGCGATATTCAAAAAAATTTATTTTTGACGGGACTTTGAATTTCGTTAGCTTTGGTACTTA
>JAXIUT010000043.1:362237-373115 GCA_035586675.1 Eurytoma californica | reverse complement strand
GGACGCGTTTATAAGGATGTATAAGGAACTGCTGGTGCAAATACACACATTAATTCCGATAAAAATCTATTCTTATATTAACTAATCACCCTGTTGAAACGACCTTATAAAATACTATATAGTATTTTATAAGGTCGTTTCAACAGGGTGATTATATCGTCTACTTATCGTTCGTATTGCGTCAACCAAACCTATGTAATTGCGTCATGGCTGTATAAACCCTGTAGTTTTAGACAATAAAAATTAGTTAAAAGAAAAAATTATAAATTGGGGCCTCGTCGGGCCCGGAGGTTCAGTTCTACCGCTTCTTCCGTCACGTTGTTGTACCACGTCGCATTTAAAAACACCCAAGGAACGGATCGAAACGGGTACATAGTCTAATAGCTAGACACTAGTTCCGCGAATTCAGAAACACCTTAAGGTGCTAAATTCGTTGGTAGAACAAGGAACGGATCGGAGTTAACAAAAAGTAATATCCTGCCATACTGTGTCGATGCATGACAATTTGTGAATTGCTATGTGAACAGTGTTGAACAAATCAGAGCAAGTAAACAGTGCGGGCGATTTGGAAGTGACGTGCGTCAGCTGCAGCGAAGAAAGTTGTCGACTTCTCTGTCTAAGTCATTTCAACTTGTTTCTTGTTATTGAACAGAAGGTAATTACTTTTAACATTTAATTAGAATAACTGAAAAATCGACGCTTAGGTAATAACATATTTGGGATGATCGGTGAGGTTATGGTCTGCCGTCTGTGATTGCTTGCATTTAGGCAAGTTCAAACAAAATCAAAACAAAAGAAACGTATAAATAAAAAATTGTTGTGCCCAGATCTTTAAAATGATTATATCAGCTATCTATATCTCAGATATAAGACACAAAAAATTGTTGTACCCAGATCTCTAAAATGATTATATCAGCTATCTATATCTCAGATGTATGCTCTTGTATGGGAGAAGTTTATATTAGAGATATTAGATAATTGATTTTTAATTGGAACAAGTAATGGACTTGTTGCTGTATATGTATTAAGAATTTCAGAGACTAACAAAATCCAATGTGTCTCATGTACTGAATTTTTTCTTACACTTTTAATAAAATTTAAAAAAATTCTTAATTATTACATTCTCTATACATTAGAAGGGTATTTTTATATTATATTTATATTTTTTCTTAAAATATATTAGACTAAATAGCAGTTATGAAACAGTTGAGGTTTTTGAAATATTCTAAGACATTCATGGTCTGAGTATATAAAAGAATTATTTTAATGAGAGGTATAAAAATATTAATTTAATTGTGTTATATTATTTGCAGTAAAAAGCATAAGAATGTCTAACAGACCAACAAACGTTCCTGTTTCTCAAATCTTGAAAAATTCCGAGACATTTGAAGATGAGCCTCGAAAGAAAAGTCGAGAAGATTGGCGTAAGGCAAAAGAATTGGAAGAGGCAAGAAAAGCAGGTACAGCGCCAGCTGCTGTTGATGAAGAAGGAAGAGATATAAACCCGCACATCCCTCAATATATCAGTGCTACCCCCTGGTATTTTGGGTCACAGGTATGTAACAAAAAGTTTTATTTATCTCAATTCTGTTTTAAATCTTTTAAATAATTATTATTTATTTTTCAAATATTTAATTTCTAATACAGGGACCAACACTTAAGCATCAAAGACCACAACCCGAGAAACAAAAAGAGTTCAGTCTCATTGATCAATGGTATCAGAGAGGACAGTCAAACAAAAAATCCTTGAAGTGGAGGCCAGGAGCATGTGATAACTGCGGGGCTATGGGGCATAATAGGAAAGACTGTTTTGAAAAGCCAAGAAAAAGGTTGGCTAAATTCACCAATTCTGATATTGCTCCTGATGATGTTCAGCAGCCTAATCTAAATTTAGATTATGATGGCAAAAGAGACAGGTAAAACATTTCATTTTATTCATTTACGTTACAAAAAAATTAAAAAGAAAAACAAATAAACAAACAAACTATAAAATTTAAATACATTTTAAGTAATCTTAATAATATTAATAATTTTTAATGTAGATGGGCAGGTTATGATCCAGCAGAACATAAGACTATTGTGGAAGAGTTTCAGAAGGTAGAAGAAGCCAAAAAACAGTTGCGAGCTGAAAAATTAAATTCTAAAGAGTCAGAGGAAGAGGAGGAAGACTCTCATGAAGATGAAGATAAATACGTAGATGAAGTTGATATGCCCGGAACTAAAGTCGACAGTAAACAGCGTATTACTGTTAGAAATTTAAGGATTAGAGAAGATACTGCAAAGTATTTACGAAATCTGGATCCAAATTCAGCCTACTACGATCCAAAAACACGTTCCATGCGTGATAATCCCTATGCGGGTACAGATAAAGAGTGAGTATTTTAATTTAATACAAACAGGTTCAATCAATAATTCAAAAAATTTATATTTACAAGAAATTTAATTTAAATTTTTCTATTTTAGGGTTGATTATAAGGGCGAAAATTCAGCTCGATTCAGTGGTGATACTCTCCAACATGCAAATGCTCAGGTTTTTGCATGGGATGCTCACGAAAAAGGCGTTACAGTACATCTACTAGCTGAACCAACGAAAGTTGAACTTTTAAAACAAGAATTCGATAAAAAGAAAGAAGAGCTCAAAAATAAAGCACGAGGTTCCATTATCGACAAATATGGTGGGGAAGAGCATCTTGATGCTCCTCCAGCAGCTCTCCTACTTGGTCAGACAGAACATTATGTCGAATACTCACGTACTGGTAATGTAAGTATCAACAATCTTTAAAAAAAATTTCACGCGATTAGCTTTTTAATCTTGGTATAGTCATTCATAAATTATAAAATAAAATTAAATCCAAATATAATTCTATTTCAGATTATTAAAGGTCAAGAAAAACAAGTTATTCGATCTAGGTATGAGGAAGATGTATTTATAAATAATCATACTTCTGTTTGGGGATCATTTTGGAAAGATGGAAAGTGGGGCTACAAATGCTGCTACTCTTTTATAAAGAACTCTTATTGCTGCGGTGAAGCTGGAAGACAGGCAGTTAGCGAGGCTGAACATTATAGCAGAGGACTTTGCAGAAGAGAAGAAAAAGAGAAAGATGAAGAGGAAGAGCAAGAAACAAAGAAAGAAAAAGAAGTGGAAGAAGTAGATAATGAGAAATCTGAAAAATCAGACGAGTCCTCAAGTGAGGATGATACAAGGACTAAGACCGAAAGAAAGTCTCACAGGGAAAGAAGGAAGGAGAAAAAACGCAAACTAAAGGAGAAGAAGCGTAAGAACAAGGACAAGAAAGATAAGGATAAATTGCAGGAAGCGCTTGAAAAAGAAGAAAAGCAGCAGAAAGAAGCAGATCGACTATTGAAGATGGATGAAAGAAAGAGGCCATATAACAGCATGTATGAAGTTCATGAGCCAACAGAAGAAGAGAAGGAAGCTTACCTCATGAAGAGGAAGCGAGACGAAGATCCTATGAATCAGTTCATGTAGATGTAATTGTTTCTTTAATTTTTATATTGTACTGTATATATTAAAAAAAATTAACTTCTGTAAATAGCTAAAAATATAATTAAGATAATAAAAATTGCAATAACTTATTATTTCATACCTAAAAATTTATGTATTACTTTGATCATTCAGTTATCATATTAAAATTGTATTAAAAATTACTTGTACTTAAAATTTTTTAAATGAATTTTGAATGCAAATAATTACATCTGCAAATTACTACTCAATGACATATATTTATGCAAAATTACTAATTTTTAGACTTCAACTATCCTGGAATTAGTGTTGCTCATTGTTTAATTATATATCAACTTTATATTTAATCGCGTTTACAAAAATTTAATGTCTCCTTACTACATTTAAAACATAGTCAAAAATGATAATGTACCATTGATATACTTACATAATCTTACCAACAATCATGCGTAATGTAATTGAAATATGCTTGTACTTCAGTTATAAATATGGAACTGATGATTTTTATATCCAAAATATGTAAATTTAAATGTCTGTGAATATGCTAATTTATTTTTCTTCAGAATTTTTTTTTTTAATTTATAATTGATATGCGAGAAACAAATAAATTACGAAAATTTGATCAATATTTACAAACTAATATAAAACTGATATAACTTATTTTTCTTCAGAATTTTTTTTTTAATTTATAACTGATACGAAAAACAAACAAATTTCGAAAATTTGATCAATATTTACAAACTGATATTCAGATAAGATATAGGTGTTGTTATTAATAAGTGATGAAAAATATTGTAAGAAAAGATGAATAAAAAAAGAACTAAATAATTAAGTAATTTACAGAATATTATACTTTATATAATACTTAAATCAATAATAATTAGCTAAATTATACAGAAATTTTTTATAAGAATTATTGTACACGTAGATCAATTTAAAACTCAATGATCAGATATTTTTCTATAAAAAATTTGTAATGCTAAAACCATTTAAATAACAAATTATCTTTATTTTAGTTTTTGATAAACAAATTTCTATACATAATAAAATACATAAATTTCAATCGCAGAATTCAATTACCATTCACGTATTTTCTTTTGGTGGGCAAAAGTAAGAATCCTTCGTTTCTTGAAGGATTTCATCATTTGCATCTGTTTATGCCTGGGTTTTAATCTGCACATAACATACATCCTGCCTTGCCGGCTCACATAGTAACAGCCCCTGCAACGCAATTGAAGTACACCCCTTTGCTTCATACCGCAAACCTGATTGATTTGCGGAACAATTGGTGCGAGAAAAGCCAAAGGCTTAAACATACTTAAACTATTTGTTGTAGTAAGCATTGAAGAGTATTGACTACATATTTGATGGAATCCTCGATTTTGAGTAATTTGCCAAATATTTGGAGTTACTACTTTTTTGACAAGGCAACTTACTGCTCCCTGCAATCCTCTAAACATTGAAAAATTCATCTTTCTGCAATGCAAATAATATCAATGAATTTTTGTAGACATCGAATAATTATATATAAAATAATTATAATATTAGCGATTAATAATAATTTACAGTAATTTAATTATTCTAAAATTAATGATATTAATTAAAAATTTATAAATAAAGATTGCCTAACCTTAAACTGTGTTATTATTTGTTATTGCTCAAAATTCAACAGCTGACAGTATTTGAACTTATAAATAATACTAATAACATTAATGCATCATACACACGCTTTGTTATTCATTGTGTAAAGAAATGCATTTTCTGAGCAATTGATTAACAAATGTCAACAATCTCTATTCAAGATATCTCTTTTTGCACACAGTGCGCTGAGGCAGGCTGAGGTATAGCCGGAATTGTAGGTTAAGTTCGTTGTGCATTGACGGAGGTTAAAATATTTTGAATCTCGAGCTCACTGCTGCAGTCGATGCGTCTTATAATCGGCTTCTGGCCAGAAAAAAATCAACATTTGTTTATTTTGTAAACAAAAAATTTCCAAAAATTCACACTACTTTTTGTAAATTTAAACAGCTACCGATAATAATAGTTCACAATGTTGCGGAATTTTCGCAATTTAATACAATTAAATGTAAGTATTTAAAAAAATGCTTTAAAATCATATTTTACAAATTCTTAAATTCATTGTGTTTTTGCTGCAGAATACCATTAAAAAAGCTAGTACCCGATCACTGAATTTGGTACCAATTGTGGTTGAACAAACTGGCAGAGGAGAAAGAGCATATGATATTTACTCTCGTTTACTTAAAGAAAGAATCATATGCCTAATGGGTCCGGTAAGAAATTCTTTTTTCTCCAATGTTGTATAAAAATTATTTAATTTTTCTTATTTTATTCACAATACATATTAAAATTAAAGTTATTTTTAGGTAACAGATGATATTTCTTCACTGGTTATAGCACAATTACTTTTCCTTCAATCGGAAAGCAGCAAAAAGCCAATTCACTTGTACATAAATTCTCCTGGAGGTGTAGTAACAGCTGGCCTTGGTATTTACGACACAATGCAGTATGTCCTACCTCCAGTTGCTACATGGTGCGTTGGACAAGCCTGTTCGATGGCAAGTTTACTGTTGGCAGCTGGTGCACCGGGCATGCGTCACGCATTACCAAATGCCAGGATAATGATTCACCAACCCTCGGGAGGAGTTCAAGGACAAGCTACTGATATTAGGATACAGGCTGAAGAAATTCTCAAGCTCAAAAGCCAAATAAACGGTCTGTATGCCAAACACACAGGAGTTGATATTCAAAGAATAGGTAAGTTATTTATTCTTAATATCACCAATATTGCAGATATTTTGGTATACTATTAAAATAATTTTTTTACAGAGGACAGTATGGAAAGGGACAAGTTTATGACACCACTTGAGGCAAAAGAGTTTGGAATTATTGACAAAGTTTTAGAACATCCACTGCAAGAAAGAGAAGATCCGTTGTTAACAACTACGAGTCCTGACATACCAAAAACTACTACTACTACATTATAAATGTAAGATAAATGTTTTATTGCAAATAAGGCTAAGGTTCGAATAAATTTGTTTCTTAGATTGTTACAAAAAAACTTTATTAATATTTATTTTCACTAAAAAATAATTAATATTTAAAATGAAAAACTTATTATAACTGTTATTCATATTTCAAATTCAAATTTTACAAATAATTACTCAAGTAAATGTTAAAACTTCCAATTAAAGTTGAGGTTTTTTAGAAGAGGTATAGTAAAAAAAAAATAGACAATGTTATTTATAAAACATTTTTATTAATATTCATTTGACAATAATAAAATATTATTAACATCATTGCATTAAATGTATTCTATTTAATTCCAGTTAAGCAAAATTCATTTATATTTTACTTTTGGATTAAAATAAAATTGGCGGATTAAAATGCATATAATGATTGACAAATGCAGTCTCGATAATATAGTACTAAGCACGTACATATCACAATTTTCACGATTTATTTATTATAAGATTAATAATATAAACGAAAAGAGTCACCTACACTACGTGGCAATAAAGAAGAATAAAAAGTAGTAAGAAATGGCCAATCAAATCTCAAACAGTTGTTAAATAATTAAACATTTGCATTTTTTTCAGTAAAAACATGGCTACAATTATATTTTTTAAATGATAAATTCAATAAAAGAAAAAAAACATTGTCAAAGCCTAGCTTAACTATAAAATCCTTAACAATGATAAATGTAATTAGCCACTAAAACTCAACGAGAAAATTGAACGCATTGATTAATAATTAATATTATATAAGTAATAATAATGATAGAATTAATAAGATTTTTATAGTATGTGCATGGAAAAGACCCTTTTCTATGCACGAATAATTTTCTCTTTTACTTTTCAAAATTTAAAGAATTAGATCAAATTTTTTATTTAGCGTGTCAAAATTTTTTTTTTACATTTTGGGCATTGTGATTGATTTGAAATTTTGTAGATATTCCCCATTCATAAATTACATGCACGAGGAAAAGGGCCTATTACATACACTAATCATAAAAAATCCGGTGTATAACAAGAAGAGAAAAGGCTTTTTCTGATAGAATAAGCCATTTTTCTCCCCTAGTTGCACAATGTACTGTTATGTACACATGAAATTCGAAAGAGCAAATTATTTGGAAGCACTTCGGATATTGATATTGAGAGATCTTTTTAAAATATCACCAAAATCAAAAATAATTGCAGATGAAGCAATTGAATTTTATGCAATTCTTTAAATGTTCAAATGCATTTCTTATTGTGCCTTTAATTTTATTTGGAACTTAAATAAAACAGATTTTAATTGTTCAAATAAATGCTATGCTAGAAGGTCATACTTTGTTTATAAAAGTTTTTTTTTTAACTAAAAACTATAAAGGATAACAAAAGCAATTCTATACTGAATTGCAAAAAATTCAAAAGCTACATCAATGTTAAAAGCTCTAAAATACATTTGAAAAAAGCTTAAAAAGAATAATTTTTAATATTGGTTTATTATTTAGTTATTTAAAAAAATGCAAAGCCTGAATCTTTATTCACATAATTAATTATTATTGTGTTTCTTTTTAACAAAATATTCTTCATAAAAAATTATATTTTCAAGCTTTTTTCGCACTTTTAATTAATCGAGAAAATTCTTGACTTTTTTTTAATTAAAGTAAAATCCTCTGTTCGAAAGCACTAGGCTCTTGTATTTAAGAAAACAATGGATCAGAAACATGTGAACGTTGCAGTCTCTAATTAATCGTATAATTTTACAATTGAACTTTAATTAACTAATATTCGCTGTTAGATGCATGTCCTCTAAATTTTAAATAAAATTTACTCATATCTCTGACTTTCCTACAGAATTTAAATCCATTTCGTGATTTTGACATAATCGCGTTGAAATTGTATATAATCTTCATTCATTAATAAAAGTCATTTTGCGGAGAGTCACAGATATATTTGTTCACAAAAGAAAATAATGTTTTTTAAATTACTGTGCTGTCCAGTAGTCTTTGAATCAACTTTTATAAAGCTAACTATTTTTATAAAAACTATAAAATTATTAGTTATGTAAAAACTGCCATACAAGATTGCAAAAGGAACAGTGGTCACAAATTTTTACTAAAGTGTAATCCAGAACCCACAAACTGCGGCCTCTTCTCATTAGTCCCAATTATCTACAGCTGAATTAGTGACAAATCACTACAAGTCACTAGTTATTGTTAATTTATTCTTAAGTCTGCTCTAATTTCATATTTTTAAACTAATATTTCCTCTAAATTTCTCTGAAAATTGCCAGGTTCAAAATAACCATGTGGATTTACTGGCGGATTTAGCTTGACTGAATTCCACGTGGATCCAATTAGATTCTACGTGGATCCAGTTGGATTCCACGTGGATCAACTTGGATTCCATGTAGATAAATATGAATTCCGCGCAGTTCCAAATAGATCCGGCTCCCACGTGAAAATATTATATGAGATCTCATATGAGATCTCGCATTAAATCTCAAATGAGATCTCAATAGAACAAATATTTTTATAATGTAAAATTATTTAATAAATTATACTTCGGAAAATCCGCACGATATATGATTATTTATAAAATATATAAACTTATAAACATTTTAATAATTTTAGATGATTTTATACTACAAAAATCTTTTTTCTACTGAGATCTCATATGAGATATATCTCGTATAGTATTTTTTCGCGGGCTGTATCACACGTGGACTCCACTTCATCCATGTGGATAATGACTTTTCTTCAAGGTAGTACAAAACTCTACAATTTCTTAATCAATGGAGCAATTTCCACTAATTTTAGCGTATTTTCACTAATTCAACATTAGATACTAAATCTTCTCGTGAATCCTTCCCCAGATAGCACGTTTCGGTGTGTAAACATTGTCGCAACGTTGATTTTGTAATCACTCAACGTTTACAGAGAAAGCTGCAAAAACGTTGATAAGTCGTTGCAGAAACGTTGAAATGTTCGCTTTCGTTGCAAAAATCAAGTTCAGACAACGTTAAAGCAACGAAGTATTTAGGTTTATGACACGTACACGAAACTTTGGGTTATGTTACGTATCCTCAACGTTTATACAACGGATGATGATTCCCTTTGACAAATTAAACGTTGATTTTTAATGTGCTAGCAACGTTTATGGAACCAATGGCAACTTCAGTTTTTAATTATTTACTTAACAATTATTTGTTTAAAAATTTGAAGTTAAACTGTGAATTTTGAAATTACATCGTCTGTCCTATAAACTTTACGTATGTTTGAGATGTAAAATTTCATCAGTTTTTCTCTATCTTTAACCGTTTTTATAATATTGCAAATTATATTTTTTATAAATAATTGAAGTTGCTCACAACGTTGCAGGAACATTCGCAGGTACGTGCCAGAAACGTTTCATCAACGTTTCTTTTGCAATGTAAGCGGACATTTCAACGTTTCTGCAACGACTTATGAACGTTCTTACAGCTTTCTTTATAGACGTTGAGCAGTTACAAAATCAACGTTGCGACAACGTTTACACAACGAAACGTGCTATCTGGGGTTGTACAGAGCTCCACAATTTCTTAATCAATGGAGCAATTTCCACTAATTTTAGCATATTTTCACTAATTCAACATGAGATACTAAATCTTCTCGTGAATCCTTCAAACCAAAATCGGCCTCGCAACGTAAAAAAATCTCCCCTGCAACGAAAAAAAAAGTGAAAAATTCTCTCGGCTATCGAAGCGAAAGCAGCCCCCGCTCACTGGGGGCACAGCTGTCCGTGCGCCAGCATCAGTATGTCCTTCTTCTCCTTGGGGAAGCGCAGCTCGCGGCCGGCGAGGCGCGCGGTCTCGAGCTCGCGCTCGGCCAGCGCCAGCTCCATGGCGACGACGCCGCCGCCGCTCTCGTGCTCGCGCGCCACCCAGTCGAGTGCCATCTGGCCGCGCATGTCGTCGTCCAGGGCCCGGTGGCTGTAGTGCGCCACGACCTCCTGTCGGCTGCACTGGCGCTCGCGCATCGCCTTCAGCGAGCCGTTCCAGTGCAGCAGCTGGAACACCGTCATCAGCTCCTGGAACTCGAGCATCGTGCGGCCCCGGTTGCACTCCAGCATGAAGCGGAACGCGCCGATCCCCGTGTTCGGCTCCTCCTTGTCCTCGCCTTTGCCCTGCGCGCGACAAATAACGAGTGTACTCGATGAATATTTATTATATAACGTAGTGCATTGTATGTATACAAACATTTTACGCTCCAAATTTGAATAAAATTTGAGTAAAATTCATCCATATGCAATTTTAACCCCGGTTGAAAATTACCACGTGGATTTTCACATGAAAACCACGTAGAAATCAATGTGGAATCCATATCAATATTGTAATTTCATGAGGAA
>JAXIUT010000043.1:350818-362137 GCA_035586675.1 Eurytoma californica | reverse complement strand
AAATTGATTAAAAATTGTGGTCTGGAGTTGTCGTGAAAGGAAAGAATATTCGACAACTCATATCTCAGTTTCCAGATAAAATTATGACTCCAGCTGGATAAAAATGAGTAAAAAATGTTATATACTATAAATATATAATATAAACATAATTTTTTTCTCAGCTAAATAACTAAGAAAATCGGTTATATGTCCTATAGTCCCTTAAATACGTTGCTGTGTGTTTTACAAAATCCATGAAAATCTAATTCTGTGGTTATACTAACTTATTGTCGTCGTTTTACCTGTTATCTAGTTTTCTTAGTTCGTAAAAACCATTCAAGGTTGTTGGCGAAACTGACTTACAGTAGTCAAATTTTTATTTCACGAGCAAAATCTAGTTCGTTTTTTTTTTTATGTTAAACTAGGAATCAAGCGCGCGATTAAATTTATGTCTTAAGGTAGCTCCTCAAAGATAATGAAGTCAACTGAGTGTCCTCAAAGTAAAATCCTTTTACTCAATAAATTAAAAAAAATTGTATAATAACTGGTACATTTTTAAATATTTATATCAAATTTTACTATTGTATTAAATTTTATTACATTTATAGTAAAATTTGCTAGCTATTATCCCAATTTTTTATTTTTTGAGTTCGTCTTCGTTTTAATAAAGACTGTAGTATGAAGTAATTTTGAAGGTAATATTTTTCTCCGGGTAATAAATAATTACCGCCAATACAGCTTCTTCATAATCGTCTGTTTTAATCGCGTCTAGAAAAGATCGTACAGAGCTCGTTATAAAAAAAGCAAATAAAAAAACTTAAACTAGAACACAGTCAAAAAAAATATTAAACGGTTATGTATTGGAGGTTTATGTTGGACATTCAAAGAAAAAATAAATTTTAAATAAAATTCAAATAAATCTGGTTCATGGCTGATCTATTCATATTAAATAGTATAATATCAAAAATCACTTTATGTGCATTTTGTTACATGAGCAATTTGTGATTGGAGATTTTAGAAATAATTTCAAGTGGCTGCGGTCTCCTTTTCTCAAAATAATAAATATGCAATGAAAAATTTGTGAAAAATATTAACAGAAAATATGAGCTACAAGCTTTCCATTACAATGTTTTACTAGTATGTTCATTGCACCAAATTGCAGAGAAAATGCATACTATTTATGTAATAAACAATATAAATGAAATTAATTAATATTATTATGACATACTTAAAAAATGAAAAAAATACCCTATTTTTGAATGAAAAGGAAGCCCTTTTTAACTTAATATATTATTTCAATGCTCAGTAATCTTGGAATTAAAAATTGTCACAAATATTGTAAACATGATTTTCCTGAGTAATTTTTACAGTACTTGATCTCAAGATTATTAAACACTCATACTAATATTTGCTTTACTAGAAAATTACCTGAGTGTACTATCCAGTGAAAAATCAATATTATATTTTAAGAAAAAAGTAAACTTTTAATAAGCCACAAGTTTTAATTTTGAAAATTATTCTCGTCAGCGCAATAGTTTACGAATAAAAAAAGAGAAAAACTAACAAATTCAATAAAATTAAGAATGTAAGTAACGTTAAATTGTCCCTTTCCAGGCAGCCCAAGTGCAGTTGGTCGAGTCGTCGACGAGCGTCGAGTCGGTGCCACCGCAGCCACCGCAGGCGGACGACAGGTCGTCCGTGATCCCGTACGTCTCGTTCGAGGAGAGCGTACTCCGCAAGCACCAGACCGACGAGGAGAGCAGCGTCGAATTAAAGTGCGCGCTCGCCTCTCCGGCGCGCCAGCGTGACGCTTGCAGTCCCACGCCTTGCGTCGAAATCGACGTCGTCGAGGCGGCCAAGGCGAGCCACGTCACAGCCGTTGCACCACCTGCTTCGCATGGTTGGATCACTTTTTTTTTAAGTTCTAAACGATTTCTCTAGTATTTATTGTGAAATCAATCATATTTGCTAATGAAGGGAGGTGTTAGTGTAGTGATTATTTTGCGGGGTTCGAAGTCTTGGAATTTCTATGTACTCGGTGAAAAAATTTACGGTGAATGTAGTTTTTTATATAAAGCGCAGGCACAGTGTGAAAAATATGCATGCTTTAAATCGAACGTATAATTCACAAACAAGGTGCAGTTTAAGGTCAATATCAAGTGATTTTAAAATATGTTTATTTCTTTGTTATTAATTTTATAAAGCCAATTTAAGTATGCATATAGAGGGAGGCTTTGAAGAGAATATTGACAATTTTTGTATACGATTTTAAGCAATTTTGTGATAAAACGTATAAAAAGGATTCAATATTTATTTTGTTCCTTAGATAATTTCAGGGAATATTCATCCCAAGGTATTTTAATCATAAGATATACCGTTGCACAGTAAATTCGATTTTTTTTTTATAAAATTCATTACTTTTTTGTAAGCAATCAAATTTTACGCTGCAATCATATACACTTTACAAATTACAAAATAAGAAAATATTCTCAGGAACAAAATAAGCTTTCATTTGTTTAAATCTTACCATAAATAAAAAAGATGCACTTCTTTTATTGATATGGTCAAAAAAATTATAGTTTCACTTCAAAGTCTTTTCTCCGTATTTACGTCTTTGTTTACATTATTTCACTATACAATAACAATCTTAAATTAATCAATAATAGACAAACCAAGATTTTGCAAAACCTAGGGGTCGCATTGTTATGCGAAAGTGAAAAATAAAATATTTGGTTAAAGTGAAAACTGAGTCACTCTGAACTTCAATTAGATCAGTTTTCAATTTCAATAAATAACTTTTAATCAGTTATAATCCAGATTCTAATTACAAATCACTCTAATGGAGCGACGTTCACTTTTAGTGTAGCATATAAATTTGTGTAACAAAAAAAATCATAGGTCCAAAATTTTGTGTTATGTTTTGTTTTGAAAAAAATCGTAACTGATTAAAAATTATTTATTTAAATTGATTTAATTATTTGCTTGAGGTATATATTATATTTTTAGATAGATTTTAAATTACAATTGTTTAAATATTGCAGACCAATTAGAGCAGGTGAATGTAACAGCCGACGGTACATCAAACAGCACTTGCGAAGAAATTCCAGCTCTTAACTCCACTGTAGTTTTGAATTCGAAGCCTGCAGTTGAGGTGATCGTGACCGGCATTAGTGAGTCGGAGTTTCTAAACTTAACAGATTCAAAGGTAATAGAAACGCCAGTTTCTTCTCCGCTACCAAACAAAAATCAAGACGCAGTTAAAACCCCGAAGGAAGTAGTCGTCGCTAATAACTTTGTTAATGAGACAGTCGCTAGCATTCCGATAGAGGGCGGAGTTACTGCTGTCCAAGAGGCAAAATCTCCGAATGAAAGTGCAGTTATCGCGTTTGAATTCGACAATCTCAACAAAACACAAGATATTGTAAAGGAAGACGGCGTTTTGAACGACACTCAAGATATTTTGCAACCGATAAATAATTTCAATGTAACTCAAGAAATTGTACAGGAGAAAAATAATTTAAATGAAACGCAAAATATTGAGCAGGACAAGAATATTCTAAATAAGACACAAGATATTATACAGGAGAGAAGTGACAATTCCAGCCAGATTTCATCTGAAGAGGCCAGTTTAAACAAAACAGCGGTTTTACAAGAAACAAATATATCGTTTAATCTTAATGAGAATAACAGTCAAGAGAAAAACAGTTTAAATAAATCAGCGGTTTTACAAGAACCGAATAAATCGCTTAATCTTAATGAGGATATTAGTCAAGAGAAAAATAGTTTAAATAAAAGCGAAGTTGTACAAAATAGAGAAGAGATATTTTCTGAGAAACAAGACGTTGAGAAAAAGCAAGAGTTTAAAGTACCGTTTGAGGAACCAAAGGAGTCGAAAAACGTAATAGTAAAGAACGAAATATATACACCAGAGAAACAAGCACCAGTGTGTCAAAACGAGGCGTTTATCCCTGAAGACCAGCATCATTTACATCCATCCATCGCATCAACGCCGCTGCCAGTAAAGAATTTGAAGCAGGATCCGCGAACGCCCAAGACAAAAAGTGCCCTATTCTCTCCCCAATCACCCGGACCACAGAGTCCGCAATTTTGCGCGAAGACTCCAATCAAGAACGAACCGATTCACTTGGACGACACGGTAGCGGTAAACAAATCGTTTGAGAGGTCCTTGTTCATTGCGTCGGAATTAGTAACCAAAAACAGCTTCGACGCGGCTCATTTAGCCCACGAGAATTCGTTGAACAACATCTTACCACCACCGGAGCACGAGTACGAGTCATTCAAACCGCAGCAGCAAAGCACAGAATTACCCTTTCCCGGCTGTGATTTGGATGCCTTGCAGGAGGCTGCTCTGTCTGTCGCCAAGGTCATCGACGCTTCTTTAGAGAAAGACGACGAGAGTGAACAATTTGTCTCGGCAACTACCGAATGTGAGTCTTCCTTTAATTGTGCAAAATTTTAATTATTGAAATACTCACACAATTCATTTTCACTTAAAAATCGTTATTTTCGTTTGATGTTCATGAATTAAATGACTTGGAAGTTTTTCTATACAGATCCAAATAAACGTGAAAATTATCAATTTATGTAATGCGTGGTGAAAATTGTTTAAGAAGATTCACTTTTTAACAAATTATGGATAAACTTTTTCAAGTTTTTAAACTCTTGATATTAACTATATTTTTTTACATTTTTAATTAATTACTATGAATTTTTAGTAAGAATTTATGTACAATATAAAAGTGTATTTTTTATTCATTTTTGCAGTATTTGAGGATCCATCTGCCTTTGATTATCTAAACCGACTTGGATCTAAAACTTCTAATCGTAGCGAAAGATATGATTCATTGTATATGAAGTTTGATCCGCTAGCTCAAAGACAAAGCATGTTGCCACAAAAGAATCTTCCCTGCGCTTCCGCGACTGAGGAAGAAGAGAAAGAGACTAAAGTTGACGCACCAATAAGTAGTTTGAATACTCCAAGGAAAAATCCAGCGCTCGCTGCTATAGACAGATTACTTTTTTACAGTCCTTCTCCGCCCACGGCAACCGATACAGAAGTAGCAGTCAAACAGGAAAAGGTATCTAGCACTTTTATTTATAAAAAAATCTAACCGTAGAAACTATTAAAACTTTTTTTAAACTTATGTTTTATTGTGCGAAGTGAAATAATATATAAATAATATATAAATGTAATTTTTTAGAAGGAAAGACCGGTAGAAGTGGAAAAGCAAGAACCTCCTCCTACACCAATTGTCGACGAAAAGATGACAAAGGAATTAGAATTAGTAAGGTCAACTGTACTTCAGCTCGAGGCTGAACTTGAAAAACAAAAACGGGAACAGAAAGAACAGTTAGAAAAACAAAAACTAAATTACGAAGACAAATTAAATCACGTACAAATGAAATTTAGTCAGTTACAATCTCAACTTACACAAGAGGTCAAATGCAAAGACCAAATGACGTAAGTTATCGAACGAAATTTCGTTAAATGTTGAGATAAAAAATAAAAAAATAATTTTAATGCAATTAATTTGTAAACAGGGTAGTTGTAGAAGAATACGAGAAGTCAATAAGTAGGTTAATAGCTGAAGGGGAGAAGGACAGAGCAAATTTCAAGGCAGAAAGAGCGAAGCTCCAGGAGGAACTTCAAGTTGCAAACCAACATCTCAGTAATACAGAGGCAGCGTTTAGCGATGTACATTCAAAATACGAGCGACTTAAAAACGTCGTCTCGGCATATAAAAGCAACGAAACTGTCCTTAAAGAAAGTATTGCGGAAAATCAAGAGACTATCAAAACTCTTGAAAACAGATACGAACAATTAAAGAGTCACGCAATGGCACAACTTGAAAAGTAAGTTTTAATAAGTTTTATTATAATAAAAAATATTATAAAAATGTACAGTATATTTAAGATAATTTTCAACGTTATTTTATTTTTCAGAGCTAATTTGGAACTGACTGCTATTAGAAAGCATAATGAAGCTGAAAGCATAAAACTGAAGGCGTTAGTGAGAAAGGCTGAATTAAAGAGTAAATCGTTAGAAGAAACAGTTGAGCAGAAGATGAAGGAAAACAAAGAGCTAACAAAAATAATCGACGAAATGATAGCGAGGGTTGATTAATAGTTATTTTTTTACTCAACATGATTTATTTTTAGGTTTAACGAGCGTCTTGTAATGATAATATTGAATATGTGCATACTTGTATTGTTTTTAAAAAGAGAAGAAAAAAATCGTCTTAGTTAGTTTGAAGTAAGCCCTTTTACTAATTATTTATAAGTTGTAAAATATAATATTTTATCGCAATAAAATAAAGTCACGGCTTGTTCAAACTATACAATTCGTTTATACCTCAAAACCTTAATTACTACACAGTACAAATTATTTTCTAATTCGTTAATAATAACAATATTTATTTTCGAGTGACTGCTTAAAAAAAAAAAAAAACATATTGTCCCTCATTTTTTTTAAACGCTTCTCACATTTTTTATATTATTTTTATTAATTATTCTTGCAAACGTTAGCTATATTAAAAAATAAATGATCCTGAAGACAATATTTGCAGTCAGCACCTGTTTCGTCTATTTTTCTCTAGTCGACTTTCTAAGTTCTTAACGTGTCTTATTCAAAGGTGGTAGACGGACAATTTTTTTTCCTTATATTTACAGTTTAAAATTTACAGAATTAGTCTAGTAAATAATATTAGTTACTTAGATAAAATGTATATTCTTCAAATCAAAAATATCCATACAAACTTGAACAATATCTCATTGTTTATAATATCGTTGTACTGTTCGTCGATATTCGGAGTTCTTATAAGAGAAGAAATTCTGGAATTATCTCGCGTCAATAAAAAAAAAAAGAAGAAACTACCTATCAACCACCTTGAAGTTACTTAACAAATAATTTCACGGGTATATTTTATCTTGGATTGTCACTGATGATCACTTAAGCTCTTCGTCTGCGAAGCGCCGAAATAAAATTCTTCAAACTGCAGTCTTAGACTCGAGTTGGAGAAGCACGTGTCGCTTAGCGAGCTTCAGCATCCGATCGCAGGTGCTTCCGGGCTTTCGCGGGACGTGTCTGTTTTCTAGATCGGGCATGTACTTTCTCACTGTTCGTGCCAGGGCTGTCGCATGTTGCTTGAACTGCGGATGGCTCACGCCGATGCCCTTACCTCGTAATGCCTCAGCCACAGCCCACAGTAATTTCTGAAAGAATTACATTCGATTACTATTGTTTCGATCATTATAATCAAGCGTTGCGATTTACAGATTTGTGAGCGGTTGAATTTCATAAAAAGTCAAACTCGGGTACCTTTCTGTGAGTTTCGCTGAGTTCGATCCTTCCGCTTGTGTGAGAGTCTCTTGACGAAAAGTTACCCGTGGAATGCCTCGCTGGATTCCACGAACTTGAAGAGCTACTTTCGACATTTCTTGGGCAATCGAATGAAAGACTCTTCGACCACTTTTGCTTTGGATTCTCCAAATCCTCCTCGCTTTTCCGTTTTCTCGACTCCAAATTGTTTGACTGGCTTTGCGAAGAATCACCGGCTTTAACAGTAACAAAATTGTTGTAATAATGAGTAATGCAAACATACATTTCATTACGCATTGAAAAACATTCCATTAAAAGTTAGCATACTCTTTATTACACTACTATTCCAACTGCTAAATTTACTATCAAAAATAAAAATATCAACTACATTTGTTTTAACTTTTCCTAAATTTATTGTAAAATTTGATGTGCAGCATAGCAATTTTTGTAACTTTTGCATGTTGTTTTCTTTTTAAACTAATTTTTAGTAGAATGTTATGCTTGGACATTAAAGGCATGTGAACCAAATTTTAGAAGAGCCTTACCTTCATTTTTCTTTGGCGTTGGAAACAACGCTCTTTTAATTTTTTGTGGATTGTTGTTGGTTGAAGCGACAGGCGCCGCAACAGGCAGCCTACTTGGACCTGGCCTATCTGAAGGAGGACTCTGGAATAGGGCCCGCTTTGACGTTTCGATTTTTGTTTTCCTTGGCGAAGGTCCCTCCATTAAAAGCCGACGGATCTGCCGCTTTTTCGCCGAACTTCGCGGAGTCTTACCCCGTGGGCTCTTACCCCGTGGACTTTTGCCCCTTGGGCTTTTTCCCTTTCGAATCATTCCCTTCCTAAAATTTATTAGGATTATTAATAGGAATCTTTCTAAGATAAAAATGAACGATGATGAAAGAAGTGTTTTAAGATTACCTGACGTTTAATAAAAGCTGCCTTTTCTCTGCAAGTCCCAAACCTTGTAAATTGGCACTTGAAAATGTTCTGCGTCTCCTGGCCAAATAACTGAGTCTTTTACCAGGGCTCTGGCCATTATTTCGTTTCGCTAACAAACTTCTTTTCCTTGCACTGCCTGGTACTTGCTTAACGAAAAAGGCATTGCACGTAGACTGTGTTTCAGCACCTATATATCTATCACAAAGCTTCATGCGAAGATTCTCAAAATCTTCTATCGCTTTATTTCTGTTATAACTGTAATTACAAAACAATATTTTCAGCAATTTCAAATGATACATTCTTAATAATTACACATAACTATTTGAAATTCAAATAATAAACTATATTAAAAGGAAACTCACTATATTCCGTGACACTTGTGCTTGTAAGCATCAATCCAAGGCAGTGCAGCGACTTCCTCAACATTTATCGAGTAGTAAAGCGTTGGGAGCATTTCCTTGTCATATGATTCATTCAGTTTACTATCCTCATTGATAGGCATAAAATTGGAGGCTGATAAAATCGAACTATTGTAAAGGCTGTCAGATATACTGAACGAAAAAGTTGTGTCTGAGAATTCAACATCAACTGGTAATGACTGATTATTGTTATTACTAGCTTTTAATGAATTTGACTGTTCACAAGCATCAAAGGCTGTGCTGAGATTTCTCAAGCCAGGTTTCGTCTGGTGGAAAATTTTGTTTGTACTAGTTGTATTTACAATCTCGGTTGCACTACTTGTATTCACAGTTTCAGTTGTACTAGTTGCATTAACAATCTCAGTTGTACTACTTGTTGTCGTAGTTGTATTCTCATTACTCATATTAACAGATATATTCACAATTGTATTGACAGTTGAATTCTGAGTTGAATTAATAGCTACATTCTCATTATTTGTATATGTAATTACATTCGCAGCTGCATTCACAGTTACATTCTCATTACTTGCATTTATGATTGGCTCCATAGCTGCATTTTCATTACTTGTACTTATGATTGTGATCACAGCTTCATTTTCATTACTTGTATTAACACTTGCATTCACAGTTGCACTTGCATCTTCATTCTTAACTTCATTGGGTTCCTAAAGCAATTTTATCAGTGTTATCACAAATATTAAAATAAATTAAATTTTGATTAAAAATAGAGAAAATTTAATTCAATAAAAAGATGCAATGAATGTAATTGACATTAATCAAGTAGTAGCTGTTGGAGTTAAATTACATTTGCCAAAGATTTTAAGAGTTAATATACATACAGAATCTTTCATTGTATCATTGCTCATTTAACTTAATTAAGAGTTTTTAAGCTTTCAAAATGAAGTATTTTTCACAGAAAATTTAATATATTTAACAAGGTGGCCCACTAAGCCCCCGAGGCTTCACACTGTCCAATGGCTCGCTATGCCCCGTTTTCCTCTACATAAAAATTTATTTAAATTGTCACATTTGTTTGTTATATTGAAAAGTAGACAAATCTTTGAGATTTAATAATTACAGTTATACTAATAGCAAATTATACATAGAATATCTCTTATTGAATTACTATTATTTTTATCACAAATCTAAAATTAGCAGCAGGAAAAAGAATACTCTTTCTTTCAAGCCGCAGGTGTTTTTCCAATATTAAAACAATACAGACAAGAAAATATTAACATAAAACTCAATATGCCAGCTATAAGCTTTTCCTTACAAAATATTATCTCATAATATTCGTTCCCAGAGTAGAGTAACATGACTTATTTTACTATTTAAATTTTCAAAGGCGATTTTTGATTATCATCTCAAACTTTAAGCTTATTTAAAACACTGCAATGCTATTTAATTAATCCTCTTACTTTTTGGCATGGAAATAAAATCAAGTCTGCATAAATCAGCGTAACACTACAAATACTTATCACACTTAGCCCCGTCGTCCCTCGTACAAAATTACAAGACAAAGAAAAAGGAGCCACCGGGACACACCTGCTGGCGAGAAACCTCGTCCCCGGTATCCCCGCGCCTCTCGTCAAGCGCGAACGGATCGGCCCAGAAGTACCGCCTGTTCTGCTTGATGTACGCGAGGAAGTCGTCGCAGTCCTTCTGCGAGATGGTGTGCTTGGGCGGGGGCGGCACGCCGCTCAGATACTTGTTGACCCTCCTCAGCAGAAACTTGTCCGCCCTGAGGATGAGCTCGGCGCTGCTGAGCTTGGCGGGGCTCGGCAGGGACACGACCCGCGCCTCCTCCAGCGTGTTCTGGTAGGTGCTGGTGGTGTTGGTGCTCTCGGCCTCGTCGTCGGCGTCGCTCTCGAAGAGCTCGGGGCTCGCGGCCTCCTCGAGCTCGAAGTGGCGCGCCGCGGTGGTGGGGGCGTCGGCGTCGACCGGCGGCAGCAGGAGGGCCCCGCCGACCTCCAGAGCCGGGCCCGCCGCGGGCAGGGACTCGCCGTAGCTGCAGTCCATCGCATCCTCGCTCACGTAGATCGGCCCGGGCGCCAGCTGCTCCTCCTGCTGCTGGCGCTGCTCCGCCTCCTGCTGCTGCTGCAGCTCCTCGGCGTCCGCCTCGGAGCTCGGCCGCGTCGTCTCGTCCGGCTCGGTCTTCTCCTCCGAGCTTATCAACGTTTTGTCCACTGTGGACTCTGCGAATTAGGATTTTTTTTTAATTTATTTATTTATTTATTAACCAGTTAAAAATTACAACTTTGGAAACCTATGTGACCATAGGTCCCAGTGCACGGAGAGAAATGTTATTGTAAAAATTACTATGTTCCATAAGAAAGGTAGGACAGTCTCGACCTATGATATGCAACATAGCAATTTTTATTATGTGTTGTAGTAAAAATTGCTATGTACGTAGCAAAAATTGTAATGTTCACAGTAATTTTTACTACAACACATAATAAAAATTGCTATGTTGCATACCAAAAATCCTCATAGATCGTGTCTGTCGCAGCTTTCTTATGGAACATAGTAATTTTTACAATATAATTTCTCCCCGTGTAGTAATTCCTACTCTCTAAAGTTGAATTAGTGAAAAGCCACTAATTCATAGTGACTATGCACTAATTTGAATAGTGAAAATTGC
>JAXIUT010000043.1:339536-350718 GCA_035586675.1 Eurytoma californica | reverse complement strand
ATTTCTCCGCGTTTCAAGAAGAGCCGCATTTATCAAAGCCCGGCGTACGAGGCAAAGAAAAGCTCGACAAAGGGGGGGCAGCTCCCCTCCTCAACTGCTGATCGGACATGCTTTATATTAATAAAATTATGTTTACACTATCTTTTAAAAATATTAATAAATATGCATGTACAATACATGATTAATTAAAAGCACTTTTGTTTATTTTGTAATTATTTAAATTCCCCTTTCCTTTCAAATTTAATTAATTTCCCCTTATTCCTTTCAAAAGATAATTTTGGAACATATAAAACGTATTAGCGAAGGGTTTAGAGTTATTATGTTGCACAGATAATTTATAAAGTAAATTAAATTAAATTAAAATTGATTAAACGCTAAAGTTTATACAGCTTTTTTAAATCTATAATAATGTATAATTTTTTCAAGTTTTATGGGTGTGATGGTGTTTTGATCACTAAATCAACAACATTTTTGAAATAAAAATACTTCATCCGAATTTACTGGCTTTGCTTATAAAAGCACATATACATATTTATATAAGAGCGATGTTTTCACTATGTTTTCAAAATCCCCGAAACCGAATCTCCGTTCCGTACAATTTTTTTATCCGATAGACGGCGATACGTGTTATACTCGCGATCTGGCCAAGCCAAGTAGTGTTAACCAGGCGCCACTCCGGCAGTCTGACCACAGTGCTGTCACAGCCGTCGACGGGCGACCCTGCCGTGCCGTGAGATAAGCGTCGCACACTTGGCGCGGCTTGTAGGTTAGGAGACTCGCCCGACGGCATACCTCGCGACGTGCGACGTGGAGCCGACTGAGCGGCCAGCGACGCCCCAGCCATGCTCGACCTCTTCACGATCTTCAGCAAGGGCGGCATCGTCCTCTGGTGCTTCCAGAGCACCGCCCAGATCTTCACGCCCAGCGTGAACGCCCTCATCAAGAGTGTCATCCTCCAGGTGCGTGCGCGCTAATCGAAAGGCAATTTATTCGTCGCATAAGTTCGCCCCGATTACCGCGAAGTCATCGCCGCGCCGTCCGTGCTGAGAATCGAGTCGTTGATGGCACTCGGAGGCAGTGGTTACCAGATGGAGAATCATTCCATATGGTCACTAGTGATGCACAACACATGTGCTGTTATTTGTAAACATGTTTGGGGGCTTTCTATTTTTAACGGTTGTTCGTGCAATTTCTTTGAGTAATTTGACGAACAGATCTTTTTTATTTTTACGCAGCTGGATTTGAGATTCTCGATACGCTTAGGTATCGATTAGAACAGTATTAGATAAAGTCTGTGATAATTTGATTAAAATATGAAGATTAGTGGTTTATCCAATTATTTATTGCTGTAGTATATAGAAACTTGTTAATTTTTAGTAGGATGTTACATTCTTAAGACCATGTATTTTACCATATGGATTGATCTGATAAGATCTTGTTTGGAAATTATATGATATATTGTTTTATCTTTTTATTAGTTAATATTTCCTTTTCAATTCTTTGCTAATAATTTTGTAATATGATCTTATGAAATAAATAAAATTAAAATTTTTTTATTTTAGTAAAGTTTATATGGATACATGATAAGGTATTAAAGTTGCGTATATTTTAATTTCAGGAAAGAACTGGAAATCAAGTATTTGAACACGATTCACTGAGGCTGCAGTACAAGTTGGACAATGAATTTGAATTGGTTTTTGTGGTGGCATATCAAAAAATATTACAATTATCATACGTCGACAAATTCTTAAATGATATTCATCTGGAATTTAGAGATCGCTTTAAGAATGAATTACAAAATTCAAAATGGTTTTTCAATTACGACTTTAAAAAGGCTTATGATCAGACACTCGTGTTAGCCGAGCAATGGGGTAAATCTCAGGCTAAAATTCCTAAACTAATGAGGACTTTTGACGAAAGTTTTAAGTCTAAGAAGACTGTTGCTAGTATGATAGAAAGAAAAGATGATAAAGAGAATAAGAAACAAAGTGAGTAAACAAAATCATTTCATTGATCAATTTTGTTTTTTAATTTTTAGGAAAAAGGATTAAATCATTTTGTTTGGGTGCTTTATTAATATTTATATTTCAAATTTCTGAAAATTTAAATTATATTTTTATAAAACATTTTTCTTTATTCTTAAACTGCATTATACTTTATCTCTCTGAATAAGCTTTTTGGGTATCATGGTGGTAATGGGATTTTGTATTTTTCTTGCTTCATAGACAAAAAAAAGAAAGGGACCAATGAGGCTGATGACGGTCGACGTAAGTCAATAGTGAGACAAATTTTGCTTATGTTTTTGCACGCTTTGTTTAAATATTTATGTTTAACTGTTCCTTTTCATTTTGCATGCCTTGCTGTAGACAATTTGCAGCTTTTTAAAGTACTGTCCATCATTATTTATTTACTTGGATATTAATTTTGTAATTTAGTCACAATTTGTATATTATAATATACTTACATGTCATTTGAATTTAGCAAAAATCCCAGAAGTGCCTAAAGCGCCAGATTCACCGAAGCCTGTTGCTGTACAAAATGGAGTAGATGAAGATATATTAATGGCTAATCGTTTAAAACTTGCTCAGAAAATGGCTGGCCCAAAAAAGAAAGCTGACAAGCAGTAAGTCAATATTGAACTGTTAAATTTAAAAATTTAAAACCTACTGATGCATGATTTGCAATTAATTTTTAGAAAAAGCCCGAAACCTGAAAAGGCAGGCAAAAAACCTAGAGTATGGGACCTGGGTGGAACTAATAAAGACCTCGCAAATCTGGAACGTACCAAGGACAAGCCAGAAGAGGCTGGAGAATACATCGGGGCCAATACCGCTGTAAGCATTCCCTAAATTTCAAATTCCAGCCAAACATTACGCTCAATTTTTCTCCATCGAGAACGAAAAATCTAATCCCTCCAAAATTTCCACAGATTATCGGTCAAATGAAGGGTGGCATCCGCGACCTGGAGGTAGAGAGCGACTCGGAGGAGGAGTCGGACTCTGACGAGCCGGAGGTCCAGCAGACCCGCACGCAGTCGCAGAAGAAATCCGGCGGCGTCTTCTCCATGTTCAAGAGCCTGGTGGGCAACAAGTCGTTGAGGGAGGAGGACATGCGCCCGGTACTGGACAAGCTCAAGGACCACTTGATCACGAAGAACGTCGCTGCGGACATCGCGCAGAAGCTCTGCGACTCGATCTGCGTGAAGCTGGAAGGCAAGGTCCTCGGCACCTTCGACAGCGTCGCCAACACCGTCAAGGCCACGCTGACCGACTCCCTGGTGCAGATCCTCTCGCCGAAGCGGCGCGTCGACATACTCCGCGATGCCTTCGAGGCGAAGAAGAACAGCCGGCCATACGTGATGGCCTTCTGCGGAGTCAACGGCGTCGGCAAGTCCACCAACCTCGCCAAGATCTGCTTCTGGCTGATCGAGAACAACTTCCGCGTACTCATCGCCGCCTGCGATACCTTCAGAGCCGGCGCTGTCGAGCAGCTGAGGACTCATATGAGGCATCTGAACGCGCTTCATCCACCCGAGAAGCACGGAAACTTGACGATGGTGCAACTCTATGAGAAAGGTTCAAATTTTTTTAGTTTATTTTTAGGACTCGTTAGCAATTAGGGAATTATTATATTTATTTCATACTAAAATTACTATATATATATTTATTTTTTTTTTTAAGTATATTTAAATCTCGCTAAAATTGTAACTAATTTATTTTTATTTTACCCAATTTATGAATTTATGATATCAGTGAATACTTTTCAGAAAAAGTTTTTTTACAATCGATTAAAATTTAAATTAAAATTTTGTCTTATTCAAGATAGGTTACAGAAGTACATTTTTTAAATTGTTTTCTTAAAATAAGGATTGTAAATATTAATAGAGTTTATCAGCAGATTTTATGAAAAATATCTGCTAATTTTTGGATTCCTATTCCATAGATAATAATAAAAACTCTCTTTATTAAAAAAAACCTATACTTAGTAAATTAAATAAAAATTATTAGGTAGTCAAAATTTTCATTTATTTTTATGACAAAAGTATAGTAAATAAAAATAAGCGCAGAGTTTAAATTGCAATTTGTACATTATAATTAATTATATCACCAACACAATAAAAATATTTTGTAATTTTTGAACTAGTGAGCCACAATTAATAATATACACGTGTAAAAATTTGTTGTTCATGGCACGTAGAATTTCATTTTAAATTTTATAAATTCTGGATTATCCGTGCCACTGCAAACTCTTCAGATATAGTCCATCCATACTTACATGAATTCAAATAAGAAAAGTATTGAAATTTGATACATTTACACACATCAACGTGAATTTCTCATTCAAACTTTGTGATAGCAAGCGGCTAATTAAATTTGCAGGCTACGGCAAGGACGCAGCGGGCATAGCCATGGAGGCGATCCGCTTCGCGAGGGAGTCGCGCTTCGACGTCGTGCTGGTTGACACGGCCGGCCGTATGCAGGACAACGAGCCGCTGATGCGCGCACTCGCCAAGCTGATCAAGGTCAACGAGCCGGACCTCGTGTTGTTCGTTGGCGAGGCCTTGGTGGGCAACGAGGCCGTCGACCAGCTCGTCAAGTTCAACCAGGCGCTGGCCGACTACAGCAACTCCACCGATCCTCACATTATCGACGGCATCGTACTCACCAAGTTTGATACCATTGATGATAAGGTCTGTGCAATCCTTCAAAATTTGTACTTGAAAAGGCTATTTTTTTTCGGTGCATATTTTAAGAGGATGAAAGAAAAAATGATTTTGCGACTTAAACAAAATATCTTAGTCAATTTTATTCGTATATTAATGAATTTATCAAAATTTAACTTTTCGAAGGATTATGTCTATGGAGGTCTCATTCCATTTACATGATTAAAGTGTAAAACTTTCGCTACAATTTAGAAGTAAAAAAAAGACGAGTACAGGCAGCCACGTGTATAAAAGTTTTTAATCCTTTTCTATCAAATAGGAAGAATAAGGGAATTAATTTATTTTTTAGTTTAATTTTTTTTTTTTAACGAATTCAAAATCACTGTTTTTTCAACTAATTATAGAAAACAAAATATGTAAAAGTTAGAAAAGCACCAGTAAGTTTATACATTATAAAACAATTTTAAAAACATTACCTCAATTTATAAAAACCTTTCTGCTACTGAATCAAAGTTAAAGAATATTTTTAAATTTTGAATAGATTTCAATTTAATTAAAAAGTATTTCAGAAAAGTTAAATAGATTTGGCTAATAATAGGAAAATCTTTTTCAGGTGGGAGCCGCAATTTCGATGACTTATATTACCGGGCAACCGATTGTTTTCGTCGGTACCGGTCAGACTTATACGGATTTGAAGTCCCTAAATGCCAAGGCTGTGGTGCACGCACTCATGAAGTGAATGCTACCTTGCTGCCTGATTCAAAATAGTAATGTTTATGTTATGTAATAGTTTGATCGTATATTTTTCGTGGAAAGTGTTATTTTTATTTATTGTAAAGCTAGAGTTAAGAAAGAATTTTATAAGAAATTATTAAAACATTTATCGATTACATTAAATATACTTTACAGCTTATTTATCGTTTAGAGCTCAACCTCGAACTTATCCTTTCGCTTTTTTGAATACTAGAAATTTAATAATAATCTTGGAAATAGTGGAATTTAGAATGAGTCGATTACATAGATTTTAAAAATGCAACTGCACTGCGAACTAGACCATGTTAAAGATTTAAATTTTGTGTTATTAAATATTCTTTTTTTCTGTCTGTACCGTACTCTATTGTTCATCCGATTTTTAGGATTTTTTTTCGTTCTGCATTACGAGAATTGCGAATTAGTAGAATGAATAATAATTGTACTAACGTCATAATTCCGAGGCTTCTAGGAATTATGATTTTGTGGGTTGCGGGATTAGTGTGAAAGAGTTACAGAATTTTTAATTTGATTTTTTAGAGCTTATATTATGTATTTATACAATTTAAAGTATTTTCGAAAGTATTTTTGTCTTAAAAATGCTGACACGTAGGATCGAAACATGTAATGTAAATGACATGGTTTGGCCCGTGGCGCAGACTACTTTTTTGTATCTCTATGTTTTTATTCATTAAAGGTAGATCTCAGACTTTAGATGTGGCTCATGGATAGCTGCTCGGCGGCGCGGCTGTTCCCATCCTTCACTGAGGAAACTTCCGTGACTGTATTCTCATCCTCGAATTCCCAATTGACGCTGTCGTCGAATTTTTCGTCTTCCGTGATTGTGCCGCATAAAGACACTCTTAAAATTAGTCCTTAAAGTGCGAAGAGAAAAAATATTAATATTTTGATAATTTTTATAAAAAAAGCTAGGGAGAAAATAGCTGAGAATCGGAGTTAAGGCATACTATTCGATTGCTAAAAGATGCAAGTGTTTAAAAATTTTAATAATTTAATGAAAAGAAGTTTTCACGTCTAAACTATTGCTTACAAGTATCTAAGATCGCTGAAACTTCGTTACGATTCGCAATTTGTAAATCTAATTTCGACTTCCACCGCTGCATACTGTTAGCAGTAGTACGTTCGAGTTTAGTCCGACATTGTACAGTAGTTAGGAGGAATGTGAATATTCATTCGAAACTTCCTGTTTAAGGCGATGCAGCTGTCGAACTTAACAAGATTAACTTTCGAACTATTCGTTTCGATACTGATTCGTTTGAATGCTTAGTAAAATAATACTTTATTGCAATAGTTTCATTTAATTTTAATCGTTTTATTGATATTTGTAACGCGACAAGATTTAAAGCATTTATAAGGATTGCAGTGATAAGATGTTTTGTAAATTATTAAAAAATTTATATTACTATTCAAAGTTTAAGAACATTTGAGCATTGTCTATTTTACTGTTATATAAAATGTTGATATTGTAATATGGTATTCCAAAAAATTATTCAAAAAATTTACAATTTTGTAATATATATTGTCGATAATTAAGTCAAGTTTTCGTAATAACTACTTGAATTTTAATACTTTAAACAAACAAGGAAATATTTTAAATTGCGAGAAAGGAGACTGGATTAGGAGAGAATCAAAACTACGTTGAAAATTTTAGACTTTAATGCTCAATAGTTTTTATAATAATAACTATTTTTAAAATACCTCAATATTATGTATTTTATCTCAAAAAATATTGAGCTTTAAAGCTAAAACTAAGGGGCTTTTTTAATTTTTATATAAATATCAAAACATCTCCCTTGGTTTCATTAAAAAACTGAGACCTGGTGTTCTGATACTTTGCTACTCTCTAAACTTGAAAATTTCACTAATTTCAAAACAGTTTCGCGCTGCATCATTGTAATTCTGTACATCGCCGAAAACTCACTATTTTACATTAAAAATTGCAGTGATAAGTACCTAAATGTTTCTAAATTAGTAAACTTTCCGCTAGAAGAAATTTATTGCGTAATAAGCAACTATTAAATGAAGCTGAATCTATCCAGTCTGTCAACATTCATCTCGACTCTCATCCACGTCCCCATTGGAAATCAGTCTCCCAGCTACAAAAGAATCTCTCATGCACGCATCCGCTCCGCGGTCCAGCGTGAATAATAAAGGCCGGTAATTACGCGCCCTCGCAAGAGACCCGCGGACACTGGTTTACGCCCTCGTTTATATGGGAGACTTGCCCAGCGCCACTCATCTCCCAGTACCGCCCACCATGGATTTCTCGCTTTCTGAGATACATGGCGATTTAATTGACGTGAATTTTTATCAATCTTATTATTATTATATTTTTTAGCGAATTTTCCTTCAATTTCGAAATCGGCAAAGAAAACTAAGTTTTGACATTTTAAGAGCTAAAAATCCCGCCGTTGACATTTTCGTTGTGTACCGAGTTTTCGTTGCAAAGGTATCTACCTTTGAGCATTTGACCTCATTTTTTAAGTCTTGTTCGGAAAATAAAAAAAAACGTAGTCGTTTAGTACAAGTCTTAAGCTCCAAAACGCGACGCTGAAATAACGCGTACTCGGACTAGTTCCCGAGCAGGACATTATAGTGTAAAATTTTTTAGTTGCCCAAAACCACCCACTAAAGAGTTGTCTAGTACCGCCCGCATATTTTATTTAAATACTAACAAAAAACGGGTTTTTATTCATTTATTTCAATTTTTTTCGAGGAATAATGTCCCTAAACAAGAACAGGTGATTTTAGGTAAAGTGAAAACTACATAAAAGTGCACAATTATTTATATTAATGCTTGTATAATGAATAACTTACAAATTTAGTTTAATTTACTATTTTCAGTGTTTATTTGTATTTAAAATTTATATTTCAAAAACAAGTGTAAATAATGTGCAGAATCATAAATGCGATATAGTGGGATAGAAGGCGAGACTCTGGGGTATAATTGAATACTGCGTTGAAACGTTTACTTGAAAAGACTTTCTGAAAAATATTATGTTACAAATATTTACATTCTTGAAAACTATCAGAAAATTGCACAATTAAATTTTGTTTCCAAATTTTTTTAATAAATTTTTTACCAAATTGTTACCACTAATATTCATTCAAATTTTTTTAATAAAATTTTTACCAAATTGTTACCACTATATTCAACGTTTTTCCGAGCTGCTACGTTACTTCAACGCTCCCTATTATAATAATTTTATATAGATGATGTGTGTATTTTAAACAGAAAAAGCGTTTTTTATGATGCAAACAGTGAAAACAATTGTGGGCGGTACCGGGCAATGGTTTTTTGAACCTGCAAAAATCATAACTTCTTTATTTGTTGAAAAAGTTCCTAAAATACCGATAATCATAAAAATAAAATTTTGCACTTAAAAGAGGGTACTTCAAAGAAGAAATTCTATTTTTGAATTTTATTTTTTATCAATTCAATCAAAAGGGTATCCCGGTTAAAAGAAACCAATAAAAGCTAATAAAAAATAATTTTACGGGATATTATAAGTTTTTGCACCAGAAAAAACTTATTTAATCCAAGAAAATATACCTTTAGACCAGTAAAAACTTATTAGACCTAAAAAAAGTATATTTTTTTAAACCAATGAAATTCAATAAAAATAAATTTAAGTAATTTTTTCTTGGATTTCATTAGATTTAATAAGTTTTTACCAATGAAAAAGATATATTTTCTTGGATTTAATAAGTTTTCACTGGTGCAAAAGTATTTTTATTGGATTACATTGGTCGCTTTCAACTGGGACGAGTGGCGGTACCGGGCAACTCTCCCCTACGTCGCGGGGGTGGCAATAGGGGCGCATTTACCGGTTATTAATCCGGAGACAATGGCGACGACGAGTGTGACCGCCAGCGCCAATAATTGATACGCGGCCTGTTGTCCGGCGCTGCGGTTCGGCCCGGGCTTCAGCGCGAGCCGGTAATTCTCGTTTATTTCCGTGAGATTGCTCCCCTGGCCGGGGATGCGCGCCGGGAATATCTGCGGACAGGCAAATCGGACGTTACTCGGATGCGGTCGCGCGGACCCGCACCGCGAAAGCGCGCGAAAGAAACGGCTCGAGTCGACCCCTCCGCACCGCGGCTATCGCGCATTCAATTCTTTTGTGCCCGTATATATAGGGAAATGACGCGGGTAGGTATTTCGGGTGACTGCCTTTGTGCCGCTCAAATTGCGGTGCGCTTTTTTGGCGGCTGCAATATAGTTTTAGCTTGAATATATGTAACAATGTTCGGTTTTTTTCTCCTTCGGTATATGCGGACAGTCGACTCGAGCGGTTCTTTTCGCTGCAGAATTTTTATTTTTTAAATTATATGATTTTCATTTTTTTGTTAGTACCCAGGCGGAAATAATTTCTTGCTATCAATTAATATAAAACTTATTAATTGATTGTAATTTTTAATAATATAGTTATTAGTTTCTATTAAATGTTAATAATATAGAGAATTCGGACGCGTAATAATAGTAGTAATAAAGCTAATGCTTTTTTTAGCTTTTATTAGATTTTATTAGCTTTTTCTAGATAAGTTTATTTGATCCGCCTGGGTACATAAACATATTTTTAATCTTTTTTGATATATTTATACAGCTAATGTAGTTATTCCTGTAAAATCGATACAATTAGAAACGTAAGAAATTTCGTAATTAATTATGTAGTAAAATTTCCTAATTAAATTTCTAATAGAACTTTTTTCTCTATGTACATTATATTTTAATAAAATTAAATACTTTTTTTTTTCAAATTGTACTGCAAATAATTATTTGCAGTACAATTATAATTCATGCGAAATTTTTTTTTCAATTGCTTCAACTTATGTTATATGAAAATAATTTGTTAAATAATGTATTAGTCAAATAAATGAATTGATTATTTACCTCTCTATTTTGTTTAAAATTTATTTATTGCTACAACTTCTCATCGGTTTTACCAAAAAATTATAAAATACTATTTTCTATTCTATAGAATTATGAATATAAAAAGAAGACGCGTTGAAAAACCAAATTAAACATATGATAAAAATGAAAATTACCTCGTAAAGCGAGTAATTATAATCAGCTTCTGTAGCCAGTCCGGCGAGAAGGGCGCCGAAAAGTCCGGCTAGAATTGCCGGCATTCCGTGCAAATTGTGTACTCCGCAAGTATCGTGTATCCTCAAACGCTTCTGAATAAGTGGCTAAAATCATTATAAATAAATTATTTAATATTTATAATTTTCCGGACAGAAATTAAAAAGCCTGTTTGTCCTAATAAGTTTGTAAGTGTAAGTTTTAGATAATAAAACTTATATATTCTGTAGTTTAATTCAATTTCTTATATAAAATAAAATTACAACATAAACTGTTATATTTTTAAAATCCAAACGAATTGACACGATTACGTTACGTTACGCCTGGTTATATAAAAACTATACATTTTTACATTAAACTACTAGTAATTATCTATTTCAGTCTCAAGGTAAATTTAAGTTAATTTTTTAAGTTAATAATGGTAAGAATTTCCGATAAGCAAACTTTGGAAAAAAAAGAATTCATAAAGAATTCTTGAATGTCCGCAAGAAATAAATATTTATAATTCAAAAAATATTCATAAAGTATTCATAAAAAGTATTCATAAAAGTATACTTTTATGAACTTTATAAATTTTTTTTTTTTAAGTATAAAAAAGTATATTTAAAAGTATATTTTAAAGTATATTTTTTTATTTTATGAAATAAAATGAAAAAAGAAAT
>JAXIUT010000043.1:314597-331248 GCA_035586675.1 Eurytoma californica | reverse complement strand
TTACAAAAGTTTAAATAAAAATTGCTAAAGTTTAGTAAAAATTGCTACTAGTTTAGTAAACATCATTACTAGGTCGAATAGGTCGCCCTCTTACGAAAAAAATAGTAATTTTTCCTAACCTATTTTCTCAGTGCATTTACGTAACTGACAGCGATGACAAAAATTTTTTAAAGTAAAAATTTCGAAAGATTTATTGTAATCTTTACAAGGATTTGCTACAATTATAATAAAAGCTGAAGAATTTATTCAGCCTTTTTAATCGACTTTCCAAGAAACTATCATTTTTCCATAATACTTGTTTTATAGGGGAAAGCGGGGTATAGCGGGCCATGGGGCAATGTGAACCTGCGGGGCATAGTGGGCCACCCAATTAAATATGTTGCATTTGGTGTGAAAAACATTTATTAACAAGTTCCATTCAAATTAAAGCATTTTGAAAGATTGCCATTATTACATCACACTATTACTATATACAAAAAATATATAGTAATACTGCAATGTAATAATGATAATCTTTCAAAACGCTTTAATTTGAATGAAACTTGTTAATAAATGTTTTTCACACCAAATGCAACATATTTAATTGGGTGATCCACTACACCCCGAAGGTTCACATTGCCCTATGGCCCGCTATGCCCCGCTTTCCCCTATAAGATATATTATATAACGGAGATCTTTTACACCGAGGAAAAATTTCATAAACATTATAAAACTTGGTATTAAAATTGTATCTAAGCGAGTCCAATACAACATCGACTTAAACAAAACGATAAGTCCCATAGCGATTTGAAAATGGTTATAATCTTGTGCTAACTCCAGTGCTTCAACGTACGACTTATCACCAAAGCCGAGTTGGCTTGAACTCTTTTAAATAATTGAAGTTTTTAAAAAGATAAAATTTTAGTCTATAAAACCAGGAATAAAAAAAAATACATCTTAAAAGGATGACACTTCTCATAAAAAAGAAATATTTACAATCAATTACATCTAGTTCGATTAGCGTCAATCTTGGATCTGTCCGCGCCAATTTTTCCTACAATCAATCCTGCATAATCGAATCATCGGGCCATAATCCAAGTGACGCGCGTGTCGACTCGAATCATGAATCGCGGCCCGCGCGCGCGCCGGCAAATAATTATGGATCGGAACGGCTACCGAGCGACGCTCGCGGTTCTCGGCCGCCGATGGTCCAAGTCATATATACACGGGACCTAAATCACCCCGGCGGATATGCACCATTCGCTTAATGCCCGATGTGTTTGATGTCGAATCGCGGCGTAAACCAGCCCACCGCACGACCCTTCATTCACGTAATAATAATATTCTCGCGGGGACACGCCGATAATTTGGACCGGGATTAAGGAGATTTTAGCGTTGCACTGTTTGTCTCTCCTCCCTCTCCGTCAGTGCGTCGCTTTTGTTTACGCGAGCTCGGGCTCGGCTTTTTGAGCCGAGAGTTAGTTTCGTTTGGGGTTTTGGGATTTATCGGTTACGGTCACTTTTAGGATTAAAAGTTAATCTTATTAGGGTTGAGAGTGCATTTATAAATCAGCAAATTTGGGATGTTTGCGTATTTTCGATAGTGAATTATGCTAATTTAAGGTAAAAGGAAAGTTATTGTAGCTATGTTGAATTGTAATGACATTGCAGTTTATTCTTCGTTTTATTCACATTATTACAAAGCAATATAAAATTAATTTTATATACTTTTCCAAAATGGGTTTTCTGTTAATATTTCGGTATGACTTTTTTAAGAATAACAAAAAAAGTTTTTATTTGTTATCTTAACGTATACCACATAGCTTTAATAGCTAAATAGTTCTTTGATCCCTAAATTACCGTTTTAAGTTGTTTTGACGCACTCGGCGGAAGTTGATTCTGATAGAACTATTTAATAAACTGGTACTAGTGGCGCTATGTTCTCATCTTGGCTGATGATTGCGTCTGAGATTTTGAAGATGCGAAACTAGCGCCACTAGCATCATATTTTCATACCTCCAAATTTTCGTGCGGCGTTGCAGTTTTTTAAATAGTTCTATCAGAATCAACTTCCTTCGAGTGTACATATCGTAGGTACACTCAGCGTAAGTAATTTCTTCCGAAATATTTGAATTTTTCAAAAAAATGGCAACGTATAAGAATTCGTTTTGTCATTAAAAACTAGTTTGAAGTTCAATTTAAAACGACCTTCATAGTCAGAGTCATGGACATCAAATTAGGGCCTGTCTGGCCCCAATACCTGCATCCAAAAAGAAATTTTTACAAAAACACATTTTGTCATTTTTTTGAGTAACCTTCAACTTTTGTGATCTTGGAGAAGCTAAGGTCAAAACTAGATGTTCCCATTTGAACGATTTGTTGACATTCCAATGACTAAGTCCCTATTAAGTTCATCCTACAAAACTAAACATTTTTTTGTATTGGTTCTTGAAGTCTTTACTTTTCAAGATAAGTGGGAGGCAAAACATTTCGAACACGCTGTATATAAGCCTTCCCTTTCTCCTTGGTATTTAGGCGTCCGTAGATGCTACTATTATTCTATCACTTAACAAAAAAATCATAATCCATGCAAAAATCGATTAAATTACAATCTAAAGTTACTAATATTTTAGTGAATATCCCCTCAAATTTAGACACAACATTTAAAGCAAATTCATTCAATGAAATCTATTACCGAGTATCTTTTATCCAACAAATTATTATTGCTAACATTTTCTAATAATAAAGTATATCTAAGCTTGAAGTAATTTCATCGAAAGGTATACGTGTATACCATTTGATTCTTTTACTGGACTCACAGAGCGAGTTGTTTCGGCTTTTCTTTTATCTAATTTGCGTTCAATCGATCGTATGGAGGTCGATTCGATTGGGCGCTCTTTTGTCGCTGTGGACATCGTGAGCGTAACCGAGACACGCGACTATCGTCCGTATCATAACAGCTGCATAATAGAAAGACTTGTCTCAAATTAACGATTCATCGATTCGTTTATTCCGATATGTCGGAACGCGCTAGTCTGCTACTTTGTTTTCTTATCAACGATTTTTATATGTAGTTAGCCAAATTGCTTCAATTCAAAATATGTATTCTGTTATATTAATATTACTAAACAAAATATGCATTTTTTCTTAATTTTCATTTATTTTTTTAAATGAATGTATACTGATATAATTATTTACATTGACAGGCTTTAATATTACAACATTAATATTGCGATAAAAACAATCATATAACAAATATAAATTCTAAAAATTTTGCAGAAAAAACCTTACAAACATTTCCGCGGAATTAAAAATTTCTACACAATATTAAGCACCTAATTTTTTACAGTTTTTTTTCTTGCAGGACTGTTATACAAAATCAAAACTGATTAATAACTTGGAAATTAACTGCAATCAATAGCGATTAAACAAAATTGAATTATCCGTAATAAATTCGATTATTCGTCTATTCAACTTGCTCAGCGGAAGTTTTATTTCAAGTTGCTTAAGAAAAAATTTCGGTCGTTCCATCCCCACCGGCGTCAACAGTCGTACCTGTTGATTCATCTCCAGCTTTCGGGTGTATATATATTCTCGATAAAACTCGCGCAAAAGTAGACTCGGCTATTTATCAGCGCTCAAAGCGGACCAATGGTATAACAAAAAAAAGAAAAGAATAACCGAGAGTGGAAGAAGCCAGGAGTTCGTAATGCTCTTCGGGCGCATTCGATTCCAGCCGAATGGCTTCAATTATTCCCAATAAACATCAATCTCCGAAGGTTGCTCGTCGCCGAGCGTAAATATCGCGTGTAAGCTCTTCACGGGGATCGGCGCCTCTTCCGGCGCTGTTTTTTTCTTTTTTGGATTTCGCCGGGCTGTTTACGCTTGTTTAAGCGCAAAGAAGATCGCCCATAAATCGGTCGAAATAAGCGGCGTTCGAAGAATCGAGGTAATTTTTCTTTTATTGAGATTGATACTAGTTGTTAAAGTATGAAATGTTCCAGAAATAAAGATATCTTTTTTTATTGAGGGTGAAGGGCTATTTACGATAGGTTAATTTGCTATTTATGGCTCTACTGGATTTTATGTAACTTTATTAACTTCTAAAGCTTTAAATATTTGATCAAAAATAATTTCGAACTATCAAAGGTGATTAATGAATTACGGTATTAAAACTAGAAATTAAGTTGAAGAATATAAATAATTTAAATTAAAAAATCTAAGGCATTAATTAACTTATATTTCGGGATTTCAGCATAAAACATAAATGAAAACTCTTTAAAATTAGCACAATTAAAATTGTAATTAATTTGAAATATTGTAAATATTATAAATATGACAACTTCTATAGATACAGTTATATAAAGTTATAACAACATACACTATTTCAACTTATAGCTTTAGTGCATGCAGTTTCTTAAATTTCAACTTATCTTCATTTATGAATATTCATTAAAGTATACAAATTTAGTTTATATTAGCATGTTACTAAAATTAATTTTATTATTTAAGACAACTTTAAGATTTTCTTTAAAAACATTTTCATGAAAGTTTTTAAATAACAGTTTTTTAATAAGAATTTCCAAAGAAAAATCAATCTTTATATTGTGAATTTGGCGAAGAAAGAAAGCCGAGCAGAGAAGAAAAACGATGTACTTGGCAGTGCAGTGAAGTTTAAATGAAAAGTAGATGTAGGAGGAAAAAAGGAGGAAGCACCGCGGGTCGATTGAAAGATGAAAACGCGGACGTGAAGGCTGATGAGAAAGAGATAGACAGCGTCAAAGTTCTTCAAGTATAAGTAGTTGATAAGAAAAGAAAGCGACCGAAGTCATTTTGAGCGAGAGAAAAGGTAAAACTTTTAAAAGTTTTGGAGATTTAAGATTGAAATCGTAAGCATGACGGAACGAAGGCTGATGTTACGGGAGAGAAACAGCGGAGTGAATGTAAATACAGTGCACGAGTGGAGTAGATGGTAATCTTTTTGTAAATCTAAAATTATAAAAAAAAAAACGAGGTTCCTAAGTAAGCAGTGGAAATATTTATGTTGATATTTTTGCATATTGCTTTTTCTTTTATTAGAAAGATGATTTTTTGGCGCTTATTTCTAAAGTCAAATTGGAGTTGTTTAATTTGCATATTTAGTTCAATTTCTTTTGATTTGGTGCGTCTACAAGGTTACAGATGTTTTGATTCCTTTAACAGAATTAAATATCACACATTGTTAAAAGGCTAAACGACGATCCTATTGCATCAACAAGGCTATTCACTGCAGTTAATTAATGACGATCTAAATAAATGATACCGTGATCGTTGTACGCAAGTGAAGGTGATGATGTGATTGTCGATTCTTATACGGTATTCTATCAATAAGCATACATAAATAATAAGTAGTTTATCTAAAAATTTATGATAAAATTCAGTTTCTTTTAATGAATTTAACTATCTATAGCTAAATAAAACAAATTTAATTGAATCAATTTAGAATAATTTGTTATTTTTATATAGATTTTTCTTGGGAATTTTATTGAAAAGATCTGATAATCTTTGTAAAAAATTCAGCAAAACATGAAATTTCAAAGTTAAATGAATATAAAATTTAATGGAAAACAAATAAATAAAGATAAATAGTACTTATCACCAATAGCATTTCAGTGTAGCAAGTAGTTGTACAATTGTAGGAAAAACAGGCGCAAAAAGAGAACTTGGTACCTTAATAGGTGCATCATAATACACCACTAAATAGATTTTTAATAAAAGTACTAAGAAATTCTTAAAACTAGCACTACACTGTAATATTTTTGTAACAAACTAAAAAATAAATTTAAATGTTAAGTAAAGCCGTGCAAATTAAATCAACCAAAGTTTAGTATACGAAAAACAAAACACAGAGGCAGGAGAACTATTTTTTCGTTTTTCAATTTAATACTTAAATTCAGATTTCGTTAGAATATTAGGATAAAACCACCGCGTTTGAAGAGTAATCGACGGCTGGAAACCAAGTTTAATAAAGAATTTAGAAGGTTGGAATAGATTTGCCAGGGGAGAAAAGTGATTGTTGCAGCGAATAGTCGCTGTTTGCACCAAATAGTTTCTCCTAATTCACCGCACATGTGCACCGCTCACTAAACCAACGAACAACGAAATTCATATTATTAACCATGTCGAATTAGTACAGCCCAGCAAGTCGCGCCTTCGGTAAGCTTGGAAAAACTGCCCGTCGGGCCGCTCGCAGTGGCTGATCACGATCGAGGCGCAGCATCCGGCGCGCGAGGGACTGCCGCCACGAGGCGGCACTTCCTACTTATACGAACGAGCGCGTCGGTCGGGGTTTTATCGCCGTGGCGCATCCTCGCGCGGAAAATAGAACGTCGCGGGAAATACGAGACCCCCGCCGGCAATTGTCGCCTTCAAATTGACGCGAGACCCGCGAAGTCATCGCCGCGAAGTTTCACCGGCCGATTGGTCTTTTCTCGCCTCCTTGACTCGGCGACTTGGGTTACTTGCCTCGGAGCTTTAATTGCCTCGGTTCGGGGAAATGGAGGAATGCGTGATGCCGAGGAGGCTGTTCTGGGGGAGCCGCATGGAGGAATGCAGCAGCTATTATCGCTGGGTATGAGAGGAATTAAGAGGTGACTATTTACTTCGAAATGGAGAAAATTCATGAATGTGGACTATGTACATGAATAAACAGACGTAAAACATTTTCCTGCAATTTTGGATTTATTGAATTTCATAATATATTTCATATTAATGAAAGCAATTTGGTGTCATAGAAGCAGAAAATTTTAGAAAATCTTCCCGTAAGAATTTAATACTTTATCTCGGAAAACCTCTACTAGCTTGTAAATTTTGTTACGGTTGCATATTATATATTAAATCGAGATTTAATTCCGACTTTAATTGAATCTTCACGAATAAATGAAATCTTGATGATTTGATTGAATTGATTATGCGTTCTCTGTTTCAAGTATTGGTTTGTTTTAAATTAACTACTGCAACATCATATCAAGGAAATTAATGTAAACAAATTTTTCGTTTTTATCGGAAAATATGAAAATCGCAATATAAGTCGTTTACATTTTCGCAGTCCGGTGGAGTGCATGACATCTTGAAATGTAGGAAAATGAAATAAACATTAAACATGTGGTTTGACCGTTGTGGACAATATTTATCGAGTTTTTTTCAGCGTTTATTCCGTTATATGCTATATAAGCACCCGGTCCTACAATTAATACTAAAGCTAAAGTAATTATTTATTTTAAAGTAATTAAAAATGGTAATTGCGACATTTTCATTTTGATTTCACATACATTAACTGTGTTACTCTTTTTCTGATGTTCTTATATGTGCTACTAAGGGCACAGTAGATATCTCTATAAAACGGAAATTTTTATATATATTTTCGCGTGATTTACATGTGTAAAAATTTCCGTTATATAGAGATATCTATTGCGCCCTTAGTAGCACATATCAAACACATCAGAAAAGGACTAAACACAGTTAAACAAAAAGTTTAAACCCAGTCCGATTTGTGTGCTTCGTAGGGCAACGAATGAAGGGCAATAAAATGCATTTTAAAAAACGCTTTTTAAAAGTTAAAAGTTAAAAGTTCTGTAGATTTGCCCGTCATCCGGGCTTTTTATATTGACTTGAAATATACAGGAAATATAGTTGGTGTCATAGCTAACACTTGTACAAAATTTGATTAGTAGTTTTAAAGAGATTCAGTTTATTAAGTTGGTTGTTTTTTTTTTGCATTTTAGTACTGTACAGAAAGTAATTAAAATTGTAATATATGTAAGATAAAAAAAAGTTACAAAAAGTTACAATCATAATGTGCTTTTTTTAAAAATTTCATAACTTCAAAATTAAACATAATAATCTTAAGAAATAAAATAGTACATTTCAGCATTAAATGGTATTTAAATTTTCAATAGAGGAATTAAATATTGTAAATGGAAATTGCTTTCAAAATATTTGTAAGATTAATAAAAATTAATTTAATTTTAAATTTATAATAAAAAGGAGCATAAAATAAAGTTTGATGAAGCTACGTGCCAATGAATTGGCAGCGGGTTTAATGGTAATACAAATAATCAATAGACAAAATTTAAAAATAAGTTGTAATATAATTTCTACGAATTATCAAAAGATATCTTTAAAACTTTAAGTAATTACTTTTATCGCTTTATATTTTTCTATATTAAAATTATTAAAGCAGAAAAATCTCAAAAATACGATAATAAAATACAATTTAATTAAAAAAAGTTTATATCTAGAAGCGCCTTCGAAGCGTAATAAAAGCAGCAACTAAAGCTAACGGCACGCAGCAAATTACAATAACAGCCGAGACGGTGGAAAATTCTAATAATTCCCGAAGGTATTCCAGCCCCTGCTAGCAGCCTAGCCGGCGGAGCGGCCGCGCGTCGGGGTAGACGGTTGCGCAGGGGCCGCATCGAAAATTTCGCCCGAGATCAACTCCGATGACTCCGGCCGCGCGTAAATTCTTTCCGTCCCTCGCGTCCGGAAATTCGCGCCGCCGTCGTCGCCCCGTGAAATTCGGCGCGACCGTCCCGTATATATACACACCCGCTTCCTGCGCAACGCGGTTCCTTGATAATGCGCAATTTAGCCCGGCGTTCGCTCACCGTGGATCGCTTTAGGGTGAGAGGATATAGCGGAAAATTTTCGGTTGATTATACCGGTGCTCGGATGATTTTTTTCCGAGTTGGAGGTGGCCAACGTGAAAAACTTCCTATACCCGCAAAATACATAAATAAAAAACATGAAAATAAGAAATTTTATTTCAAATCAAATGTTTTTTTTTTATGTTTTAATGTTATTTTTGTAAATTATTTTTCTTTTTATTTAACGTCATCGAAAAGCGTTTTGGAACTAACCAATAATTGGTCTTAAATTACTGTTCCCTTGTACAAAAAAAGCCTTGGAAGGTTTTCATTGTCGTTGAATATTCTCATGTTACCATCGAACGATACCTTTTAATTTTGCTTGTTTTAGACTGTCCCATTATACTAGATTTTCATATTAAAATGCGTACTAAAAAAAATTCTGGGTAAAAGTATTTGCGATCAGAAGGGAGAATCTGATAGTGATCTTGACCATTTACAAGGTCATTTGAAGATCAAATAATCTAAATCTTAAGACAAAGTAAGGGATCCTAATTAAAAATTACATAAGTTGAGGTAATAAAGTTGAAGATTGAAGTTAAGCTGCAGAAAACCGCAAATATGTAATCTATCTACACGCTTGCACCTGAATTTGTTCTTTAAAAAACCAATAGATGTAGTATCAACACAGAGAGAAATTTCTATTAAAAATTACCGTTATTTTCACGGTAACCATGGATTTTCTGATATCATTTATTACAAAAACAAAAGAAAAAATACCTGAGTAAAATTTACAAGTCCACTGCAAAATTTATTGGAATTATGATAATATTTCTTTTGTTTTTGTTATAAACTACGTAGTTTCAGAAAAGTCCATGGTTACCGTGAAAAAAAAACGGTAATTTTTAATAGAAATTTCTACCCGTGTATAGATGATAAATTTATCATCATATTTAAGGATTGTCTGCCGCAATATTTTCATGTAACAAAATTTGTAAGAAACCAAGTTGTCAATTAGTTCAGTTTAATACGCCTAATACAATTTTAACTATAAATATACATACATAATGATCTTATGTTGGATGTATGTCACGAAATCTTGTATATATACGAATCGCGTAATTCAGCCCACAGAAATAAGATTTTGTTACACCAACATTTCAAGTAACTGAACTGAACTCTTCTGAATGATTGCCTAAATAGGCGGCGTCAATATCACGTATTAGATTATTTTTAAATTTTAGTATTTCATAAAAGAATGATAAATATCTCAGTGTAGAAAATATTCCAATGGAATCGAATTATTAAATTTTCCGTCAATCTTTTTTAATCGCAAAAACCAAAGATAATAAAATTTATGAATTTACCCTCACGGACAATTCGACACGAGTTACCGGCTTATTGATAGATTTTTATACCTAAAAGTGGCAAGGAAATACACAACCGATAGGCTCGAGTTGGGGGATTTAATTTTTTACGCGTCGCGTGCGAATCTCCAACGAGCAGATAATATTCATGAGGTCTGCGGTCGAAGAATCGCGGAGTGCGCACCTCCCCCCTCGCATTTGAATTTATGTCTCGCAAACGTCAGATTTCATATAAAATGCTCGTTTCGCGCCGTAAATATTAGCCAACTATATATAAGCTCGGCAGTTATGAAGCGAAAACGTCACTTTGCTACTATTTGAGCATTTTTTCTATCATATATAGTTAACACTTAAAATATTTTAGTTAAATGTTTTAAGATTTAATTAAACTGCAGTTTTTATTACCGAAGATCCGCTATTGGATTGTTAATGTCGTGGAATGTTGCAGACGATATTAAATTGTTATACAATGAATATCAAAAAATAATCTGAATTAATAATATGAAAAAATTCCAAAACTTCAAATAGTATCCACGTAAAAATATCGATTGAGTGTTTGTAAAATTTGAAATTGAACTTTTAAATTGTGAATTGAATAGGTTGAATAGGTGCTTGCCTTGAAAGGTGTATTATTACACTTGCTATCTCTGCATTATTTAGTTTTAACTTTTTAAGTTTAAATTTTAAATATGGAGTTACATTGTACTAATTGTACTAGATCGCAAATATTTCAGGAATAGATTTTATTCGAGCAACTCGATTGTTGGAAGCATGTCTTTTTAATTAGTAGTTAGCAGTTACATAAATAAAAACTTTTGAAACAATATTAAAAAAAAATCGCTGCCAATAGATTGGCAGTTAGGTTCCTCACACTTAATTTAATTACTTCATTTTTTTATGAATAATGATCTAATAAAAATAAAAATATTTATCAAAATGATATCAAAACTTTTTTCATCGCGATAACAACACTTCCTCCACGAGGGAGCAATAATTATGCAAAACGTTTATTTCTGTACACATTAGATCACATTAACAAAATAATTTTTCATAAATATATATCCCTTTTTTTGGAAAAATCGTTCATTTTCTCCCATCGATCTATCGATTTTTCTGGTATCATATATTTTTTTTAAAGTCTATTTTCCAAACCGATCATTAACTAAACAAAAAATATCTGAACAATCGTTTCATCGCTGGAAGAAAATTGAAAGATTTCCAGCAGGATAAAAAGAGAAAATAAAGAAAGATCCACAACTAGAAATCAACCAAAGCACTCACATGCATCGCTAATGAGGTGCGTTTGAAAAGAGAATTCCGGGAGGTAAGGAACAGTCTGCCGGTGTGCGACCGATTCGCGCGGGTTCTTGTCCGGCACTGCGCTTGTCTAGCGTACGGCGGCGCGTCGCGTTCACGCTCCGGTGAGAATCGATAGCCCGCGTGTGTGCCCACGATATTAGACCGCGACGTGTTTTTCGACTCCTCGCTCTTCCTCCGCACGCAAGGTCGCGATCCGATTTTTTTGTTAATCTTCTATCTCGCTTTTCTTGCTTAAGGACTGTAACGTTGAAGACGTCTTCTGCGAGCAAAGAAAACGCTCCTGATGTGGTGTGAGCGTGCTAGAAGAGCAGGGTTCGTTTTAGCACTACCTCCTCATGAAATGTTTTTCTTTTTTGTGGACGATTTCAGGTGGGCGAGAATATCTATTAAAGGTCACTTTTACTAGCTTGAGTTACGTACTTTTTAATTACTCTGGTTATCGCGATAAACGTATGATTCGTACGTTTTAATGTTCAAATATTTGTCTTGAAATTGTTGATGTCGATATCGAAGTAATAGTTATGTTAGGGTCAACATTTCCAACATTGGAGTAAAAATAATCTTAAAATGATATTTACCTCCGGGTTTAACCGTAGGTGTATCGAACAGCGAGAAATAATTCCAAAGGAGATCAAAAGTGGAGATAGGAATATTTTGAAATTTTGGCACTACAAAAGTTTCTGACATTTTGACTTGGAACGATGCTGTGGACAGATCTCTTGGTGGTCCATATATCAAGGTATGATCAGTAGAAGCAACTTACCCGTTAATTATGAGCATAATAAAATCTGGTATCTTGAAAATAAGAATTTCTTAACATTTTGCCCATTTTGCCGCTAGGTGGACTCTGGAACATCCTGCCCGGGAACAAGTAGGTAACCCCAGTATACACAAGCCATCAGAAGATCTAGTTAGTGAGGGGGTACCCCTTGTGTCTGCGCTAAAATATTTTACTTGAAAAAAGGTGTTTATTTGCAACATAAATAAGAAACTATAATAATTAAAAATATTTAAGAATGAGGATTGGAAAAGGAGTCCAAGTCTGTGATAAAAATAAACGACCAAAATAAGTTTTAGTGTGGATTTTATTTTTATCGCCATTATTGCTAAATCTTATAAAAGAACATGTATAATACATAATACAGCGGACAATGATCCATAATAAGTATATTTCTTCTTTGACGTTACGCAATTGTATAATTAATATAAACATGCTTTAATCTTAGCAATACGGTAAGATTGAAATACAAAATAAAAAAAACAACCGTACATTATATAAATTAGTAAAGAAATTACGTCATGTATGAAGGTTGAAATACGTAACGGGAACGCATCAAGGTATTAGAAAGTGTTAACACTATATTTAGTTTACATTTGTCTCTTCATTTAATTTATATATAATAATTTCTTTAACGTCAAGCATATTTTTTTTCAAGTTTTGCGAAAGTATGCTTTTTTCAACCCGACAGTTCATTCAGTCCCACGCTTATACCAGTGAGAACAGATAGAAAAATGCAAAAGTGTAAAACATCCGCGTAGAAACGATATACAGATGACAGCGGTAACGGTGGTAGTACGTATGTGCGCATCTTGACGCTCAGTCTATTTGTCATTTTTTTCCTTCATTTTTTTATTTCTTTGTAAAAAATTATCAAAAATGGCGCGAAATTTCGAATAATCCAGGATATGTCGGCGAATTCGTCGGCGCGACTTCGCGTCCGTGTGGCGCACCAGCGCGACCTTCGCGCCTCGTAATTAGCGCTCGGCCGAGAATCGAGGCCTCGGGGCCCGCGCTACACGACTGTCGGGTCGAAAATGGCTCGGAAAATGTCGAACTATCTATTTAAACTTCTATAGATGTGTTTATTTATGCTTTAACAGTGTACTTCGTAAATTCTTACTTCTTAAAAGAGAACATCGAGATTTTTCTTTGAAGTCCCGGAAGGGCGCACCGTGGCGCCCTCACACATCGATACATAATCTGTCATTTTTTTCCTTTACCTTAAATTTGTTTTATCCATTTTTTTTGTAATTTTTTTCGATTTTTTTTTTCATTAATATTTATAGACGAGTTGAACGAGGTTGTACAAGTGTTCGCGCGCGAAAAGTTTTGCACCTTTATATGAAAAGTTTTCTTGACAAAAGAACGAACGTCAAATCATTGAAAAATACACCTCGGAGGATCTCATTGTCGGACGCGTCTCACCTTCTCACAGGGGATTTTTTTTTTAGAAAAAATCGAGAGTCGGTCTGATGCGCTTGCAAGTATAAAAAGAAGCGCAAAGTAAAAACGGACACGTTTCCCGTGTATGCAAGCGGCGATCCCGCGAGTCTTGTTAATTACAAAAAACACATCGCCCAGTCTTGGCTCGACGATGTCCGCTTCGATTTAAGACTAAGGAGTTATTTACGTATAATTAATTACAATTACAATTACAATAAAAATGTCGCCTTATCGTTACAAAAATGACCCTTGGTCACTTACAAATGAAATTTTAATCGTAGCAATCCCATCGTCTTTGTTCCTTCGGCTAGCCGCTCTTATAATGTGAAAGAATGAAAAATACACTTGTTTCATGTGAAAAATGAACCAATACAGCGACCGTGATTTTTCACGCGATGGAGTGATTTTTCGGTTTTTTCACTCTTTCACATTGCAATATCTAGCGAGGGCGTATTTTTATTTTTAATTAAAAAGATAGTTTAAAATATGCTTACACGAGTAATTAATTATCCTCTTCTTTTTTAGAAAAAAATCACGCATCGCTGAATAATCACGACAAGCTGTACAACAACTTGCTCGCGCAGGCTCGGTAACCCTCGAAATACCTTCGCTTTAATAAGAGTCTGGGGTACAATCAAAGGGCACGGGTAACGCTAATAATGGCACCTACAGAAAGAAGCGAAAGTACTTTCTCGCGTCGCGCGACAATATCAATATTTTTGGTATTTTTTATCTTTTTTTAATATATTTCCTTCTTTATAATACAATGACACACGTTTAATAGAGGCTTGCGCCTTAGAATCGCTCTAGGGTGATTAGCTTCATTCCGTAAATCATTTTATTTTTGTTCCTTATAATCGAGCAAAGTACGAGAATCGTCTGAAATTCATGAGGATCGGTGTCTAGTATTGACTGAACAGTGCTAATTTCTCATCGAGCTACGTAATTCGAATTCACGAGAATTTAATAGCAAATATGAGCGCGAAAGATTCAAACATTTGCATTAGATACACACATTTAGTTATTATTTTTAGTTATGTTCTGGGGATAAAGAAAGATGAAAAGTTTTGATTCTCCATAAAAAATAGACGATACTCAAGATGTGGAATAACACCTGCACTCTCTGAATTCTGTGACAGTAATCAAACATACGTATCACATCGTGAACCTTCAATTAAAAGCATTATCACCAGAACCTCAGTGTTTACTCTCCACTGTTCAATTAAAAAAATCGATCTTTTTTATTAAATTTCTCTCGAAGTTCCCACCTTTCTTTTCGCTCGATGCAGTAACATCGCTCGCATCGTCGTCGATAAGATCAGAATCGGAATAGGAAGCAAGAGAATAAGACCGTTTCACGCGTGGCTGCCGATCGATATCTTGGCTCGCAATTCAGAGAGCGCGAAAAAAAGGGTGTCCGTCCGCCGAGGCTCGCCTCCTCCAGCGATTACGTCAGATTGTCGTCTTATGCGCTGCCCCTGGCCTTGTCGCCTCGTGCAAGTCCGTTAGTACACTTTGCTCCTGTGAATACCTATCTGGTGCTCCTTTGGGGAAATATACATATTTATTTCTTAATAGCTTCTTTTCTAGGTGCGGTTGTTTTTTAGGAGCGTATGTGATCTCATTACTTGACTTAGAGTATTAACGTTTTCATCTCGATCTTTTTGCTGGGTTTCTGTTTGTTTCTGTTCCTGTTCGTCTTGTGGACAACGCGAATTGAGTATTGTTTCCAAGTACGTACCTTTTGCGCGGGACTTTGGTATGAGTATCCACGCTCCAAATGGCAGTGATACATTTAAAATAAGTGTATAAAATAAAAAAATAGTTGCAAAATGTTTACAAAAATTAATCTCATACACGCTGCCAGGATAACAGTCTCAATCATTTCGAGCGCCTTAAAAAACCTTGTAAAAATGAACTCGCTAAATGACATCAAACAATTAGACGTCGCTAAAGACGATCTCGTCGTGGTAACGCGAAGCATGTCACTCCCGCGAGAAATGCGCGTTCAAGCTCTTCAACGAAAAAAGAGAAGATTTTGAAGCAGAACGAAATGAAACGAATCCATCCCCTCGTCGGAGTTAAAAGTGTCGAGGTGTGGCACGGGACTCGCGACGGAAGGGGGCTCCGAAGAAGGGGTGCGCGGGAAGGGCAGGGTTCCGTAAGTGGTTCAGGGTCTGAGTGCCGGGCGAGGTGCTGGTGGCACCTACGTGAGGGCGGCGCGCAGCAGGAGCAGCAGCGGTGCCAGGGGGAGGATGAGAGCACCAGGCTGCGCCGCGCCACCGGATGTGAACGAGAAGATCGAGCTTGAGGAGCCGTGGTCGTGGCGGTCCGACGGTTGTTCCGATGCCATCACATCTTCGCGCGACTTCGGGCAGGGCAGCTGCTCTGGTTTCAGGTCGAACAGTCGCTTCACGTAGCTCGGTTTTCCGTCCAGATCCACCTGGAACAGAGTTTGTGTCCATCGTTAGTAAGGTTTCATTGAAAAACAAATTTTTCATGAAGAATTAATTTGGTTGCAAAGTCTGCCTTTCACAATCAAAGAAGTAGAATAAATCAGTTCTTACCTTATGACCAACAGGAGGATTTCCGTATTCTTCGTTATAATCAACATCATCATAGCTGTCACCCATGTATTGCGGTTCATCCATGGAACCACCCTTTACGTGGACACCTGCAAAAGGAAAATAAAAATATATTAAATAATCTTAAACAATTTATTTTACAATTACTGTTGGTAATTTTGGTCTTTAGTTATTTTATTAAATTGAATCATTTAACATTTTTCGATTGTACAATAAACATTTGGAATAACTATACAATGCTTTTACAAAACAAAAAACTTTATAACCCTACTGAAAAAACTCACATGATTCTCACATGATTCTCACATGATTCTCACATGATCTTCATATGATTCGCACATGATTCTCACGTGAGAATCATGTGAGAATCATGTGAGCATCGTGTGAAAATCATGTGAGAATCATGTGAGCATCGTGTGAAAATCATGTGAGAATCATGTGAGAATCATGTGAAAATCATGTGAGAATTACATGAGAATCACATGAGAATCACATGAGAGTATCAAAAAGATTTTTAATATTAATCAATTTATAATTAATTATTATTGT
>JAXIUT010000043.1:284827-303091 GCA_035586675.1 Eurytoma californica | reverse complement strand
ATAAAATTTTTATGAAGAAAAATGAACTTTTTTCTGTGGACGTTACAGTACTTTCTTTTATAAACGAATTATTAAAATTTATTAGTGGTGATTGAGAAATCAACAAGAATATATATAAAATAGCGATTTTTAAATAGGTACAGTGACTTCAAAGTTTAGACAAAAATGTAAGCGTTTATAAGAAACTATGGGCAACAAATTGACCGTCAAGTGACCTTGACGGATAAGACAACATTTTTATTAATTTTTATTTGTAAATTGTTTTATGCGTGTATGGGTAATCCAATAAAAAAAGTGAACAAAATTGAAATTAGCAAATAAACTAGAACAAAAATTAATTTATATGTGAAAATATTGATCCGTTGAGTTTCAGATTATTTTTTTTCAAACATTTTTTGAACTATATATGGCTACAATTGACATTTGATTGAATATTAATGCAAGCGTATTCAAACCGTTAACAAGAGCATTTCAATCGTTCCAACTTCAAGTAGATAAGGAGAGATACGTACCTGCTAAGCTCCGAAATGTAGTTATCGTCGAGATTGAGCATGGTGAGGTTCCATAGTCCTTCGAAGGCGTGCCACTTGAGCATGTTGATGCCGTTCTTGTTTAAGTGAATATTGGACACCGAGGGCAGACTGGCGAACGCCTGGCTCTCAATGGCGTCCAATTTTGCGTGCTGGAAGCTAACGGTGTTGAGGTTCTTCAGCTGGCGCAGCACCTGGGTCGGTACGTACGTAATGCTGCCGTCGCTCCTCACGACGAAACTCAGCTTTCTGATGTACATCTGGGAGTTGAAGTGGGCCCAGATGGGGTCGCTCAGCTCGAGCTTATTGAAGATGAGGCAGTTCGCCTCCTCGGCGCTCGCGAGCTTGTCGTCGTTGCAGTAGCAGTACAGGGGCGAGTCCGTCTGCTCGATGTCGCACACATTTATGTCCTTTTGCTCGCGCTCGCGGGCCACTTTCTTGCGGTTGCGATTCTTGTTGAAGGCCGTCGATTCCGACAGGCTAATCGCTAGGTTTATTAGGAGGATGGTTAGTAGCAGCAGTCTCGGGTTCATCGTAAGCGATCTCATGGCGTTCCTGGAACAAATAAATTATCATTCGTTAATTTTTTAAAGTTTTTAAAAAACCCGCACAGACGTTTCTTATTTGGATACTAATCAATTAAAAATGGGACTGATCACTAATATTTGGTTCTGTTATTTATTCCTACTACTTATTAAGTTTACTATAAAATAAAATAAAAAACTAAAGACCATAGCGATCAAATTTTGACGGGAAGCCAAAGTTCCAATCCAGAGACAAAAAATTTATTTGAGAAAATTAAAAACAAAATGCAGAAAGACAGACAGTTGTATAAATAATTTACGTAAATCAATAAGTATAACATGAAGGTACATTAATAGTATACATTTTAAAAGGAATTCTTTTTACGATAAATTTGAGAGATCTTTTTAATACGTTTAAAATTTGTTACCTTAGTTAAAAAAGTTATTAAAAATTTCCTTGCTTGTTATCGAAGGGTACACAAAGAATTTATTTAATAAATAATAGACAAAAAATTTAAGTTGATCAAGGCTGTACATTTAATTAACGCTTCACATAATATTTTAAATTTTTTCTCGTGAAACTTCTTAAATTCTCTCATAGAAAATTCTTTTAAAACCGGCGAGCCTTGAAAATTTTTCACCCGATAGCCAAAAAAAACCATTTTGATCGTTCTCGAAAAGATGAAAGCCTTGGTCGTTTGGAGGCACATCGGCATCGTCGGGCGGGCGCCTCAAAGCCCAGAGCCAAAGAATTAGCCGTCGCTCGACTGTCCGATGAGCGCGGCGAAAAGGCGCGCGCGGCATAGGAGGCGCGAAACCGGCAAAAATAGAGCCTCGCGGCACTTGACACGGCGAGTCGAAGGCTCCCGCTCGCTTTTAGCGGCGCGCGCTGTGGAGTCGGGGCCGCCCCACAAAGGACAAAGACGCGCGCGGCGAGCGCAGACGGTGCCGCTCGACGTATCATCTCGGAGCTTTTTTTCCAGTCTGGTCATCACGCCGGCGACGCATGACTCAGCGGTCTAGAAAACATCGGCCTCCCAAGGGCGCGGAGCGTCGACGCCTCGGCGCGGAGGAGCGGCAGAGTAAGAAAAAAAACGACGTGTTTGCGCATACGTCTGGGCCGTCGCAGATAAAGGTGTTAGGTATAGGGAAAGGAGGAAGGGGGAGGAGGAGGTGGGGGTGCGGGCGACGGCCGATATGAACTTGCTCGGCGTAAAGTGCTGTGCGGAGAGGCGTCGCGTGAATTGTTCTTTATGTAACCAAGGTGGAGGTTATTGGATTTTTTATTTTTTATGATCAGTGAAGAGCCTTTTAAAGATAAAAGGTTATACCTTTACATTTATGTTCATTTGGTCTTTAGTCATCAAGGGTTAAATTAGATTTTTAATTGAATATTTGATTTTTCACATGTAACGTTAAGTAACGTGTTTAAGAATTTCATATTTTTAAATCGATGCTTGATAATAAATGTATTCTTTTTTCTTTATATGTAAACTCTATACATAAGTTTTCTTATTGAATGTATCATGCCCAGAATTAATGGAAATCTTCTTCAATGACGGTAATATTTAATATTTTAGAAAATGATATACATATTAACTGAAAGGTTTTAATATCTAAGTAATGGATACATAATTATTTTATATTTCATAATTATTTTATATTAAAATCAATTAGCTTTAAACCTGGGCTTTATGATTAATAATCAAAAGCCCGAATGGATTCATATGATACATAAAGACACCTTCAGAAAAATGAGGTAGTCAACGAATAGAAAGGAGGCGCGAATTTTTAACGAAGGCGCGAAACGAAGTCCACCGAAAAAAAGGATGGCGCGCGGACCTTTGCCGAGGTGGTGGACCTTTGAAAAATTATCTCGCCGAGTGGAAAGAGCTGCATAATACGTCGCGCTCTCGCGCCGTCCTGCACGCGCGCCTCTATCTCTCAATGGGAGAGACCGACGAGGCGCTCCCTCGGCGCGCTCGAGATGAGCTTCTGCGCGCCTTCATCTCTTTCATTCACTTCGGCTCTCCTCATCGTCCCCCACTTCGCTGCTTTTTTTCATCGCGCGAATGTTAGGAGATACGCTGTACTCGGTCGTGGAAGCATCTTGAGCGCGAGGATTTAATTGTAGGATTACCGCCGCGCGAAAAGTAGTACTTCCGGGGAGCTTTTCGCTCACTTTACGTACGGAGTTAGCGTGTCGAGAGCTGCTCGTCGCATTCGGTCGAGATTTTTTCCGCGTCGCGGAGGAAGAAAACTTAATCCCTCAAGTGTTTGGGAAAGTTACTTTTAAGAAGTTTAACACGCTACACGCGGCAGATAAGGATAAGAATAATTACTCGCTCGACAGTTTATTTTTATTTTTGAAATTTTTATGGTTATTTTAGTAAGCGAAGTATTTTTAAACTTTTGTATTATATTGCAGTTGAATTTTTTTTCATATTTTTTTTTATACTGTAATATAGTCTCTGAAAGTAATATGCATTATTTATTAAGAAGGTCATCTCTGTTACTAAAGTGAATAGTAAGGTTTTTTATAAAACAAACAAAACAAAAATTCTGGTAAAAATAAATATTATACTGTTCGTAAATGTTCTTTGTGGAAATTTGTTATAAAAAAAACTCTACTTTTTCTTTTAATATTTAACCTTATGAATTCATAACTAAGTTCTTTCGCAATGAGAAAAATAAATAGACTTAACTTTTGCATAATAATGGAGCGACATGTTTTATCTCAGTAAATGACAATCTGAAATTCCCAAGTACGTGCAAACACTAGACGGCATTTCTCGAGTCCGCAAGTTTCAATTGAAGCCACTAGAAACTCGAGCGAAAGTCAACCATCAATCAGAGCAATTCCCGTTCCCCGGCTGAAATACATTTATCCCCGGTCTTTCGAGTGCGTGTGTGCAGGATAGAGAGAGAGAGAGAGAGAGAGAGAAAAAGAGAGAGAGACGGTCAGAAACAATATTAAACGAAAGGACATAAAGAGCTCCCAATTAAAAATTTTTCCGCGAATCTCCCAACTTTTTCTCACAAAGACGACTCGTTTCCATTTCGAGGAACGCAATTATTTGCCATCCGATTTTCCTCTCCCTCGCGCACGCGCACGGGAGGGGGCTCCGCGTTTCCGTAATCCTGAGCGGCAGGTGCGTCGTTTTTCTCGATTTTTTTGCCGAACCGGAGATTTTCTCTTTTTGTTTGCGCGAGGATATTCGGATGTACCCTAGTACAATGTTTGCGAATAAAACGATACGACAGATAGTGTTACATTGCAATTTTTCGAGGTAATTTACAGTATAAAATTCGTATAAAATTTAATAAAAAAATTATTTTAATTTTTTTATTGATTTTAATTAATGATTACATTGACTTAAAGAATTCGGATTGTATCTCCTAAAGTGGTTATCATATTAATTTTTAATTATTTATAAACATGTATTTTTTCTCATTTAATCCTCAAAATGTTACGTAAAGTACACACATGGTTAAATTATACCCGCTGGTACTTCAACAGCTGATATATTGTACTTATAAAAGATTAACTCTTCAGCTTTCCAACGGTCAGCTACAGAGTATCAAAATATTAATTTTTCGTAAAAACAAGCATTTGAATAAAGCATATTTGTGATTTTTATCTAGTGTGTACCTTAATGGTAAATATACAATATTTAAAAAATTGTTATTTCAAAGATTATGTAAGATCTTCAGTAACATTCAGTCAAAATAAAATAAACATTTTTCACCAACTTTTCCCTCTGAAAAAAATCAATGCAAATTCCATTTCTCTCCCGCGCCTACTCCACTTTAAAAAATCATGCAAGTTGCCCGCGGTTCTGCGTACCCACGTAGTTTACTCGCTTCGCGGGTCCTCGTATTTGCGCGCCATTAAAAGTTTATCGGGCCGGCCTAGCCGGGGGATGATGAAGAGTCACGCTCTTCTTCCGACTTTCTTTCCGCGATAAACTTGGCTGCGATTTTTGCGCGGTAACGGGCCACGGCCCGCGTCCGGTTTCCCGTTTTCGTTGCAGTTCACAAGAGCTTTCGACTTGTTTGGGTCCGATACGTCCAAGTTTCGTGAAATGACGGAAATTGGAAGTTGAAAAAATTTCGGTCTTTCTTGGATCGACCGTATGTGTCTTTACAATACTTGGATTATTGGATCGTCGTAGAAGGTTGTTTTCTTGTCTTCAGGCTCATTGTTTTTAGAAACTTTTTACTGCGGACTAAGTTTATTTGAAGATTTTGGCAAGATTAAAGATTCTTTAATCCCAAAACTATTGACTTCAGAGTAACAAGTTACACAGAAAACTTGTTTCTCTTATTTTTTAGATCCATTTTGAATAGAGATAAAAGTAAAGAGGCATTTTTTTTATTACCCTCTTGCAAGATGTATTCTGCTGGAAAGTAATATAACTGGCAAATTTAACGTACTTTTTCTGAAAAAAGAACCGGGAAAATTTGCTACCCTTTTTTTTATAGGAGTCTGATAAAGTCTCATTTTTCCTAGACATTTTTTTTAAGAAAAACAAGTCTGGATCATGCACAGGAATAATGATCTTAGCCAGACTTTTATAATCAAGATTGCTTCAGACTTATTCTAGAACTGTAATATTTTACAGGTACCATTCCAATTGAAATTATAATTACTATCCTGATAATTTTATTCCTTTAGTAACAGCAAATATCTGAAAGCACCCTACTGACCATAATTCCTAGCAACTTTACTCATCGCATTCGTAAAAAAAAGGTACCCTATGCAGCGCTCAGAATAAATGCAAATCTTGGTACAAATGCAGGCGGCCTCAAGGAGGAAAGTCGGAGAAATGAGCCTCCCCCCCTTAGTCCAAATGCCACGGCGGTTCGATCGATGTTCGGGCCTCCTCGTCGAACTTTTAAATGAAATTCCTTCAAAATATCTCGGCGGCGATCCCCTCCTTGGGCGCGCGACCATTAATTTCGCGGGCGCGTCCTCGATCATAACAGTCGCAGCCTCTCGTTTCCCCCATATTTCAGGAGAGTGAACTTTCCCGGGGGCGCGATATTGAAGAATCCGAGCGCCGATCTGGTGAATCGAGGCGCCGGAGGCCGCTTTGTCTGACGGATGCGTCGCTGTCTCGAGGGTGCATTGATAACCGAGCGCCGGCGAACAATTGACTCTCTGGGTTAATCCGGCGATTCGAGGGGAAAAGCTCGATTGACTTTATTACTTTGTACTTTATGAAGGTGGTATTGATTTGAGTATTAAAGGGCGACTATTGATCACTGATCTAATTAAAATCGTTATATTGTCAAATTTTCCATTGTTGGAGGATATATGTGATGTAATTTAAGTCCGTAATATCTGGGACATTTTGACCTATGTTCAAGTATAGAGTCTTGAAGAAATAAAGTACTTTTGTGACGTAAGTGCATTTAAAAAAAAAATTGCATGAAATTGATATTAGTTAATTCATAAGGGACAGAATAACGTAAAAGAATTATATTCCTATAAACGTATTCCGGTACTACTTAAAAAATTTTCATAAAAGTTTGTGTCCAGAAGTGTCCGAACTTCTTGTATAAATCTTATTAACCTTATTTATATTTACTATCAAATACAAATATAGTAAATTGCACTTTAAATGAATGTAAATCAGATCGAGTTAACTAATTTTCAGAGATTTGACTAATTTTAATGATTCTCTTTTAGAGAATGCTTTGCCAACTACAGTTAGAAATTTGGTATTAGGTTATTGCGTTGTATCCCCTTTTATGAAAAAGACATTAAACGAAGAAATTTAATAGGATAAAAAATAAACATTTCGCTTCCAACCGTACTGTGGAGCAGGCAAAGCAAGGGTGGTTTACCAGGAGAAGAAGGTGGAGGAGAGGCCCCATCCCCCAAGAGGAGACAAGCCAGAAGCAGCCCGCCACCCGGCAGGACTGATTCCTGGACTTAACATGAAAAAAAAAGGTAAGCACGCAACACGTGCACCGAGGCTGAGGGGGACCCAGGCTCCAGTGCTGGAGCCAACATTCCCTTCATCCAGATTAATTTGCATCACTCCAAGAGCGCAACTGCCGTACTGGCAAAGTGCTTGGCGGAGATGCAGACAGGCATAGCCCTAATCTAAGAACCTCGGTTGACGGTGAAAGGAGATGTAGCTGGCCTGGGGACCTGCGGTAGGCTTTGCCGTTCGGCTGGGCCTCGAGTGAGAACCTACATCATCCTAAAGGGACTGCAGGGCGAGCTCTGTCCAAAGCATTGCTACGGAGACCTCACAACAGTTACAGTGACTGTGAAGCTGGAGACGGATGCTGAGCTAGAGCTAGCTATAGCTTCAGTATACTTTCCAAGCGATGCAACGGAGTCCCCTCTACCTGAGGAAGTGAGGGCAATAATACAGAACTGTCAGAACATTGGCAGAAAACTGATTATAGGTTGTGACGCCAATGCACATCATACGGTGTGTGGCAGCTCCAACTGTAATGCTAGGGGCGAGGATTTGCTCGAGTACATCGTCTCCACGGAAATAGACTTTTTGAACAAGGGAAGTATCCCGACATTCAGGAATTCAATACGAGAGGAGGTGCTAGACATCACTCTGGCATCAAGGAACGAGGCTCGTAGGATCCTAAACTGGAGGGTGGCGGAGGAGATCTCTATGTCGGATCACGAGCAGATATGCTTCAGTCTTAGTGATATGAAAGGTACAGTTCTTCTTGGTAGAAATCCTAGGAAAACCGATTGGGAAAGATACCGGAAGCAGCTGGAGGAAAAGTCCCCAGAACCAGTGGATGACCTACTGTCGATGGAGTCAATAGAGAACTACAGTTCCAAGGTCCAGAAGGCCATCATCAGGGCCTATGAGAACAACTGCAGGAATAGGCCTAGGAAACTAGGCAACGGGGCGCCATGGTGGAGTCCAGGACTGGAATCCCAACGAAAAGAAGCCCGGAGACTCTACAGGAAATGGTGTAATAATAGAGGCGCAGTGGAGCTGGCCTGCTATAAGGAAGCCCAATGTCGCTACAAGAAGGTACTTGAAGTGGCAAGGAAAGAGAGCTGGAGGAGGTACCGTGAGGAACTCGACAGTATCCCGGAGGTGGCCAGACTCAATGGAATCCTGACCAGACCTTCGGGTAACGCCTCTGGCTAAGTCAAGTTACCGACTAAGGAGTGGGCTGCGGATGGCAAGGAAGCTTTGAATTGTCTTCTGGAAGCGCATTTCCCAGGCCTGGACCAAAACACTCATGTAGGACCTGAGTCAGCACCAGAAACAGAGAGCGACTGGGATACTACCAGCAAAGTTGTTACGGTAGAACGTATTAAATGGGCGGTCGAATCCTTCGAGCTTGCTACAAAAGGGGATAGACATTATTCTGGACCCACTAGCGAGGATTTTCAGGGCCTGCCTCGCACTGGGCTATTTACCCAGCGAATGGTGGAAATCAAAAGTTATCTTTCTCCCGAAACCAGGAAGATCGGTGCATGAGAGTGCGAAGGACTATAGGCCTATAAGCCTCAGCCTTTCTTCTCAAGACGTTAGAAAGATTGGCGGATCGCTACATCAGGGACGGGGCTCTGCAGGCTTCGTCGCTTCACCAAGCGCAACATGCGTACAGGGAGGGCAAATCTGTAGTCAGCCCTTGATGAGGCAAGAACGAGAATTAAAAAAGAAATGAAAAATAGAGGAATGGTGTTGGTGGCCTTCCTAGATGTGGAGGGCGCTTTCAACTTCACCATGGAAAAAAGCATCTGTCAAGGAGCTCGGAGACATGGTGTCCCCGCTATACTTGTCAGGTGGATTCTTAGTGCTCTCGTTGGGAGAATCATCGAGGCACACTGGAGCTCGACAGTCGGCGGCGAACGCGCGGCGAGGGGTTGTCCACAAGGTGGACTCTCGCCTACGCTCTGATCGCTAGTGATTGACGAGCTATTAAAAAGGCTCAATGTCCCGGGTATTTACGCACAAGCATACGCTGATGATGTTATAATCCTGGTCATTGCGGACGATGAAGCCACTCTGGCCGATCTCATGAGGCTGGCCCTAAGCGTGGTGGAAAAGTGGTGTAAGGAAGTTGAACTAACTGTCAATTCTCGGAAGACAGTAATAGTCAACTTAACGAACAGATATAAGGTTAAACAACTAGGACCCATAGATCTATTTGGGGAGAGACTTGTCCTTTCCAATGACGCGAAATACCTCGGGTCATTTTTTACCTCAAGCTCAATTGGAGCAAGCACCTACAAGCTAAGAAGCAAAGCTTCATTGCTACCGTGTGGGCCTGTAGGAGAGCCTTTGGGTTCACTTGGGGACTTAAGCCTAGGGTGCTGCACTGGCTGTATACGGCGGTTCTCAGACCCAGACTGCTACACGGGGCCATCGCCTGGTGGCCCAGATGTAGGTTAAAAACGGGGATGCTAGCCTTAAGTAGGCTATAAGGACTAATCATGAGAGGCATTACAGGGGTGAGGAGGTCGACGCCATTGAAAGTGTTGGAGTTGGTGCTCGATCTTCCCCCTCTCGATCTAATGGTGAGGTCCGTTGCATTCAAAACAAGAATCAGGACCTCGAAGGACTGGCCTGAGCATGAGGTCGTCGACATTGTCGACAACCTGGACCTCAGCCGTGAAGATATAACTCTGGACAAAGGGCCACGGAAATTCTACTTTGATAAGAGTTTTGAAGTGTCCTTACCATCCAGAGAAGAGTCTGTCGGTGGAACCAGGTGGAGGAAACTGCTGGTACACTGATGGCTCTAAAGACGATAAAGGTATTGGAGCTGGTGCTTGGCTGAAAGGAAACAACAGCAAATTGGTCTTCTCCCTGGATAAATACGCCACCGTTTTCCAGGCGGAATGAAGAGCAATCAGAGGCTGTGGGATGCTTTGGAGAGCAAGTGCAAAGGGGTACTGCGGTGGGTACCAGGCCACTCAGGCATCATAGGCAACGAGAAAGCGGACAGACTAGCGAAGAGAGGTTCAGCTGGGATTAGGGCCACTGAAGCCCCAGTGGTCATACCCAGCTGTGCTTTTGAGGCGTGTACCCGATCATGAGTTAAGGATAGACAGTTGCAGGAGTAGAGGAGCTCACAAAGCTGCGGACATACCAAGGCACTTGTTGGCGACTCCATACCTAGCGGCTGGACTAAAGAAGTGATCAATCTACCCAAAAGGAAAATTCGGCTGACACTGGAATGGCTTACCGGCCATTGTGACCTGCGGCACCACCAATGCAAGACAGGGAAGAGAGCAAACGGGCTCTGTAGGCTGTGTGATGAGCATGAGGAAACTCTATTACATCTCCTGTGCCACTGCCCAGGAGTTATGTGCAGGAGGCGTAGGGAGTGCGAGGAGTTTTTTCTCGAACCGAGCGATATCGGTGCACTAGGCTTTAGAAGCCTGTTCAGATTAATAGATGTAGTCAAAGGCGCGATGAGTGGATGGGTAACGTAGGGGTTGAGAGCGTAACGGGTCGATAAGACCTAGGCGCGGAGTCGTCATGTCCCTGGACTGGGGCCGACGGGATGCCTCCAAATCTATCCGACTATCCGACTAAAATAAATATTCAATTAAGTGATGCTAAAATTTATTTAAAGTATTTTTATATTTTTAGTATTTCCATAATAAAGATTAAAGAATGTGAGAAGCATAAGCACGCGAAGCGTGAAGGGTTTGTGAATCTCTTTAAAACTGGTATGATTTACGGAATTACTAATATCCTAAAACTTTTTCTTTTACCCTGGTGGAAAATAAAGCATATTTTATAGTCAAGGTATTTAATAACTAGTTAACTTTAATTATCTAACGATTAGCTATTTTCTATCTATAAACTAGCTAATTTATAGTTCAAAATATGTTTAAAGTATTCTCGGCTGCTGAAGACTGTAAACAAAAAACATAACCTAAAAACGTGCACTGTTAAGCTTTCTAATTGTAAGCTATTTCAATTATTAAGTTCAAAAAACTTAAATAAATAGTCAAAAAATTATTGTAAAATTGATTATTATTTACACTGAGAGGAACATTTAATTTTTTCTAATTTATAATATTTTATTAAGCATACAATTAGCTATATTATAGGCAGAATTCGCGTCGTTTTTAACGAAATTATAGTTATATTTATAGCTATAAATTAAGCATATCGTAAATTTATAGCTATAATATGCTTTATTTTTCCACCACGGTAAAATGTTAAAAAACGGCTCCATTCTCGTTTTAATATAAAAAAAAAAAATTAGTAAAAATTTCAGAATTTCTGTTCCTCAGAGCTTACTTTACAAACCGCAGCTTCGCAAGCTTTTCCCTTGCAAAGCCATGCATCACCCGAAAAATCTGGCCGCAGCACTGCGTTTTCAAGCTGCACTGCAGTTCTACGCGCGATCCATCGGGCGAACGCGCGCGTAGGCGTCGTCTGCGCGCCTGGCGCGCATCCTGATAAGATTCTAATTAAGGAAACTCATTGAAGGCAATCCACGCGCTTGCTTCGTCGGACTCGCCGGTTCCGTAGACCCGGAATGGGGGTGAGACCTAATCTGGACCCGGCCGGCCGCGCAGGGGCGAAGTGCGCATTAGCACTTCGGCAGGAAAACCAAGCGGTTCGAGAGCGTCAGTAGTCGTTTTGAATGTCCGGGAGAGTTACTACGTCTGCGATTTCCGAACGTCTGCTTTGATTCACTCGCTGCGTTTTGCGGCGAAGGCGCGCGCGCGCGCACTTGTGTGCTGATGTATTTATATGCTCAACGCGTGGACCTGGGCGCACGTATTTACGTGTGTAAATATTTGCATTCATTAATGCCCGCCAAACTGTATGCGCATATGCATGTGTATGGATATGTGTATTATTTTCGTAGATTGAGTAATGTGTTCATTGGGAAATTTATTGGGCAAAAATTTGTAAACATGCGTGATTACTGTAAGCTAATCAGCTAAGATAATTATACGGATCATATGCATCATACTTTGATGTTTATAGCTAGAATATATGCATTATAAGAAAAATCAAGAATTAATTATTTTTTAATGTTGAATATTAATAAAATAAGTATATCTTTATTTATGCTACATCGAAAGACCTCTACTAAGAATCACACATTTGAAAAACTTTTGGAAATACATGAAGGAGTTCGAAATTTTTCAGTAATTTTTTCTTTGCCTTTTTTTAGTAAATATTAATTATTAATTATTAATTATCCGTGATTTCCATTGTGTTTTATCGTAAAATATTTAATTTTTAGTTTTTTCAATTTGTTCAAGTAAAGGATTACAAGGAAACCATTTACAAATATTGCCGGATGATCGGTTCGCTTTTGCCGATTAAGCTCGGCATATTTCTAGTAGTCGGAGTACTTACGAACTCGTTATCCGGCTCCTCGGCTCTTCGTTACAGGACCGCTTTTTAGAGCTTTTTTAATCTGCCGTCCTTTTTTTCAATTTTGTTTTTGCAGATGTATTTACACGCTAGGACGCTTTTAGCCTGCTAATAGCGGCGTCGTTTTTTCTCGCTTCCTTTTTCAGGCGTAACTAATCGAAATGCGTTGGTATTTCCTGGATCGTTTTAATTGCTTAACAGCTTGATACAGATTAAATAGTAATTGATTACATCAAAACTGACTACTTCAATTTAAAATTGAAAACCGTATTAATGCTTCATTAGTCATTAATACGTGAAATAAGTACAAGAAACTGTAAAGTTTTCGTTGGAAGCTGACATTAATTTTTATTTTATTATTATCACTTACTTAATTTTAATTATCTTAAAATTATGAGTTAACTTTAGAGCCCCGCAGCTAGTAAGCAAGCAAGTATGCAATTAGTGAGATTTGGTATGTTTGAATAAAAAGGCGACTGCTTAGTGTAAGGTTCGAGAACAAACTAAAATTCAGGAAGTCTGAAAGAACCGGGAAAGTTATACAATGATTAAAGTTGAAGGGCAGAAATGTCGAGGCTTAAACCGTTATTCTAAAAAAAGAAGCCCTTAGTTATGCTTTTAAAATCCCCATACAAGTGTGAATTCTAAAACATATTTATAATATTAATATCAACAAGCAGAAATAATGATAATGATGATGATGATGGCGGTGACAACGACAATGACGATGACAACGACGACAACTAGGACAATGACGATGACGACGACGATGACCATTACGGTGTCTGTTTCGATAATATAAGTTAACTTGATTTTAGCGGTAAATGACACGCACATTTTTCCGAGGATATATCCGATATTAGTCAGGTGCAGGCGAATAATTAGAGCTAATAGGGGAGCATTGAAGGTGGCCGCTATTAAAATATGAGTAATTTTGACGCGAATTTTTAATAAAACTTGGTGTATAGGGAGGTGGAGTCGGTGAACTAGGTTAATGATAAAGTGAACTTTTCTCAGCCGACGTGGCGTGAAGCAGTATGAAAGCGATGAAGTCGAGGCGGCGCAAAATGAGGAACAAGGGTGAGGGAACCAGTTTGGCACTTTATTCGTGCGTTCTCATTCTAATTTTCGGTTTTTACGCGGCACTTTCTCGTCCCCTTTATCGCGAAGCCCGCGGAATTATTGCGCGTCAGTAACTTTAATTAGAAGAGAAAATACTCGCGATTAGAGGCGAGGGAAAAACGAAGACTTTGAGAATAATTGGAAAATTTGCATGAAACTTTTTTACGTTGTCATTTGTCATTCCCGTGCGTGCCAATTTCGTTTCATTGCAGCTTTTCTTTTATATTGGAAAATAATATCTGAAACACAACAGAAGATTTTATAGATTTTTCTAGCAACTAACATGTTTAAGCATCGAAAATAGCTCTAAAGCTACAATTCCATACATGCAACGTATACAACGTACATACCACATGCGTACAAAGTACGTATTGGTTACAAACATACAACGAACACCCAACTAAACGTACAACATTAGCTGTACAATAATATTATATGTTGTATATATACGTTGATCCTATGGTTGTTCGTTGTATGAATATATCAATGTTGTCTGGATGTATGCTGCATGTATATTCTGTGCGTGTACGTTGTTGATGTGCATAATTTACATGTAACTGTAATAACATGGATAAATTGAGTCTGCATGAAAAATTCCATTATATCAGTCTAATAGAATATTGAAAAATAATCGGCACATATTTTTTCTTTTTGCAATTTAATGATTATTAAGAAAGTTATAGCATATTAAAAATCACTATATGAATGTGACGTCACTACGGTGCAGTATATCTGTATAGTGTATGAACGTGACGGATTTTCAAAGTACGATATTTCTTCTAATAATCGTTCAATTGAAAAAAGAAAAAATACGTGTTGATTATTTTTCAATATTCTATCAGATATAAAACAAAATTGAAAACAAATTTGTATGCAGATCCAATTAACTTCAGATTATTTGAGGTAGTTAACGATTTTTAAAGTAATTTTTACAAAATATTTGTAATTTAATTGGACTGCACTCTAATTTTAACCTCACACTTTGAATTTTTATTGATATCTTTGTATTTTATACTCAATTGACTGTGAATTTGAAACACGACTTTCTACTGTGTTCTCTTCTGTATTTATTCGACAAACAAGAGAGATCCAAATTATTAAATTTATTTTCGTTTCAGGCGATCAAAACGTAATTACCCGTTAAATCAAACAAAGCGCTACTTTTAACAGCCAAATCGTTATCCCAAAAAGTCACCACTAAAGCCCCGGTCTAATAACAACCGTCCAACTAATTAATCTCCCTCAGTCTGGATTTATCTTTAATTTAGATCGCCGCTAAGCCAAAGCACATCCCAACTTCTGGGCTCTCCACTCCAGCCCCCGTTTCTGAATTAACGCAAATCCGTTAGCGAATAAAAAAAAAGGTAGGAAGGGCACTGCCACCCACTCGTTCACCTCGTAATAATCACAGCAGGGGGTAGGGTGGACTGAGTATACGCAGGGCAGATAAGGCCTCGAGGATCCCTCCTCCGCGGATACTGTCGTGCCTCCCGACACTTTAATCCTCCGGCGATTACCGCGCGCATGCGTGAGTATGCGTACCCACGGCGCCGCGTGACTGAGCTCGGGGAGGCACGCGACGCGGGTGAAAACGAGAAAAAAAACCGGAGGGGTGGGTAATGAGGGCCGGCGCGGCCGGAAGCCGGGGTTTCCGACGATGCACCGCCCTGTACATGGGCCTCGAGGAGCCGGTTTTTGCCGGGGCTGGGATTCGGCGTTTACGAGCCCCTCTGGAGATAATTGGAGGAGACGTGATTATTAGGCTCTGGTTGTTCTTATGATGGGCTACGTAAGCTCATAAGACTGTATGTTGTCTTTATAGATAGTTGATTTTTTCTTTTATGAATTTTAAGTAAACGAATTCTAAAATTATGTTCTTATTTTATACATTGAAGAATAGTTATTATACTTACATATTTTTTATTTTTTGATAAAATGAGTATTCAAGTACTGTTCACGACCGTAAGAGAATGAAAATTTATTTTATCTTTATTCCTATCACATTGAATTTGTAAAATTAAATTAAATAGAAAAAGTCTGCCAGAAAATTTTAAAATAAAATATTAATTCAAGAAGGAAGTAGACATAATTCTGTATTTGACACACTCTAAATATTAAAATTACTGGCTTATCAATTATTTATTCCATAAGTGTTTGAAACACTTTTGGAATACGCTTCCGGAGAGTGTCATATCTCAGTTTCACATAGGTGCATTTAAAAATGAACTGCGCTCTCTCACGGTTTCTTTCTAAGTTTTCTATTATTGCATTTTGTTTACACCTATATATCTCTTTATTTTGTATTTTTGTAACCTTTTATAAATTTTATATAATGGGCTGTTAGCCCGTTTAATGTTTAAATAAATAAATAAAATAAATAAGTGTATAAAGCATTTATTAGAGTAAGATCACAATTTCTATATTTGTGGAACTTACTTTGTTAAAAAATTAAGAGTTCAAAATGTATAATGAGAAACTTAAGAGAAACTGCAAGGCAATTACGTCTTCAAAATAAAGTAGAGAAATTGCAATGAAGTAGGTCGAATTCAAGTCCTTAAATATTTATGTATCTAGTCTGACGTGTCATTTCCTTTAAGTAAAATGAAGATCTCGAAATTTACAGCGTAAATGTATATTCACTCATTCTAACGTGAAATCTACAAATTCCACTTATCTATATTATTTTTTCATCAACATATTAAAGATTAAATAATAATCATGGTGTTTGTAATAATATAGAACCAAATTTTTCTTTCTCGGTAAACAAATTGCAAGAAAAGCTCAAAAATCACGACTGCAAACAAAGAGCAAAGAATTCCTCTCGACAAGGGCTTCGATTCCCGGAGGAGAGCGACAGCCGCTGAAACGCAGTCGCTGCTGTGCGACAAAGTCGCTCGCGCGAGGGAAAGAAAAAAAGGCAACGAAAGCTAACGAGCGGCGAAGAGGGAGCAGGGTTGGAAGCCCGAGCTTGCAAGCCGCGGGGGGTGGATATTATTTGCGGTGGCGTGTAGTACATAATTTGCGATAACTCGCGAACACGCGCGCCCGGCTGATTCATGCGCCGACATGCCCCTGATTTTCTACCTCTTGCTCCCGTTTCTCTTTGCCCAAGCGCACCCCTCGACGGATTACATTATTTTTAATTGCTTCTTTTCTTGCCTGTCACCTCGTGACTCTCCCTCTCTCGCTTTTTCCCTCAATCTTTCTATCTCCCTCTTTTTACTTCCTGATCGAGTAACGAGGCTCTCGTGTGCGACATCTTATTTTGTCTCGTGCGCAATTTTTTTTCTGCTTCTCGAGTTGCGGCGCGCGATACCGACCGAGCGTTTGTTGCGCCGGGACGAAGTGGTTGAATTTTCGAGGAGATAAATTTGCTCAAGTTGATAAGGCGATTTTAAATGCACGAGTTACGTTTGTCGCGTAAATTGCGTACATGCGTTTATTTCGATGAAAGTGTAAGGACTTTTTTTAGTTTCTTTTTAAACTTAATTACAGCGCGTGGCAGATATATAAAAATTGTAAAATTCTTTTTTATAAAATTAAATTTTTGCCTAGAAATAACTAGACATTTAATTATTTCTTGTTCAAAATGTCACTTTAGCGGAAAAAATAAATGTTGTTAATATAGTATCTAAAAATATCAGAATGTAACTGATGAAAGCTGAATAAAATTGTAATTGAAAAGTTTTAGTTACACTTTTTAGTTTTCTGTAAGAAACCAGATTTTTAATAAATTTTGTCGAGAATTTCTACAATAAGAATATATAATTATCTCCTCATTGCCTTAATAAAGTCAATTCTTTAAGGTAAATTCATGTTTAAATTTCACCGTCAAACAAGTTTCTCTTAGCAATCTGTTCGGACCCATTTCGCAACCAGAAAATGCACAAAAAATCATTTTCTTTCACTTACCCCAAGATGGTGGGCAAAGTTTCATCAAGCCCGGAAATAAAAAGATAGAGATAGAGAGAGACCATGGTACAACACCCGCCCGAAAAGAAAATTTCCGCGGGAAGAAGGTACCCTCCCATTCAACTCCAGTCCAAGAAGAAAAAAAACTGCCAGCAGATTCGAAACTCGCAAGTTGCGAAGCAACAATTTTTCGGCAGCCCGACCGTCTCGTTGTCATTCCGTGTCGCCGCATCAGTGAGAAAGAAGATAACTGGGTCGCGAAGTTGCGCCAGCCGCGATGAAAGAGCCATTAGCGAAATCCGCGCGGGCTAAACTCTCTCTGGGCTGAGTTATTGCGCGCGAGCGGCGTATAATAACCGGGGCGACATCTGCTGCAATTATAGCTGTCGCTGCGTCAAAAGTCACGGGCAAAGTTCGGCAGAGCCCGCGGCACCATTCGTCATTCGCGACTGGACGCCCCGAATCGCAAATTTCCAAATACGGCCAAGATTGCAACTTGCCGTTTCCCGGAGTTTGACCGGCGAGCGATCGCTACCTCGACGTTTAATTGACGATGTAGGTTAAGGCTTTACGACAGTCAGTGACGTGGTTGCCAATTGGTGTTTAGAACATTTTCTTTCGTTTTGGGGAGATTAACTTTTTCGTTATGTAACATGACATGCTGAACGTTTCGTTATCAGATTAGATATGACACTGTGTATGACATATTGCAGCATTATATACATTACATTCTTGAATGTTAACGGGATGTCGTAGCAAAAGTTTAACTAAATTGCCGCCACGGCAGGAGGGCGCTCGCGTCAGGTGAAGCGATGT
>JAXIUT010000043.1:264759-279710 GCA_035586675.1 Eurytoma californica | reverse complement strand
ATCATTGAAACTCATAAGAAATCATTGAAACTCATAAGAAATCATTGAAACTCATAAGAAATCATTGAAACTCATAATATACTGGTGATTTCAAATCTTTCACTTTTGCATTTCGCAATAATGTTCTCCAACTTTTCTCTTAAAAGTTACACCTATTAAAATGAAAAAAATAGTAAAAAGCTGTTCAAAGTGCAATGTCGAAACAAAGATGACAAGACTTTGAACACTCATTTTTTCCAGACGTAGTCCGGAGACTCGTTACTTTCTATTTCCTCGTGTCTTTCTTCGTTTTTTTTTGTTATTTGCATATGACCATTTTTTTCATGCACCGGACGTGCCTTCTTTTCTCGCGCCTTTTTCTACTTTTATTTCCCACGCATCATCGCGTTTCGCGCTTCCGCGAGCTGGCACTGATTGCCTGGAACGTGCGGCCGTCAAAGAGTCTCATTCACCCCAGTTTCGCGCAACGGCCAAGTCGAGTCGATGACCCTTGGTTGCCGCCTGCGCAAGTAATTTTCCTGTGAGTTTCCGCGCGAAAGATTTGCTCGTCTCTCGATCCGAGCGAAAGAAAGAGAGGCTTCTCAGTGTAATAAAACTGCAACGGTCTTTCCGCATGTATCTCTCTGACTCAGAGAAATGAGTTTTTATCTCTGCTTCTTGAATGATGTTTTTTGGTAATCGGTAGAATTGGACTTTATTGATTTCCATCTTTTTTGCTTGTTTATGATCAGACAAGCAGAGAAATTTATTTCAGAACCTGGCTCAATTATTTGGTTGACGAAAATAAGTTAAAAGATATTGTCCGTGTTTAAAAACGTATTTTAAATACGGAACCGATGGTCTCTAGTCATAAAAGTGGGTTATAACACTAACTTAATCGGTAACATTAATTTTAATTAAAGAAATGTCCGGTAGAAACCATGGCGATCAAATCCAAATAGCCTATTTTCTGCACTAGAAATTGGTGGATTTTCTTATGCAATTAGGTAGTATACTATTTTGAAAACTGTAAAAATCCAATAACAAGGTTATACCCACACTCTTTAGAAAAAAAAATGGAAAGAACGGTTGCAAATCCTCTGAAACAACTACTCGATAAACCAATTTACTCATTTTCATCCAGATTGATGATACTTTCCGTCGCTTTCTACATCCGAACACATGACGAATCTCCAGCTAATTGAAATCGAGAGCCGATCAGAAGAGCTAAGCCACTGGATTGTTATCTTTTTTCCCACGATCATTGTCCAACCAATTTACCCAGGAAGCAAAAAAATCGCAAAAAAGTGATGCATGTGCGTGCATTTCATCCCAGTTTTGTCTACTGTACTCGTCATCGAGATGTGTAAACTGATCCAGCCTTAGAGACGATTGTTAAGAATACAATTTATAATTTTCATCGTTATTTCAACTGTACTACCTCCAAGTAGGGTATCCAAATGACAATTTTTCAACTTTTACACTCTCAAGTAAATGACGGCATATTTAATGTGAGGTAAACAGAAAAATGGCCGCCATCTAGGAACCCTATCTTCAAGACACTAAACATTTCTCTGTGATCTCATACACGGAGAGAACATTGTCCGAAGTATTTCGTGACTACTAGCCACCGGTTCCGTCCAAGCGCGCGATCACGGAATAGCTCCGATAACACTCGCACCTACTCCGGCAGCACCACTGGACAGTTCCATGCTACATAGACACAGGACGATTCCGCCACCTTATTGGAATAATCCTGCTAAGCTCTCAAAATGCGAGAGCGAGCCTCATGCGTTCGGTGCGTATACGTATACGGCACGGCGCAGTGCCGTGCTAAGACCTACTCCAGAACCGAGCGCGCACCCGCCCGCACGAATTTGTATGCTTATAGCGGACGTAACTATAGATATATAGCCCGTAAAAGCGCGTACGCATACGTTCGGCTCTAGAATTGGCCTAAGCGCTGCACCGTGCCGTATACGTATTAGGTCTTGGCATGGGGGCGTGGTCTATATATATAGTTATAACATTTCCCATTAAAATCTAGCTTAGAGGCGCCATTTTTCTAATATATAGATATATTTGCAGTGAAAGCTTAGAGTAGCTCCACTTTCCACGAATGGAAATCCGAGTCCAATACGAGTGTCGGATCATCCCGTGCCCATGTAGCACGAAACTTCCGATGTCGCTGTGCTGTCCGATGTCACTGTGCTGTCCGATGGTGCTGCCGGAGTAGATGCAAGTGTTAGCAGAGTTATTCCATAATCGCGCGCTTGGACGGAACCAGTGGCATGGAACACTCCGGACAATGTTCTCTCCGTGTACCATACCATGGACTCAGGTATGCACGGACGTGTACCAAAGTCTTGAACGGTGTAAGTACTTTGTTCATAAGCAAGTGACTAGCAAATCCATTACCAAAACACCTCTTCGAAATTTACAGAGAGAGAGAGAGGGGCGGAGATTAAGAGGGAGAGGGAGAGAGATGGAAAGGGGGAGGGGGGAAGGTTGGGGATGGGAGGTGATGGGGAGGGAAATGGGTGATGGGGGGAGGGAGAGGGAGATGGAAAGAGAGAGAGAGAGAGAGGAGAAAGGCGGAGATAGAGGAGGAGAGAGGGCTCCTCCTTTGAGGTTCGACAAGAAGAATAGCAGAGTTCAAGGGTAACATCGAACACATTGTATTGCGGTCGATTATAAAAAAATGTCCGGCACGTCGATGGCTGAAACTTCTGTTATGATAAAAATTTGCACTCAACCACTGTGCAGGTTTCGGATAAAAAAAATTTCGTTTCGAAAATCCTGCTCTTTGTGCACGCGCACCCTCAAATCGAGGACTTCTGTCAATTTCAATTACAGCCATGCGACACGCAACGGAATCTGCGTTATTTTTTATGCGAACTCCTCGCAAGAGAGCATTATCGGTACATTCTTTCATTTCGCGAATACCCTGCTACAAATAGTTGCCTGCACTCTGGAATTGAGAACGCAAAAGGTATGCAACATTTCGGGAGAAATATGTAAAGCACTTTCGACGAGTGGATATTTTTGATTAAATTAAAACTATTTCGTTTGAAGCGTTGATGGATAAAATTCTACCCCCTTTGTTCGACCATGCTATTCAAATTCTTTATCGTTCTTTTCGGGATATAAACGTTCTTTCTAATTGACATTTCAAAGTTATTTGCAGTTATTCAGATTTTTATTGTTATATCTGCTTTCGATAAGATTATTTACAAATATAAAATTTGATTACTTACAGTTTTATTAGGGTCCTAATCTTTTCAAAATAATAACTTGATAACTTCAAAAATTAGTTTTGAGCAATCGATAATGTTCGATATATTATTTTATGAAACTTCAATGGTACAATATCACTTTCTTTATCCGACCACCAATATACTACAACAATTGAAAATTATTAAGGGTTGTAAATTATTTATGATGAGCAAAATATTAAAATACTTTAAATGAATGCCCTAAAAACTGAAACAGAAACTCAGGGAAATCGAATAATTCCTCTACTGCACCGACACTCAGTTTTTTTACACATTCAACGCCGGTTCTTCGCCAAGGCTGAATCATTGAATCTCCCCTGGGAGCAGTAATAACGATAATTGGCCGTTTGTCATTTTACAGTTTTTTTATGGCGGACGGTGACGCGTCCGGTCGAAAAGTTTCGGGTGCTATTGCACGCGAGAGAAGGGAAGAGCCTGTAATTGAACGGTTTAATGGAGGGTGGAATGCTCGAACGCGGAAAGTTCGCCTAGTAGTTTGTGTAAAATGAGATTATTATGTTATTACTTGAGATTTGTTTAGTCAGCCGTAAATTATGTGTGAAGATGTGTATTCAAATAACAGCGAGATTGATCGGTGGGAACTCGGGAATTTGGACATAATATATACCTTCTATTTTGTGCAGCAGTAATGTATCATGAACTGCACACTTTTGAGAGAGAAGAACTTTAGTAATAGTTTAATTAGCGTATCGATAAACTTATAAATAAAACTGTGGCCTATTGAACTATCGAAGCTGTCTTCAAAAAAACTGCTCAAAGCACAACAAAAATTTATTATTTACAAATAAATAAGTTTTTGACATCAGATTCTGAAAGAGCAGATTTTATTTTTAAGTATGTTTTTTTATTTTTTTTAACATGAGTCCTAAAGGTTACATGAAGGTCGAATTCTATAGGATAAAAAAGGTCACCCTTGCAGGACCAGACTGGCGTATCTATGTCTTTTAGGTTACGAATATGAGTACAGTGTCAGTATCTATTGGGATCTAAAGTGGAGTCGTGGTGGGGATACATGTTATATATACTTTTCAACATGGCTGACTTGATAACCGCCGTCTACATTGAGTATCATAGGCCTGAGTCGTAAGTTAATCTTTTTTTAAATATATATAAAGTTTTAGACTAAAAAACTTTTTAAATTAAGTATAGAAAGGGTTCAATGACGAATATAATCAAATTTTCTTTACAACCGGTACGACTTTCCGTTTTAAGGTTATGAACTCAATGTAAACACGGTACTCAGCGATTACCAAACTGATTTTAAAGAAATGTAGATATATTTAAGATCTGTACCCGTCATCCACTCTTCGTGGAACACATGTTTTAACTTTATTTATATTTAAAAAAGACTAATTTACGACTGAGACCCATGCTACTCAATACAATCGTCGGTTATGTTGAAAAATATATATGACATTATCCCCACTACGACACTACTTTAGATCCCAACAACCGAACCACCCGCAGAAACATGCAAAAAGAATTCTTCATTACTTTCTCCAAATTTTCAGTGAAAAATTGAAGTACTTTTCTTATTGAATATTATGCAACATTTTATTACTTCTACCAAATACTACCAAAACTCCACAAAATTGAAGAATTCCTTGAATAATAAAAGCAGCAAATAAAGCACCAAGCGGATAAGCCACAAAAGAGGGTAAACTCCGATGTTGTTAAAAAATTCATCCTTCCCCTCCGCTAGATCGTAACTCGAGCCATTTGTACCTACACGCTTTCGACCTCTCTTTCCACGGAAAAACAGAGAAACAAAAAATCAAGTACATAATTCCGCCGAAACTCACCGCGTCTTTCCGTGACGCGCACACAGCGACGCGGGCGCGGTTTAAATTAACGTCGAACAAACAGACGGCGTGCGCGCGCGCGACCCGCGAATATTCAGGCGAACTCTGCGAAAGCGCCACGGGGAATAGGTTTGGACGGTGGGAGGGGAGAAGCGGGGGTAGAGGAAAACCGGAGGCCACGGGGAGAGAAGAAGTTGCGCTGTACACACTGCATGCACCTCCCTCGGCGTAGAGAAATATTTCAACGTCGATGCCGAACGAACCCCGCAAAGGATTCCGGAAGTTCACGGCTGCCATAATTATTGTTATCAGACGGCAAAGAGATGCGCCGTACCCTCATTAAATAATTGCTTTCCTTTCTTGTCGAGCGAGTGAATTTCATGCGGTATCGGACATTTCCCGCTTTACGGGGTACTACTCGCATATTACCTCGACTCGGCGCGGGAATTCGTAGATTAAAATTCTATTTGATCGGACTAATTAGTAGATAGCTGACTGAACATAGAACTTACGGTACGATTATATCTACAATATTTTTAAGAATAACAAAGCATTGGGTAACCTATCGGAAGAAACAAAACTTGATGGATTCGGGTATGAAAAGAATGTTGTAGAAATTATGTTTTACTTACTCTGGTCTACTTAATCGATTATCGAATTTTTTTGTACGAATAGTATATAACCATACCTACTTGTGTGCTTTCAATATATTTTGTGTGAAAGCATGCAATTAGGTCTAGGCACGCCAACCGGGTCTCCTATCGAATCACCCTCCCCCATCCCTACCCTCTCGTTGGAAATTACTCGAAATACGTTAAAAAACCGTTTTTTTGCTGCCAATTTTCTTAAAAATGACCTGCAATAATTCCACACCACATATCTTTTTATTAATTACATTAGAAATGGTATATTTAATCTGAAGTACGTAGATGGAATATTTTAAAATAAGTCATTTTTACAGTTCAAAGTGGATTCTCTCTGCTTCTAAAGGCTCTTGAAAGCTCTATTTATACTAATTTTCTTAGTTTTCCTACTACTTTTTTGATAAAATATTTTTCATGTGGTCTACTATAAAAATAAAGAAAAAAAATCTCGAGTAGTCTTCATCCTTAAATAACGATTCTGAACTTCAATTCCTAAAATCAAATCCGTAAATATATAACCTTTACACGACCTTACTGCAATATTTTTATCTAATATACATTATAAACTGAGAAAAATAATCTAATTATTTCAGTAAAGTAATTACAACTAAAAAAGTTAACTCTAAATTTTCTTGATGCCACTTATTTTGCCTAAATTTAACGATGAACACGATTTCATTTAAATTCTCCGAAAGCAGAAACAAACGCTGACAAAGAGCAAATTAAATCATTTGTCTTACAGTCAAAAAGTTCAACAATAGCTGTAAGCTTGCGGTGCGTATGTGCCGCACACACAAGCAGAGACGACGGGCTGGTCGAACGACCGGGAGGGCCGTAAATATTTGGCGCGCCGGCCGGGGGGCAGCTCCCGTGTTCGGCCCGTCGTGTCTTGTCCGGGGGCCGCGCTCCCTCCCGTCGCCAGCGGAATAATTAGCGACTCCCGGCAACAATTCGGCTAAAAGCTGGCTACTGCACCTCCCCCGATTTCTCGCTTTTTTTGCGGGGTTCCCACGCGAACGCAACCCCGGCCTTTTTTATATTGAAATTGTTTTCGGCGCGACGAACTTTTTATCGCTTTACCGTAGCTCGGCGCTGTGCGCCAACAGCTCAAAGAGAGTAAACGCAGTCACCTCCCGCCGCGGGGTCCTTTGATCCTCTCGAGTTTTCATTTCGAGCGTGTAAGATGAGATTTTTTTTCACGCGCGCGCACTCGAGTTTTCGCGTGGTAATTGGAGTTGCGAACTTTATTGAAATCAATTTGCTTGGGAAATAATAGATTTTCCGATCCGCAAAGGTAAAATTGATAGGTGTTTTATTCTATATTATTTAACAATTTGTTCCCAGATTAAATGATATGAAAATTATTTCTGATTTTAGTTTTATTCTAAGATAGCTCCGTTGAAGAGTTACAACTGCACATTATACGTTCAGTACATTTTTCTAAAATTTTCAGTAATTTTAATTTAAATTCCAGAAAAAAGTGATATTAACAACTAACCCGATCTCTCATTAACTTTTTGCGCGAAGAAAATGTTTTCCATACAAAGCTTGTGTACCGAAATTCTTTGTAGATTCTCCTCCCGTTTTTTAACATCCAAGATTTTTTTTGGTTTTGCGGTCTCCGCGAGTGCGATCTCGAGATCAGTGCTCGAGTGACACAAAGCACCCAAGGAAAAATCTTCTATGGCAAAAAAAAGCGAGCCAAAGAGCTTGAGGGTCGCTTCACCGCGATAACGAAGGCCACAGGCCCTGCACGAGCACGCAAAGTGCGCCAAGTAATAATCGCCCGGGTAATGGATGCCGAGAGCGCGCCGCAGCCCTTCCCTCCGATGCTTGCTCAACAACTTTTTCACTTAGCGATTTTCCGAATCGATGCTGAGAGGCTCCCGAGTGTAGCTGTCAGGGAATGCGGGTGGGAGTGGTATCTAGGCGAAGAGTGATAAGAGGGTGGGTTACGAAAGAAACCTACAGTTCTAAAGTTACGTGCCTTGAGAAAATAAATTCTTATTAAAGCAAGACTGTAATGTTTGCCGTGATTTACCAGTTTGTATCATTCGGAACCCCAGTTGCTAACATTTCAAGTTAATATTTCTCAATATTACGTCATCAAGTACATTGTAAAAATTATAAACGTTTTTAATTATAAATTTTAAAATAATAATTGCTAAAACTTTGATAATGTGTTTTGCCGATATATTGAATATGTAATGAAAAATGAAGGTTTCTATTATAGAAAACAAAGTTGACCTTCAAATAACCTTGAAACTGACCTTGAAGTCAAACCTAAGGTCGCCATTGTTTTTCCTCCTTCAAAATATTCGTAAATTTAGCATTACAATTTTTTTCAAAATAATTAATTCCTGGACAGTTATTTAGGTTGATCTTTTAAAATGGGACACCCTATAGGTATATTGAAATTTTAAGCTTTTTTTTACTAGTAATTCAATTAAAATAAACTATTGATGGCCAAAACATAAGTCCATTCCACAAAATATACGTGTACCACAGTTCAACTTTTTCAGTTACGTAAAACCATCTTCCAACGAAAAATTTGAATGATTTGTTGGAAATTATCATTTGTAGGTTGTAATAAATTATTTTTCAACAAAAAATTAGATTTTGTTCATTTCGTAATTCCTTGGACATCGTTGGTATATAACTGAAATTTACTACCATAAAAATGCCTTTTTAATTCGAGTAGTTGCAATACTTTAAAATTTAATCCTCCATAAAAAGAAATGTAATTTCAATAAATTAAATCATTTAGCGCAAAAAAATGAACGCCCAAAGTTCACACCAGCAATCAACAATAACTAAAAAGAATCCACAGTATTCTCAGAAAAAAATTATAGTAAAATTAAATACGAGATCTTTCTCGCGTACGTTAAACCCGAAGACCCGAAGCGCAACCCTGACTTGCCTACCCACCAACCCACCAACGGGCGAACCGTCCTGAACAGGACCCTAACGTCAGCCCGCGGGCACAGGTCTGATACGACCGAAGGGAAGCACAACGCGGTGCGAGTCTTTCAAAAACTTTTCGACGTTAGGAACCGACTGTGAGCGGTACTCAAGCGTGCGACAGAAGCCAAAATGCTACTATACTCCCTTTTCGATGTTTCGTCGAGGCTCCTCTTTTTCAGTCAGGAAAAGCTTTTGCTCCAGGCTAAGTGAAAGGTCGGGTGTGCGTGAGCTTTAATTTGCCGCCGTGGATGTGCTCCTCTATTTTGAGCAGCCACACTGCACGGTCCCCCAAGTTCTCGCGACCCACCGTAATGCAGTGTTCATGTTTTTCCCGCGGAGATGTAATAATTTTGCGAATTCGAAACGCGGATATTGTAGATTAGTTTCGGTGGTCTCTTTTTTGTTGTTAAGGAGATTAGACTTTATAAGGTATTTTAGTATATTTAGAATAGAAAATAAAATGTTAAAAAAAATACAATAAACGAAAGTGAGATCCAACACCATTAAAGGCGAAAAATAGAACTAGATGAATGCTTTCTCGACTTGCATATAAAAAACACTGTGAATACTTTTGATAATTAAATTTAAACTAATTTATTTAAACTGTTAGTTGGTGTCTCACCAATTCTTCTATTCACTAGTTAATCCGAATTATGATACTTTCTCTGTATGGAACTGAAATGTAAAATACTCTAAATTACATAAATTGGTTAAGTGTGTCGCCAGCTGGGAATATGGAAGGGTTAACTCAAAATTTGCTTGAAGAAGGCTAACTGAGTTTGCGGTTAGAGGGTGCTGTCTCTGAAGGCGCTCGAAGAAGGTGCTAACTTTGGTTGAAGAAGGTACTAACCCAACTAAACTCGAATTCGGTTGAAGAAGGTACTAACCCAACCAAACTCGAATTCGGTTGATGAAGGTACTAATCCAACCGAACTCATGTTAGTACTTTCTCCAACCAAATTCGAGTTAGTGCCTTCTTCGACCAAATTCGAGTTAGCACCTTCTCCAACCGAATTAGAAATGAAGTAGAGTTAGTACCTTTTCCAAATGAAGTAGAGTTGGCTCAGAGTTGAATTAGCATTTTCATTTATTGTCCGAGTTACCACGTCTTGCCTTCAAGCTGTCGATATTCGTAGTTTTAGTGCTTATTATGAGGTATCATAATATCTATCTAGATTAGACTGGTACAGATATGGTAAAGATTACATTCAATTTTTTCATTGCCCTTAAGAGAATTTCTATTTTTTCAAACGAATTGACCTGACAAACATAATCCCTATTCTTAGATAAACTGCAGAGGCGTTCGCGCGAATGTCAGCATTCACTTAGACAAAAGGAAAAAAATTGGGAACAGACCATCAGCATATCCGTGTTAATTTCATGACTCTTAATCCAAATCCTCCCCTCATCCTTGCCCGCCCATTGTTTTTCCATTGGCCCGTTACGTCTCCATTTTTCTGTCTCTCCCCGCTCCTCCCCCTACCCTCGGCGCTTTGCGTCCTTAAACGAAATCCCGTCCAGGGGACGCTAGAAAATCAATTTGTTCCCGACGTGACATCCTTTGAGATCACTTAGAGGAAATTCCGCGAGGCATGGAAAGAAGACGGGGAGCCTTGAAGCGGAATATCTCGCAGGTCTCTCGCTCTATATACCCTCGACCCTCGGCGTCGCGCTCTTCTTTTTCTCCCTGCCTCTTTCAACCCCCGTTCGCTGCTCTTGCTCCTGTCTTAATTTTTCACTGTTTTAAGTCCGTCAAATTGGGTCTTGAACGCCGGATTTCTCAGTACTCTAATTTAGTCCATACTAATTTGGGATTATATTCTGATTGAACTTTTTTTATCAGTTTTAAATATCCGAAACCTGATGTAAGATTATTTATTTTCCTTGTCTGTACTTAAGTTGTTTGTATAATCTCCAAATTTCCCATAGAAAGAGTAAATCTGTATATAAATCAAGTATTGCTTCAGTTTAAAAATAAAAAACTTCCTAGTTATAATGCAGTGAAAAATTTCCATAACGTAAAATATGGGGTTAAAAATTGGTGCACTATTTATATTTGTTGCTAGAAAATTTTTGTTCTTTGATAAATGATTTTTTTTGCAACATACCATGATGATTCATGATATTTTCGAAGATATGTTCAACAAGGAGCCTTATGGTGAACTCACAGTGACCTTCACAATGGCCTTCGAGGTTATTTGGAGAAAAACTTTATTTTATTTTATTTTATTAAAATGACTTCAGTATAACGTTTAGGTCATAAAAGACTCATCAAAGTAGAATTTAAGACAATATATTGGATAATTTATATTTGAAATTCTAAATGATTTATTAAAGATATAAATATTATGAGAGAAGAGGAACAAGGCAGGAGGAACCTAATGACGTGGCAATGAGGAAATGTTAATCATAAGCATCCATTAGTCAAACGTAATTGAAAGAAAACATTTAAGCGGAAGTGAAGTAAAAATCAATCATAATGCGAATACACTGTGGCACTGGGTACGCCTGGCAGATTGTGACCCCGCATAGTACTAGTCACATGTCTCCATCCCAGTCTTGTTGACACTTGAGCTATGGTTTCCTAAGTTCGACAAACTTTGAATTGACATTGGATTCTAAACCTTTGCAAACATTGGAATTTCCATAAAATTTGTTTGTGCTCAAAGCTGGTTCCAAGAATTCAAAATTTGCAAAAGCATTTAATTAAGCGTTATTATCTCAATTATTGGATTCAAAGAATATTTAATGTAAGCTGCAACACTAATAGCAAAATATTTCAGATATTATCTAAATTAAAATTTTTTTTAAATATAATTAAATTATAATGAGTATTAGGGGGAAAATAATTGAATTGAATATTTGGTAGGGCTGCTTTAAAAGAAAAACTTAAGCAAGTACACTTGTTATCTACATTCGGAACTGCCAATTTCCAGCTAAAATACACAAATTTCGCCATGGACACAAAAATTCGAATCAGTTCGCTTTTTCACGCTCGCCTACAAACTGATTCACCTTCAATCTTATCCGGCATCCGACTAGCCACGCGCCGTGCAACCCTCCTTCCTAATGGGCCGCAAAAAGCGCGGCTGCGTCAGGGGCTCGGGCCACCCGCTGCCGGGCGGTCCGGGATCTTTTATGTAAGCACCAACTAATGTCTTTGTCATGTTGACTGTCGACAAATCGCCCCCTCTCCCCCCGCCGCTAACCCGGACGAGAGAAAAACGACGATCAAAGGGGGGAAAAGCCGCGGATGAGACGGCAAAAAAAGAGATGAGCTACGGGATTCCGCGCTGCAGATAACGAGCGCGAGATTGCGTATACGCTGGGACCGCGTTTAAAGCGCGCCGCCGCTTCTTGCTCAAATTCGTCCGACCCCACCCCCACATCCCTCCCCCATCACGTAACCCGTGTAATGAGCCCATTTTCCAACGAAGGTCTTTTTAGTATTGTGACTTGCTCGTGTTTTTGGCCAATTAAACGTTTGATTTTTCATTCACGGTTCCCCTTTTTGGGTATGCTTATAAAGTCATGCGAATCTTTCAACTTACCCATTTATTTATTAAAATAAATCGGTTTTTAAAGCTTTATTAAAAATTATAAATAGATTTACAACTTGGAGGCTATACAATGATCCTTCACAGTTAATGAAAAATAGAAATAGAAGATTTCAAATTTACTTCAACCCCAATAACCCAATAAGACCCCAACCGGTCTTAAATTCTTGGCATTCCTATTTCTATGTGCATAGAGGTGAGATAAATGTAGGTGAAGATTCTGAATCATTATTAAATAAAATTCCGATATAGTTGCACAAACGGGAATACGATTTTATATTAATTTTTTCATTAACAAATTGTTTCTTTGTTTTAACATTTTATCGAGGATCAGATATAATTATATAATAAAAATATGTTATAAGCCATCCATAATTAATTATAGAAAATTTAAAACAAATTCCATTTTAAATCCGGATAAAGCTCAGCGTAGGTAATAATTATTATATATTTTTTTATATTGGAATTTAAATTTATTTCTCCTAAATGCAACAAGTGGAATGTCAGATTACATATGAAATTAAAATAGCAGCGATGCGTGGAAATATATATCAATCAAGCGCGATTACCCATACTACAATTTTACCCTAAAAAAAAGTTTTGACAAATCGCACGACAAACAATCTGTGATTTTACGCATTGCAAACGAGGAAAAAAACGCTTTAATATTCCAATATAATCCCGTTAGTATTCACAGTGCGTAGTCGATGATTAACGGTTTTCCGATGCTTCCTAGAGCGAGAAAACCGCACGGGACGCAGAGAGGGAAAGGAAAAAAAAATGAGCGCGGGAGTCGGCAGGGGAAAAAGGTCGCGCGCCGAGTAAATCTTTGTCTCCGGTAACCCGAGCGTCGTCTGTATTTCAGAGGCTGGCCGCGGGAGCCCTAGCGAGCTGACGTCATGGGGATGCGCTCGCGTCGAGTAACCAGAGACAGCGTCCAGCCTGATGTCCGGCTTTTTATATAAAACTCAACTCGATGGACGTGTTTGCACTGCCACGAGGAATAGACCATTCATAAAAGATACAGCGAGCCGCGTATCCCTTATCGGCCGTTTTGTCGATTCGAGGGGAGTTTTCTACTTTAATAATTGCTTGAGATGCTCATCGTGCATTTTCAAAATGTTTGCGATACACAGGAAGGAGTTGGGAGACAAATTGATTCCATGAGATGACAGTAATGACGATAGTTTCTCGTTTTGCAAACTAGAAAGATGGTTATACCAGTAAAAAATAATATCAATAGAGACAATTTATAGAATATAATTTTTCTTAATTTTATAATGTGCACATACTGACTCGTTAAGCCACAATCTTCAAGATACTTATTTTCTCTCATAATGGTATATCACTTACATAATCTTACTTGGTTTTGACGTATAAGATCATAACATTTTAAATGGAGGAGTATCACTAAAATTAAATTTTATTTGTTAATTTACAAATGTAAATATATTCATAAATACAAAAGATAATAAGATTAGTCTACAACCACAGTGCCTGTATCTGTAGAGTGATACACTCACGAAAATAAAAGTATTAAGCTTAATTAGATCGCAATCTTCTATTTTAAAGAAAATAAAATATAAATTGATTATCTCCAAAATGCAAAACTAAAAAAGCTCTTTTAAGTCCGGATTCCACATTGACGAGCGGGAGAAAATGAAAGAATTTTTTAATAAACATTAAAATGAGAACGGCAAGGAAACCAGGCGTCGCGCATTAAAAAGGCTTATTCCGCAGTGGTGCCACTAAAATGCAAATCGACCGAAACCTATTTAATTAAATCAGTTGCTTTGGCCACGCGCAAATTGCAAAGGCGCACGCGCCGAGTAAACTTCCCCGCGGACTAAAACAAGAGAAATTCCGGAAGTACGAAGAAGAAAGAAAGAAAGGAAGGCAGAGAAGGGGGGAGGGGGGGGGGGGAGAGCAGCACCGTGGCTAAAGAATTATTCGGCGATAAAACGTCGCGGGGGCCGATGACGATGATGCACCAGAACGGGGGAGATAATGGGCCTGTCGCCGTTCCGGAGATTTATTCGACTTCCCCGAATGTCCTCGCTCGCAGCGCGCGAACTCGTTAAACTATTATACGGACGGATCGAGTTGCTTTTTCATTAGCCTCTTAGAGGAAGAGAGACAGAGAGAGAGAAAAAGGAAGAGAGAGTGAGTGGGGAACCCGCTTACCCCCGGGCGGACGGGTGACGAACTGCTGATTTATCGGCTCGCGTGCCGATTGAGCGTGTCTGCCTCGCCCTGGAGGAGCGCTTCCACGGTGTTGCTGCGCTCGGGAATTTTTTTAGCCTCCTCGTTAGCGCAGCTTTCGAATTAGCTGCGTTAAAGATCGATGAGCCACCTGTTTATCGACTTTATTTAGGGAACAAAAAATCTAGCAAAAAAGTGTTTCGACAAACCAAAGTATTTCGAGAACCAAATTATTAACAAATGCACCAGTGAGTGAAATAAGTGAATTGTTTTGACAAAAAAATGTAACTATTCCGTAGATAAATTATTTTGTTTACTGTTTTAAATTTTCTTTATATTTAGGAGCAGAATTATTATTAAAATAAATTATTAGTGTAATTAATAAAATGTATTTATTAAAATATACGATACTTGTAGTTTAAACATTTGGTACACGGAAAAAAATTTTGAAGTATATTAGTTCAAAAATATTTGAACCAATGTTCTTCAAGTATATTAGATTAATTT
>JAXIUT010000043.1:245279-259179 GCA_035586675.1 Eurytoma californica | reverse complement strand
AAAATTTACTCCGTGGACAATAGTTATCCGCCGAAATTTCGTTTCGTCCCCTTTCTGTTTCCGGGCCCTCAATTATAGGTATTTTTACCAAATTTCAAGTCTGCCCTCCATCTCCAAGAATTTACAGTAACTTTTTCTGTATCTTTTTTTTCAGAAAATGATTCTCTAAACATATATAATATTTAGTTATATTGCGCTATACATTTAATTTCTTAACTATCGCGAAAAAACCAACGAAAGTAATTGCGGATAGTGATGGATGAAACATGCAACATTCAAAGATTGGGATTTATCGTACTTTCCACTGTAAAAGATTTTTACCGCATTCTAACCGCAAAATAACACGATAAAATTTTTTGTTCCATGTTAATTCATATTTAAATTATTATTATTACTTTAATAAAAGAAAATTCCAATTTCTTAAAACGTATTATGAACTCGTCCTTAAAACTGTGCAAAGTGAGAATAAAAATGGTTTTATCATAGTTCTTGAAGAATGATGGAAAACTATAATAAGCGACCATTTGCCCTTTTCACATTTCAATTCGACGCAGAGATAACGCACGGAGTGAATAAAGATCCCCGGAATAAATTTACCTCTCCTCCGCGAAACTTTAAAGCGTCACCTTTTAAACATCGTTTCGAAAAGTTAAGCAGCGGCCCCTTCCAGCGGACTCTGCATGAACTTTAATAAAACACAATTTCCAGGAGACTCGGCGGAGCGCGCGCGAAAATTCAAATTAAAAAAATAAAAGTGCCACGGGTCCCCGGCGTCAAATGAAAGCCGGAGGACACGGGCGGTCTCGAAACAATCAATCCCCACTTATCAACAATTGATTGCAGCGCGCCCGGCAAATTGAGCGCGGATGAAGGTCTGATGGAGGCGACCTCCTCCTCGGAAAAAGGAAGGAGAGCGGCGAATTCCCGGGCAAGTCATCAGCGGCGCAGGGGGGTGAAAAAGGGGGGGGGGTCTGGGGCGTGGATTAACGCGTCGATAATTGATCGGCGCATTCGACGTAATTGGGACGCGCGAGCGCGGGATGATAGACTATCATCGGCGGCGCGCTTGTCTCGCTCGGCTTCCTGTAATACGGGCGGCACCTGTAATAGGCGAAGCACTCGCCGTCGACCGACGTATGCATTATGCATTCGCTTGTGGAGTTTGGATTTGATTGCTCGGCCCGCGTTGTCCAAGTGTTGGTCAATTACGCCGGGTAAATAAAATTTGAAGAGATCGAGCTGACTGTTGTTGGAGTCGGCGAGCATTATCGAGCAATTATTTTCTGATATCTATCTAAAATAAGTTAAAGAATTATATAAATGTTGTTTAGAATGTAATTAAGTAAATACAAATTACTAATGTTATAAACTTTACACACATATATATATATATTGTATTTCAGATTTTTATTTCTTGTAATTTAGTTTTAGTCTGTAAAGTATTTGCCAACCTATATACAGGTAAAATGTTTACCTTCTATATATTTACTATGTAAATATACCTGGTTTTTAATAAATCTTTCACTTGACTATAATAGTCAATCAACTTTTTCTTCGTTGTAAAAAAAAATTTGATTGTTCTCAAATCGTTAGTTACACCTTGCACTTTCCCAGTAGAAATCGCTACTTAGTCATAGCCATAAACTGGACAGTTACTGTTCAAAGACCAAAAGCGTCGAGTTTTTGAACAGTGACTGGCCAAAAACATTGGAGGATGGTGCAAAAAGAGAAGATTAATGGTGCCTATGTAAATGACCAACTTTGTGCTCTTCTTATTCAGATCAGCAAGAATAGTAAGTGATTTTGTGATAGATATAGCTGCACGGGAAACTTCTTAGCAAGAAAAGTTTAATAGATTAGCATACATGTTCAAATGTCGCTTTTCCTTGAGGATACACTGAAAAATAAATTTTGGAAAAATTAAAATTTTTATTGTAGAAATTATCATAATTATGAAAAATTTTTTACTATAAAAATTGAAATTTTTCAAGGACTATGGTAATTTTTTTCACATATCTATTACGTCCACCATCTCAAATAATTTGTGATAAATTTTCCTATTTATTCTATTTAATTTATAAAAAACTGAAAGGTTAAGTAAAACGTAAAATTTAGTTAGAATTCTACCTTGCAGGCATCGAATTATTTTAGAACGAAATTAAATTTTCAAAAAATTAACTTTCTCCTTTGTAACACTTTGTTCAAAGAATATCTAATTTAAATTTCAAGTTGTATATTTCATATAAAAAAATTTCAAATTTTTCAATCCTTTTTACTCCTAATATTATCAACAGGATTTAAAATTCATGGTAAATAAATTCATGGTTAAATTGATGGAATCTGCCGTACAGGATTTTCGAAAATAAACACTGCGATGCCCTTTATAATGAAGCAAAGTATATCTAGTTTCAATTTCAAGTTATTTTATTCATTGCTTGTTGCCATATTTATTTACAATTTTTTCAAACTATTTTTCTTTTATAATAATGAATGGAATAACTTTATCAGACATTCTTTTTACCACTACAGAGAAACACCACAGCTATTTTTTCGAATATTTGTTTGGGTTTTGAAATAACCAAAAAATTGTTGATGTCGCTGTGATAACATTCATAATAATGAATTTTAGATTCTCTTAATTCGATGAAAGTAAAGTGGATTGCTATTCGTTTTTAATTTCTCGCTTATATTTAACAAATAGGAAATCAATTGAAATTATATTTTTACAATTGATATCAAATTTTTTATAGTTCTCAAAATTATGACAAGCATAAAAATAGTTAACAATCTATCCATCTTCCTTTTTTCTCAAAATAATATTATAGATACAGCAGGTTAAATTACTGTAGTTAATCTCAAATTGAAGGATATCCAAAATTAAAATCTATTTACGCATAGTTATAACTAAGTTGTTTGAAACATAATTGCAACTATAAGATAAAAAATATTCCAGACATAATTCTAACAGTTATTAATCCTTATATAATGAAAGTGAAAGTAAATATGGGAACAATTGATAAAGGAAGAAATAAAGGAATCGCAATGTACCGAAGGCAAAAGCCTCGTAAAAAGCGGGGAACCGATTGTTCCAGCTTGCAACAGGGTACCGGGCGTTTAAGTGAATGCGCAAACGGCTGATATATATAAGAAGGTGGCAGTGCGTCCCGAAAGCGAATAAACGAAGCTCAACCCCGCGCACTTTCCTTCCACCCTCTTTGCCGGGAAAATGAGTGAACTGAATTGCCACTTAGCCTCTCAGTAGGCGATTCCAATGCCGGCGGACCGCCGCCGCCTCGCTTATGCTACTCTCGACGGCCTCGAACCGAAAATTGCCACTTGTTGTTACGCCGTGTACGCCCAGGCGAGAGGAGGAGGAGGAGGGGGAGGCAGAGGAAGAGAGACGAGGCAGCGACGCTCGTCGGACCGAGAGAGGAAAAGCGACCTATTAAAAGCTCATCGTACCTTAATTGTTTGTCGTGCGTTGCTATTGCCGCGATACTTTTTCGAAATTTTAATTAGCGATCGACCTTAAGAAAAGTGATAAAAGTCCAATTCTTCCTTTTTGAGTTTTCAGGCTTTCAGTTATGTATAGTACTTATTTCATATTTAAAAACCGCTGCCAATAGAATGGCACATAGCTTCCTTCAACTTAATTTTAGATTTCATTTTTTTAATTTACTAATAAAATAATCTTTTTCATTGAAATTTCTTTATATTCATTTCTAATGATAAAATAAAATATCGTCTTCAAACTATGGTTTTTCTGTCTGAATTGTGCCTTGCACACGTTGTACCGAAAAATTTCGATCAACACTGGTGCAAGAAGTGATTCCCGGAATCGCGTGATCACCTTTCTTGCACATTTCTCGTGCTAATAGCGAAATTTATTATTATAAAGTGTACGTTCAATCACAATACGATTGTATTTTTTTGATTGTAGAAAGAAGACTCGAACGTTCGTTGGATAAATTTTGTATTTTTTTGGTATGATATATTATTTTAATTACTTTCTATACTTCAAAATGCGAAAAAATACACCATACTTAATAAACTGAATTTCTGTAAAAATAGTCACTGTATATTGATCAAATTTTATACAAGTATTAACAATGATTTTTAAAACTTATTAGTTACCTACAAAACATACAGTAAATCAGGTGTATAAACTCTACTTCTCCACAAAATTTCAAAGCAATTCAATTAATTTTACTCCCGTAATCGTTGGACATAGAAAACTCATTTTTTTGAGTTTTTCGAAAATGAAAAAATTACGATAAAAAAAAGGAATCGACAAAATAAAAAAAAAAATGTTTGTCCCCTCATCGTACAAAGAAAACAAAAAGAATGAGCCTTCATAGATTGAAATCCACCGTGTAGAAGCTGAGATCTAGGTGTATACATACATACACACACACATACACATACATCCGCACGGACATTTCCCGAAAATACTGCATTTCGCTTCTAAACACCTCAAAAACCATTTATAATGTGTTTTTACAAAAACTTCAAAAATCACTATTACAAAGCTTTCTCAAGGAGGAAGCAAAAATCTTGTTTTAGCTTTTTATTGGATTTGCATTAAATTGCAGTTAAAAATAAAATCCACTTTAGATTATTAAATTGCGATTGAAGTTGAAATTATATTTAATTTTTCAATATCCGCTCATGAATATGAAGAGCATCTTTAATAATGTACATACTTAATTTTACTAATAGAACCTTTGTTTAAAAGTGAAAATAGAGAGTTAAGAAAATTTTTAATATTTTAACTGCAAAATAAAGAAGGTAACATTTAACACATGTGCGTCAAATTTAATAATAATAGACATGCTCAAATTGTGTATAAAACGATTATTGGTCAATCATGCGTAAAGCAGATTTTTTACACACTGAGTGCGTAAAGTACTTGCTTTACGCAGGGTACGTCCAGTGTGAGAATCTTGTGCTTTACACATTCCGAATAAGATTGAAAACTAGTGTTTTACATACCGTGTCAAAAAATATATTTATTTTCTGTAAGTAATTCATTTAGATTACTCGATTACGTGAAGATAGATTTTGCTTGTAGTAAGGGGAATTACCCCCTAATACTCTTTTTCTATTTATTACACATCAATAACAATAACAACTTAAACAATCAAATGGAAAAAACTAACAGAATTCTTAAATTAATGGTTTCTTGTCATAGTTTTTTTGTTGAAATTTCTAATTCGCGCTGATTTACATCCGAAAAAGCAAATACTTTGGCTTTGTTTACTACTTTAGCTTTCTTTATATTTTGGCATAACAAAATATTCTCCAAAATTGTGTAAGAATCCATGATCATATCCTGTCTATAGCAAATATAACAATATACAAAAAAAATGAAAATTATCCTCACATTACCTTAATAACGAAATAAAACTTTGCATTCTGTATTTTAACAATATAAAATAATTAATAAACAAAATCGTGCCTCGCGCGAAAAAGTCGGTGAGAAGAACTAGAAAGCAGCTGCATAGTCAAAATTCGAAAGTAGGCTGACCGGTGCGCGAGGGGTGCAACTGCGGAAGGGGTGCGGACGAAACGTATGGAGTGTTCGCGTGCGTCCTTCGGCGGGCAAGTCGAAAGGAAGCGGCCGGCCGAAGACGAAGAAGCGGAGGAAGCGGCACGAAATGTCTTGCGGTATCGGGGCCGCGGATCTATAGACCGCCGGCTCTGTCCAGCCATGAATCACACCCCTATCTGCACCCGCGGCCCACCCCCTCCCCCGCACCCCCGAATGCGGGCCGTATTTACAGCGCACGCCACGGCCCCTTCTGCCCGATCCGGCCTCGCGCCGTCCGAATGTCCGCTGCGCGAGGAAGCATTTCCGTCCTTGTCCTAGGTGGCACTGCCTGTCCTGACAGCGTATATCTTTCGAATCAACCTGTTTGCCTAATGTCTATGTAAATACGGTATGTTAATTAACCCGATGCGGTAACGTGTGTCCCGACTATTAATTTCTCGGCTTCGCTACTGATGTGCGTTAAGTCCTTAAGGTGACCTCCAAGTTGCATATGCTTGGCTCATGCGGTCGGGTGTCGTGAAGTAGTTCAAGAATTTGATGATGCAGTCGTGCTGCATTCATTGTGAATTTGAGTGTAATATTTATGATTCACTTCGTTCCTTATATTAACCCTGTAGTCCTTAAGGTACATAACTGGGTAAAAATCATCATATATTTCATTTAAATACTTCTGTTTTTACCAAAAATTAATATTTTGATTCTCTGTAAGTACGAGAGATATGCTGTTAAGCACCACCGCGTATAAAATATATATACGTGTGCAATATGTAACTTTTCGAAGTGTGTACCTTAAGGATTAAAATGCATTGCGATATACCTTGGAGTTTAAGATGGAAATTCTCGAATCTCATAATCGATCAGTGCGAATGTGATTGCGATACACGTTTTTATGTCCGAAGAAGAAGAAAATAGATTAGGATATGTGCTATTTTTCTTTAAGAAATAAAAAATATTCGTAATTACTAGGGTGCGATGTCTCAAACGGGCAACAGATATCTGAAAATTTTAATTGCATTAGGTTATTTAACCTTTAAATTCATAAAATTGTTTAACATAACAATTTAAATATTTCATTAAAAGAAAATCAGTTGCTACTGAATCAATGAATTCCATAATTGTAATGATTTATTAATGAAAGCCTATAATAGATACAATAAGAATTTAAATGTTTTTTTATTTTGAAATTCACCATAATTGCTATACCATAATAAAAAGCGACAGATATCATGATTACATTGACAAATATTTATTAAAAGGTAACTTACAATATTTCAAAAATATTTTTTAAATATAATTTTCATTTATAATTATGTTAGCATAGTTTTAATATCAATCCGTCTTAACATAGTGCAGCTATCGCGTGCGATGAAAATTCCCTCTGCTATCCCTTTCATTAGCCTTTCTTTTTTTGGTCGAACATTCGTGCCAGTTCGTTAGTCGATTTATCGCGATGTTAATTGCGGAACATTATCTCATTACAGCAGATTAAAAAGCCCGAAGTTTGATGGTCGATTAGTTTCTTTCTCGGTCTGGCTGACGTAGTGACCGGCTCGTGCTACTCGCGCAGAAGCAAAGTTTTCGTGCGGACCGAAGCGAAGTGAGGGAATAATTGGATTACTGATAGGCGCGGCATAGATATCAGATGCTTCGTTAATTTGTAAGTAAAAGATCGGCCCGATGAACTTTTATACCTCGTTTCCGGCTACCGCCAGCGAAACTTCTTTTTTTATCGCAGCTTTTATACATCGTGTTAATTAGTGTATCAACCAAACGATCAATCTAAAATTATCCAAAAATACAATTTTCGACTGCCATTCAATTACATCGTTTTATAAGTATCGTTTCGAATGTTTTTTAATGGTGCAAATATTGACTATGATCACGCGCTGTACTACCACGCGTTTGCGTCCGGTCTGTTGTTATCGGATACTGGAATTTCTTTAGTACGTTAGGTACTACATGATCTGATAATGGGTCAAGTAGCGAAAGTCCGTGTTAACTGTTAGTAGACTAAAAAGCTGCCTGGCGGCGAGGCTGAAGATAGTTCAAAACTAATTACATTTTCAACTGCAGACGTGTCTGACGTGAAAGTACCTGAACTACTTACAGTTACTCGTTATAATTTCCCACAAATATTTTTTTTTTGGATAATGTTTTATTTCGTTTTAGACTAATAAAAAACAATTCTTTCAATAAAGAGTATTTGTTTACATATATTCCTATGCATAAGAAATTAATTGAACTAAAACAATTTATACAATGAAGTTTTTAAAACTTTTTGGCAACAATCACGTATATTAATTAATATAGAACGTCGGTACCTTAATTTTAGGTTAAAATATGTTCTACTTTAATTAATAATACAATTTTGATAAGTGGATAATTGTATTATATCCGTCTGTTATAATATTAAAAAGTAATTGACACGTATATTTTATTTTTTCAATTAAAATACTATAACTTTGCGACGCCACCATGGCGTAATATATAATATATTCTGCAAAATAGTGACGTCACATGTATTTTTTGAACAGCATATCCTTGCTAATACTATCATATTGAAAAAAGAATAAATACGTAATGGTTATTTTCCAATATTGTCAGACAGATAGGTATAATTAAATTTTTCATTCGGAATCCTGATTGAAGCATTGGAACCAGAAACTACAAAAGTTAAAATAGATATAAGTTTAATTATTTTCGCCAGTATATCTTAAATCAAATCATGATTTTATCTCGACGTGAGTTATCCGCTTTTTTAATTACTAGAAATTTGATTAGCGCGCGTTCCGCGCGCATGGATTATTTTGCCGCTGAACTCTGAAATTTGCTTCTCTAACTCTATTCCTTTTCTTTTTTGTTCCTTTCCGTGGTATCAACCAATAAATTTTTTGATAACGCTCTGAATTGGCTCTACGTTCGATATATCGCCATCTTATGAAAAAATTCATGTTTCATTTTTTTCTTAAAGCTGACAATTTTAGAACGCAATGTATAGGAAATTATTAAGATAAGCAATGTCAGTTTTTCAATACTTCATAGAACAAATTGTTTCTTTTTCTTGTAAATTAACACCTTTTTGAGCTAGTTAGATAGAAAAGCTAAGTATTTACGTCGAGATAATGATGCCAAACATTGCATATGCAACGATATGAGAGCTAATAGTAAGATACTATTGAAAATGCAATGTTTAGAAACTGATTTTTTTCAATTATTAAATAAAAAAAAACAAAAAGAATAAAAAAGTGAAATTATATAAAATGTGTACAAATACAAAGAAACATCGTTTCTCAAAATTCTAAAAAAATAATTCACAGAAATATTCAACAATTTTTCGCCCAATAAATTTATCTTTACACGATCCTTTGAGGGAAAGCCCTGATTCGTTAGAAATAAATTTCTTCGCTGTGTACATCTTAAACAAATATTTCTTAATAATAAAGAAATATTCCTTAACAGTTAATGCACGGTTACTTTTTTAGCAGCTTAGGATTGGGATCGGCATGCGAATCTTTAACGAACCGTTTCTTAACTGTTAAGTCGTATTCCTTTGGCTCAATTTAAAGTCATATTCCTTAGCTGTTAAGACGGTGACTTTGGGCCAAATGATCCTTTTTATCTGTGTAGATTCTATTACATCAGTTTCAAACAACGAATTTGTTAACGCAATTATTTCCGGACGTGTAACTTGTATTTTTGTGCGTAAAACGGCGGAAAAGCAAGCATCAGTAAAAGAATGTAACGGTCCCAATCTAGAGACGCCCAGTCGAGGGAGAGCGTAGAGAGGATAGGGCATGAGAAGGGGAAACGGTGGTCAAAAGCTCGTCCGAATGATAAGTGAGAGAAGCGGCAGAGGTCACTCACTCAAACTCTCTAAAAAAAAAACGATGGCAGGATGTTGTGCAGCCTCGAAAAAAGAGAATTTGATTTGATTATGGTTGCACATCCGGTGGCGCAAACATTCAAAATATTTTGATATGAATTTTATATTTTGGTTTATTTAAATAGAGTATAGAGTAATTAATTAAATATAAAGTTTTTAAATTTTCTAATTGTACTCTAAATTTATATCTTTAATAAATGCTGTTGTAGATTCTAACCTCAAAAATGAAAATCAACATAACCTGTCATTTAGTCTATTATGCTTTGAATATAAATTAAAAAGAATTATTTACCCTTCTGAAATAAAAAGAGTGTATTGATAATTAAGTATTTTTTTGAAATTTTTTGAAATTTATAAAAAATGAAGTGAAAGTAATTGAGCGCGAGAAGCGCACTGGATTTTGTTAGTCAATCAAACATTAAAGTCGACGATCGTAATTCGCGAAGCCTCCCGAGCGAATCCGAGTCCTGCCGCGGCTGACGAGCCATCTTCAAAGGACCCGGACAACGAGGCTTCACGCTCTTGCCACTCGACGCTCCATTCCGTTTCTCTAGGAGTCGCGCCATTCTCCTGCGGACTCACGTCGGAGTTTCACCTGGCGACCAGGGGATCGCCGATTGGAGGTGATTCGCCGAGCACCCCACATCGGCGTATCTCGTGAATACCGAGCGGGCACTGACCTTAAACGTCGACGTGCTCAAGGTCACCAGGAAGGCGTCGGCTACAAGGAGTTTCAAGAGTGTGGCAGGTGCGAGTGTGCGTGAGGCCTCTGAATCGGTTTATTTTTATCTTGTAGTCGCGTTAATTATAATTCATTTACTGCGTTAATATAGGGACCCTAACAGCACATAACGGTTTAAAAACGTTTTTAAAACGTTTCAATTTTTACATTTAGACGTTTCTAAGGTAAGTGAAATAAACATCGTTAAAACGTTTTTTAAACGTGTCAAATGTCCGCTGTTGATTATATTAAATATTGAATTATAAAACATTTTATAAACGTTTATGCATCGTTTTATAAAAACAAATTAAATAGTAAATCTTTATTTTGCGAACGTTTTTAAAACGTCTATAAAACGCTAAAAAATTATTAAATAGCCTTAATTTATAAGGTTTTAAAAATGTCTCAACGTTTTAAACACGTGGATTCAACGTATTTCTAAAACGTTGTTGAAATGTTCAGAAAAGGTTACGAAAAAGTTCTTGAAACGAACTGATCTATCTAAGAATTTCTACACCAGGTGGCGACCATCGACTTCGGCTTTTTTACTCCCGCAAGCAACTAGGTTTGATCGCGATTGATATATAAGAGCGGTTTGCTAGTATTGTTATAATATAATAAATACCGACCGAGTACTTAATTTAAATAAGGCCTTAGCTTTGAATACGTTGCTTTAAGGAACGTCGTATTCGACGAAACATAAATATATTAATACACTTTTGAAACGTTTCAGGAACGTTTTTAAAACTTTATAAATTAAATTATTTTTTTTCTTAATAATATTTTTAGCGTTGTGAAGACGTTTTAAAAACGTTCACAAATCTACGGTTCACTATTTAATACAACCAACAGCGGACATTTGACAAATTTAAAAAACGTTTTAACGACGTTTATTTCACTTAACTTAGAAACGTTTTTAAAACGTTATGTGCTGTTAGGGGAAGTGTTAGCGAGTAGTGGCGTATTTGCATTAGTATTATTAGTATTATGCATACAGAGATTTTAATAAAATAGATGCATATTTATTTATTCTCGCAATTTTTGTTTTATTTACTCTCGCCTCCTTTAACGTTTAGTTACATTTCGTTTTTATAATTTATATAACAAGAATAGCTGGAAAATTTCGCAAAAATGCAGCGGGAACATTTGAAACCAGAATCGCAACTGCTTCATATCCTTTCGGCCGGGGCGAGCGCGTCCCCCTTTATACCGGCCCCTCGACCGCTTGTTTCTCCGTAGGAATTCTGGCGAGAGTTAATGAAGCACCGGGGGATCCGTCTTTTCCAGGGTGGCGCGCGCGGCCGGCCCGAGACTCTTTGTGTCCGCGAGCGCCGGCTTTCGCCTTTGTTTATTAAAGCGTAGATCAAGAAGGCAGCGGGCGTGTTTCTTTCATTTCTACGGGGCACGAGTGCGCCTTCCTCTCTCTCTCCCTTTTTCCTGCCCGGCCTTGTGTGTATACGCCGCTGCTGGCGAGCTCCTTCCTTTGGACGCCTTGTTTTTATATTAGTTTGACATCTTTATTGGCTCGCTTTGCACTACAGTTCCGCATTAATGGAGTGGCTGCCCGTCTGATCCTTTGAGATTTAAGCCTGTGTTCTTTATGTTCGCGTCGTAAATTAAAAATTACGCGGCGTGGGGCCTGGCTGGCGGGGGAGGATAAAACAGTTCTAACATTAATTGAATCGACCATCTCAAAAGAGAAAATATTCTCGCGCCCGTCTGACTTTTAATTAACGCGAGATTAGAAGTTAGGAGTTTGGAGAAATTTAACTGCAACTGAAGTGTTGAATGTGCGACATTCCTTTTTGATAACTTGGAAAATGTTGATATGTATGAATATTTGATGTAATGTTCAAATGTAAGATTTGTAAAGGACTAATTTGTGTGATCCTTCCCTGGTGGAAAATAAAGCATTTTTTATAGTCAAGGTATTAATAACTAGCTAACTTTAATTAGCTAACGATTAGCTATTTTCTAGCTATATACTAGCTAATTTATAGTTAAAAATATATTTAAAGTATTCTCGGCTGCTGAGGACTATGTAAACAAAAAACATAACCTAAAAACGTGCACTGTTAAGCTTTCTAATTGTTGTTTAAATTTAATAAACTTAAATAAATAATCAAAAAATTATTGTAAAATTGATTATTATTTACACTGAGAGGAACATTTAATTTTGTCCAATTTATAATATTTTATTAAGCATACAATTAGCTTATTATATTATAGGCAGAATTCGTATCGTTTTTAACGATAATATAGCTATATTTATAGCTATAAATTTAGCATATCGTAAAAGATTAGCTAATTTATAGCTATAATATGCTCTATTTTTCTACCAGGGTTGATCATTTTAACTAATTATTGGGGGTTTGCAAAAGTTTTGGGTAGGCGTTACGCCATGTATAAATGGAGCGATTTGTAACGTTCTACAATTTTCTTATATTGTTTATCGTTTAATATTTAGAAAAATAAATAATTATTTTGTATCGATTCTTAGCTCACATGCGTCATGCATAAATGTATGGTTGTCGCTAGTAGGATCGTTGCTAAATCCAATTTTTATTTGTTGCAAAAATAATCTAATAGCTCATGTACGTCATGCATGTGTCTGTAGATATAGATGTACGTCAACCCGCAGCTCACATCCGTTATGTACAGACATGCGCTTCTCACTAGTATGATTGCTATTAACCGAATTTTTATTTTAGTGTAAAAATAATCTGGTAGCTCAAGAGCGCCGTAAATAAATGTACGTTTCTCGCTAGTGAGATCGATTATTTAAATTATTTTACATTGTAACCAGTGCCAAAATAAAGAACTTTTTAATATTATAAAAACTTGAATGTGGGCGTTGGAGATATAATTGTACAATATGTAGGTACTAGTATTAGAAGGTATTTAACTGCAATTATAATTGCCTAATTCAATTATCGAAATTTTCTTTTTTCTTTAAAAGGATAAAAATAAAAACTTTTTAACGTCATATTCATTAATAATGCATTGCTCATTGTAAATGCGGTTCAATTTTTTGCATAGTATAAACTTCTTTTCATGGCAGAAAGTAGCACAGATAATTAAGCATTTCAAGCGATATCGTAAAACGTTGTGTTTGAACGAGAAAAAATAACATTTTTCTCCGCCCTTAATTAAAGTTAAAAAATGTTTTTAAAATATTGACAGTATGGTGTGTTTTTATATAGAATTTCTCCTGCATTCAATGGTTTCTTTCTTGTAAATCTCACGCGGATATAGAAAATTATATTAAATAAACACAAAAATGTTTAGCAAAAAGATTCGTCCTAAACCAATCCGTTACACTGATCCTGATTAAGCTACTACAATCGTCTGGTAATTTTTATTAAAATAATTATACATATTCACGTGGGTCACAGGAAAATGATATCATGAAACGGTCAATAATTCACATTTATTTGTTCGAATATCAGAAAGCCATCATTTTGTTTGTTGTAAAGTTAATTGATAAATTATTCGATTTAGTTTAATTTTGATCGAATTGAAAATTTGAGTATTTTCAATAATTAACATTCTACAAAAGTTCTCATTTTCGTATACATTTACGTAATCGATTTCAGTAAAATATTTGTTTAACATTAAATTAAATTAATTAGATTTATTTAAATTAACCACCATCTTATTCAGATAATAAGATGGCGGAAGGAGGACTGCCACCGGAGGCAATCCCTCCTGATATTTTTTATAAATGTCATCCGGATAAAAGAAA
>JAXIUT010000043.1:211999-227116 GCA_035586675.1 Eurytoma californica | reverse complement strand
CAAAATGTGCTTTTCTTCGCCGGACTCTCGCGAAATGTGCTTTTCTTCGCCGGACTCTCGCGAAATGTGCTTTTCTTCGCCGGACTCTCGCGAAATGTGCTTTTCTTCGCTGGACTCCCACGAAATGTGCTTTTCTTCGTGGGAATCTTTCAAATATGCTTTTTTTCTTTGCAAGCTCGTGAAATGTGCTTGTTTTCGTGGTGAGATTCAAATGTGCTATTCTTCGCGGTGTGAATCAAATGTGCCTTTCTTCGTAAGAGCCGACGATTTAAAGGGAGCTGTCGAGATAATTACCAGAGAAGTTTTTTTTTGGAGCAATAAATTGTTACGAAACCTCTTCGGCATGCGCATTGAAAAAAAAAAAAAAAATACATTGTTCAGAGATTTTTGTATATTTACATAAAACCCTGTCAAGCCTTCGATGCCGGCGGTTCGTTGAAAGGACTAACAGAAACTTTTAACTTCATTAAATTCCCCTTCTCGGTTTCAATTTTGGAGTTACTTCGAAAGGACTTCGCACCAGTCCCTCTTAATCGTTTTCTTGTTTACTGAAGACGGAACATTACGATTGCGTCATTTAATTGAGTTAAGTAATCTTTTTTCATTAATATTATGTAATGATGTGAACATTTCTGTTTTACAATTTTCAATTGACCCTTGCGTGGTTGAGGTTGGCCTCGGATAACCGAATGGTGTATTTTCATTTTAAATACTTTAATCTTTTCACGTAATAATCATTTTGGTTCTAAAACAGAGTCATGGTCAATACAAACATATTTCTCGAAATTTTATTTTAATTCAATCGCTTCTCAAGCTTGATTATGATAATTCAAACTGCTAACTTTATATCTAATTCTGCTAATACGTAACTATCCCAAATTTATCTTAAAAAGTTAAATGAAAAATCAAGTTCTTTTTTCCAAAATCCATATTCATTAAACGAATTTTGAGTTTCCGCTTAATCACTCCCAGGGAGATATCCCCCTGAGCGAAGCTGTTACATGGATTATATCTATAGACGGGGAGGCAAGCGGGACGGGGTGCGGGAGATCTAGGCTTTGGGGGCCAGGTTTCGTCGCAGTTTCGCAATGCGCCCCGTAACGGTGTCAACTTTGTACATTAACCATCGATTTCTCACGGAGTGTTAGCCAACTGGGCTAAAGTCCATTTACCCCCCCCCTCCCCCGTCACCCCCTACCCGGGGCGCACTTTGTACCAGCTCTTTTTCCGCCTTTTTTCTCCGACTCTCCTCGCTCGCAGTGCCATTCCTTTTTCTTTTGACCCGTTCCGGCTTGCTTTCTCTCCTCTCGCTCTCCCTCACCTTCGGCCGATCCTACTTATTAGCCTCTTTTTTCGCTTTGTATTGCTTTTCAATTTCTTCGCTGTATCCCTTTCCCCTTGATGTTTCTTATACAATTTTCAGTTAACCTTAAGAGCCTTAGCTTTTTTATCGAATTGGATTATTCCGTTGTAGCATTTTTACGACTATTAAGAATTAATTAATTTTTCATGTTCAATCGATTTCACTCCTGTATTATTGGAAATTGTCCACAAGAGCTTTTCCGCAAAATAGATTCAAAGATCTTTTTGAAATTGAATAAACGAAATATGTCAGAGGGATGTTTTTTAGTATTTTAAACGTTTATGCTTAGAATTTATTGAAATTTTATGAGTTTTGGAAGGGTTCGTAGTAAAAAAGGCATTTTTTTACCTATTTATACAGCAAACAGAAACCTCAGGAAACTAGATTTTGAATTTTTTGAATAATTTCATTAGTTCATTCTTTAATTTTTATATAACCTAAAAATCTGAACATCTGATAATACTGTAATAGGATCTTAGTCCCATATTGGGATGGCATCTGATGCGGTGAAAAACTATAAGATTATAAAATACTTTTACACAATAAGCATTGCTGGGATTTCTGGTAAACCTCCGAAATTACTACTTTTAGCGAAATACATCAAAATTCCAATTCAAAAATACCACCTATATGGAAAAAGGTTTCGGTTGATAGAGTATTTGATTTAGCTTGTGAGAAGAAAATAGTATGGGTGCTGCAGAGATACCTATCAGTGTGACAACAATATTACAATCACAACAACAAAATGTTATCATTCTAGAAGCTAACCTATAATATAACATTCGATTTCAGTCGATTTTAATAATACGGTTACATATTTCTTAAAAAACAATTTTTTAATAATTTTCAGCATTTTTATATCGCATGTTTTAGTCAAATTTTTTTACACTATGGTCAACTGCTTGGTCCTTGGATCTACCCACCATTCACATCATATACTTAAACAAAATTTTGCAGCGAATCTTACATAGGTGATTCATTTATATCGTATTGCTATGGCATTAGAATCGAAAGCTACTGCAGGAATACTAGTATTGCTATAATGACAACAACATGATACCGTCAACTCACAACTTTGTTATTGTGTACAGTTGTTTTATCCGTACTTGGGTCAGATGTGGACTACAAATTAGCTTACTTTGCAATAATTAATTATACAATTACCCAACCGTCAGATAAATAAAATATCTTCTATATAAAATTAAAATGACGATCTATCCACTGGTTTCCACTTTCACCTTATCGCCCCAAATAAAGCGGCTTGACCTGTAAATACTAGGAATACCTATATCACACGATCGCGATCACTCGAGTTCATCCTGAAAATTCATCACCTCCCAGCTGTCTGGTCTCCCGCGAGGCATTTGCCCTCCCCCTCCCTCTCCGCGCAAAGCGTCGTTTTATTAGTTCGACAAGTTCGCTCGGTGTACTCTAATCAACTTACAATTATTTGTCGTCTCCCCGTCGCGCGATTTCCTGGCTCCCTTTCTCCTCCCTCACGGTTTTCTTTGGACGTACTTTCGCCGGGCGCGCGGCGCGAGACTATATACGGCCGGCCGCTCGCTTCGCCGCATCGCGCAAGTTTAACGGCGCGGTAACTTTTACCTTTTTCGCGGTACCAACTCGCCGAGACATTCAATCTTATTTCCCCCCTCCCCCGCCCTCGCGCACTCGCTCGCTTTAACAACGGCAATTTCAGCCTTCCCTTCCTTCGTGCGCCTCCCTCCTCTTCTTTCTCTTTTTTTTCTTCTTCCTTCGGCTTTTCTCCTTTTTCGCCTGCTTTGGCTTCTTTTTTCCAAGTGGGGAGGGGGCTGCAGTTGAACTTTGATGATCGTCTGACTCTTTCGGCCGGGGCGATTAAGTATCGTTTGTTTACGTTTTACCTATGGCGACGATCCGTATAATTATATCTCGTGATTTTCGGAATCTTAGACGATTTTATAAGAAGTTGTATGCGCTTCGGTAAGATTTAATTTCGCGGAACACTATTTTCTTATATTTTTCGTGAGGTTGGCATTGTATATTACAGAAATCAAAACACACATGAGTTATCAAGGCTTTGGAAGTTTTAGTGAACGTAAACCTTGTAATTGTATGACTTACAAGGAGAGTGTAAGGGCTTTGGGACGGGGATTTGAATAAAACTTTGAGCACAGCCTTTTTATGCTAAAATATGTAAAAAGCCAAAATATTAGGATTTAACACTCAAAATTGTCGAGGCAGGAGGTTCATAAAATTATTTTTCTTTAAAACAATGCATTACATTCCTTGACGATAATTATTCTGCTTTCATAAGTCCCAGAAAGAAAAAATGGAAATTAAAAAAGGAGAAAAAGACCGACAATTTGTTAGGCTGTGCGTTAAAAAATCTCTATTGCTTCATAAATTATGTGCAATTCAATACGAGTACGTGATAATGAGTATTAACTTTTTTAAATTCGGTTTTACATAGATTTTGATACAAATATTTAATCATACATAACTTTTGAAGCAATAGAGATTTTTTAACGCACATCACTCAAATTTTCGATCTTTTTCTCCTCTTTAATTTGCTTTTGGTCTAGTTTATAGGACTTATGAAAGCAGAGTTGTCAAATAGCAATGTATCGTTTTGAAGAGAAATAAATTTAGGGACCTCCTGTCTCGACAATTGAGAGTGTTAGACTCTCATATTTTTTTTTTTTTTCATATGTTGCCTAAAAAACTGTACTCAAAGTTTTATTCAAATTCCCGTCCGAATCCCCTTACACTCTCCTGGTTAGTAAAATTTTATGCCTATAGCGGTGGTACATTTGAAGTTAAAAGTATACCACTATAATACAATTAGAGGAATACTTTGGGCAATTTCATGTGAATCTTCGCATATTCTAATTGAATGACAAAAGAATTTCTCTGATACAATGACTAATTGTAGTTGTGAGATACTTTTGACTTGCAATTAGAATATGTGACTAACACATCACATTAGTGAATTCGCAGGAATCTCACTAATTTAAAGTTATTACCGAAAGAACTCACAGCGAAAGGATAGTCTTGTTTTCCTTTCCTTAACTGAATGGTTCCCAGAAGCAACACTAAACGATAATAATTGCGGGAAAAAAGCGAAAAATCCCAAGTAACACGACGCAAGCTTTATTGGGGCTATTGACCGATGTCTGCTTCGTCAGTCATAAAAAGATTTGTGGAGTACAAGAAATTGGGCTACGCAATCACTTTTTTAACGCATTAATTAAAGTCTTTCTTGGCTTTTCCAAATTTTTAATGCATACATGCAATATTTTTCAATATTCACAATGCATTTATGTAACTACAAGGAACGACCGTTGTAGAGATTTTACTGATTGTTGTTTTCTTTCATTTTACAGGTAGGTAAGCCCGTACATAAATCGATACATGCGGAGTTGGAGAACGTGCCCTCATACGGTGAGAAAAATTTCCATATTTATGGAATATCAAAGTCGCTAACTTCAGTCCTTTACATAGCATTTTGATAAGCGAACGCTTCGATCGGTTTCGTGTGAAACGAAGCTATAGTCATTAATAAGCTTGTTGGAAAAATTCCGTTTTTTCAATGAAAACGTCATAAAATAATTTTCTAATAAGGAATGAACAGAATGTCATATTCACCAATCGCAGTGGATTGGTAAAATAAAAAGCAATATAATGTACTATAGCCCTTTCAGACCCAATGTACATTGGAATGTACCTAACTAATTTTCGATTTTTTTCAAATTTCGTCGACCCAATTTGTGACAAGTAAAAAAAAAACATGTGGATCAGATTAAAGGGAATAATTTCCGATCTCGTAATGGGGTTATAACTTGTTGTAGACTCGATAAAAAGTGAGAAAATTAGCATTCAAGAAAAAAAATTGAAGTTTCAAAAATTGAAAAAATTGACTAAAAAGTGATCGTATATCATGTAGAAATATTTTTAGAAGTTTTTCTTGCAGGGAAAAAATTCAGTTCTGAAAGGGTTAAAGATAATTAAAAATGAAGGCTTGACTAAAGACAAGATTTTTACGAAATATTTCGAAGAAAATAGGAAGAGGCGGTTTAAAAGAAAACTCACTTCAATTGTGCGATAAATATAAGACATCCATTGTACAATTTACCAATTTATGAACAATAGCCTTAATCTAGCCAGTTACAGTTCAACAAATAAATGTAATCAGTTTTTTGTCTAATAACTGGCCAAAAACTGCTTTAGCATAATCTAAAAATTGACAATTTCTATCAAGGATTATGACCCTCACTCAACATGTATCCTAATTAATTTAAAAGATGTAACTTCTTCTTTCATGTGCCGTATTGCTTGAAAATTCTAATGTTGCCTTTTGAAATTGATACATTTATTTATTTATGAAAAATTTTAATCTAGAAATCTAGAAACTTTGAAATGGTCCTCATGCATTCCCGAATGGAAATAAAAATCATACGTTGAATACATTTTAGTAGGTTACTGTATGTACACGTACGATTCCATACGATTCTGAATGATTTAGTTACAATTTGGACAAATTGTACATAAACGTACGGAAATGTACGGAATCGTACGGCAGCAGATAAAAGTATATAAAGCAATGGGGAAACGTACGGAAACGTACGGAATTGTACGGCAGTATATAAAAATATTCAGCAATGTACAGAAAAATGTACCTGAACGTACGCAAATGTACGGGACCGTACGGAATGGTACGGCAGTGTATAAAAATATGCAGCAATGTACAGAAAAATGTACCTAAACGTACGCAAACGTATGCAAACGTACGCAAACATACGCAAACATACTTAAACATACTGAAAATTACGAAAATATGCGGAAACGTACGCCATTCTATGGAAAGCTACATCTGCCAACAAATTCTGTATATAACAATTTTTTTTTAGTTTCGAATATATTTGCAGCCGACCGTAAGATTGCGAACGATTGCGTACGATTGCGTATGTTTCCTTACGTTTCCTTACGTTTCCTTACGTTTCCGTACGTTTCCGTACGTTTCCATAAGATTCGGTACATTATTGCGTACAGCACTATACGAAATGTCCAAATTGTAACAGTAGAAACGTACGCAAATGTACGGAATCGTATGGAATCGTACGGAAACGTACGCAGATGTACTTATACATACTAAATCTTACAATAATTTACGGATTTGTACCTCGTTTCTTTTTCATTCGGGTTATAAACTATTAGTTTAAACTAACCTCATATAAATCAAAATAATATCTTTAAAAAAATGATAGAAGCTACATAAATAAATAAAAAAAAAGGAATAAATAAATCTTGCTATTACGAATGTCGAAAAATTTGCAATCGACCATCATGGGATAATTAATACATACTCGCCGAATCGCCATATTTTAAGAAATTTGAACGACACGCTGTTGCGTAACTGTCATACACAACTTTCAGATTTTTAGCGATGTAACGAGATCGCATTGCTTTCTCGCAAGAGAAAGCTTCGCGAAGGTGAGCAATTTGTTGTTACGGGAATTCAGCGTAGAAACATGTTTTAAGAGCGCCGCGTCCGCCGCCCGAATGCATGTAATCCTCGGTTCACGACCGCACCTGTACAGGTGTAACTTTTTCGAGCGTTTAAGGACCAATTAAGTAATTGGATCGCCCCTTCGAGTTACGATTTCGAATTTTGTGAGTTATCGCCTTGCACGCAATATTTCTTGTTCACTTTTTTAAGCCCTTTCAGTTTACTCCATTAGTCACCAAAAAAGTAATGATACATAATCAGATAGTTCGATGCTTTTTTATTACTCAAAAGTTTCAATGGTATCAAATTAGGATTCGATTTTAAAGATATCACTTCCATGTAACGATTTTATTAATAAATACCTTAATGTAATAATGTTCAAATATCTTATTGTAATCTCAAATTTTTAGACTAAAAATAAAATGTCAATTGCTCTTACAGACATGTTTTTAATATCGTTGAAATTACAGAGAAGGAAAATACATTATGGTAGAACAAACTGAACTGGTAAATAATAAATTTCAAATTTAATAAAAATTAAATTAATTTAATTAACTAATAATTAATAATAATTAAATTCAAATTTAATTTAAAGTTTGTTATATGTCTTATTATCATTTAAAAAAAGCCTTGCCGTTACTCGTATAGTCTGACATCAGTTTACTTAAGGTGAATGTGAATATTTGTGCACTTGGCTAAGTAGCAATTTTTTTATTTACATTTCAAATACGCATACTATAATTTTGTTGTTGTTTCAAGTGGTGTTATATATTGCTCTGCTCATAAAATAATGATCAGTCGACGATTGATAATACAGTAGAAAAAATGGAAATTCATCCAAGTTTTTTCTTTCTTGTTATACTCTCTTTTTGTATCAAGGAGTTAACTGCTAATGAACGAATATTTCAAAATGCAAAAACTGCTCGATCCCCGCTATTGCTAACACCACTACTTGAAAATGGAAGTATTGCCGAATCAAAAGAAAGAGCTCGAGCCCATCATAAAGAACTAAAAAATGTCGAAAGTTATTCCGGATATTTCATGTTAATAAGAAGTTCAATTCCAATTTATTCTTCTGGTATTTTCCATCAAAGGTGATTACCTAGGCTTTTAATAGTTTATAACATTCATTTACTTAAGTAATTTACAGCGTATTCTTTCATTAAATACGAAAGTTTTTTAATGACTTGATAAATGCCTTTTAGACAAATGCATCAACAGATCCACTTATTCTATGGTTGCAAGGCGGTCCCGGAGTAAGCTCTTTATTTGGTCTCTTTACGGGCAATGGTCCTTTTGCAGTCAACGAAAGGAATAAATTAGAATTGAGAAACATCACGTGGGTTAACAACCACAATGTTTTATACATCGACATGTTGGTTCTGGATTTAGTTTTACCGATGATGAAGCTGGCTACGCTACCAGTTTAAATGACGTCACACATAATTTGTACATCGCTCTACAACAGTTTTTCGAATTATTTCCTGAATGACGAAAAAATGAATTTTATGTGATGGGTGAGCCTTACGGAGGAAAATACGTCCCGGCTCTGTCGTATACGATACATAAGGCTAATAAAATTATTGCAGACAGATCCTATAAATCAACTAGAGTACTCCAAATACATGTATCAGATTGGCCTTGTAGATGAACATGGACAAGAACATTTCCCAAAATTAAAAATCTAATGAAAAAAGAAAACTACACTGAAGTCTTCTTTTAAATCACTGATGGATGAAAATAAATTTACCGGGTTATTTTACAATGTTACTGGTTTTAACTGGTATTACAATTATTTATACAACGAAGCGCCTCAAAACTTTTAAACAGTATCCGAAGTGGGTGCAGCAGCTCAGTGTCAGAAAAGCTTTGCACGTTGTACATCGGAAATTCGTTTCTTCTTCAGAAAAAGTTTACGATCTTATGGGTGATGATTTTTTGAGATCAGTAGCAAATATTTTTACCACACTGCTTGAGCATTACAGAATTTTAATTTTTTACGGTCAATTAGATATAGTATGTTCATATCCCAAAGCTGTAGATTACTTAAAACAGTTACAGTGGTCTGGCGCTGAAGAATATAAGAAATCAGTCAGGAAACTGTGGTTTGTAGAGAACGAATTAGCTGGCTACATAAAATCTGTACGCGATTTAACCGAAGTGTTGGTCAGAAATGCGGGACACATGGTACCAACTGATCAACCGCTATGGACTTGGGAAATGATCAGTCATTTTACACGCTATGAAGCAATATAATTAAGTTTTTAATACAAATAAAAATAGCACCATTTATTATCGCAGATCGTCCTTTTAATTTCATGACCATTCAATCCTAGCCATAGAATAAGGGCCTCTAATCTGCTAATTTTCAGTTTCAAAAATTTTTACCGATATGGATAAATGTGACTCGGCATAGTCTGAAATTAAAATGGTCCTTCCTTTGAAAAATTAAAGTCAAAAGTAAGGATTTCTGTTTGAAAATCAAAAGACTCAAATTTTCAAGGTCAGGCTTTGACAAGGTCATAGTCAAGGTCACCATCAGATGTCTTCCATCGAAGTCAACAACTTTTACGGAGAACCTTTTTTATTGCGTATTTTCCATAAGTAATGGAGAGTAAACTTTAAAATGGACTCCTTGTTTATAAAATATTTCAAATACATATTTTATCAATTTAATATTAATAACATGCACAAAGAATGCAATCAAAATAAAGGGGTAATAAAGTAATTTTATTTGCTTAATTTAAAAATAAACAAAGAAAGCAAATTTCTTCATGTAGATGCTACGTACTTCTACAAAGTTATCAGCTGTTATTTTATCAGTCGATATTTGGCAGGTCGGACATGATCGTGTACTTACTTTTTGTGTTGCCAATTACTCTCTTTTTATTCAAAGAATTCAAGGAAGATAATATGTTAATAATCTGAAAGTATAAAAAAAGGAGTTGGTATATGAGGAATTCCACAAAAAAAAAATCACGAGCAAGTTAAAAAACTCAAGAAAAAATGTATGAGTTCAGCTATTTTCGAAGTTTTTTCTTGTTCTTTTGGCTATTTAATAGATGAAAAAAATGTTGAACACGTGATATCGCAATATGTATTTTTTTTCTCGTTATATACGCAGATTCCCATATAAGGAATGAAGCCTCCGACGAATATTTTGAATTTCGGACTTTATTTTTATAATAACTTTAATTTAAAAGTGAAAATAGGCTGTTTCAATTTTTTTCGAAAAAAAGAAATCCAAAGAGAAACAAACCCGTTGGATTTACGGTTACTAATAGGTAAAGAAAAAAGGCATTCAAGAAGTACGTAGGTACACACTGCCATTTGTCGGGTAAAGACCGTCGCGAAAACAGCGCCGATAATCTGCGATGGACAAAATTGCAGAAAATCAGCCGTCGTAAAAGCTGAGTCCTTGGCTCGGCCTTTATCAAACGTAAATCTTTTTTCGCTCCGCGCGAGCGAGTAGACCGAGGCCTCCGCCCACCGACGCGCGCAACCCCCTCGGCTTATTTCATTTCGTTCCGTAGCGCGAAATTACATGCGAAACTTACATTTATCTTCTTCCGAGATTCGATCGCGTAATCTTCCGTCAGTATAGTGCCAACTCGCTCTCGCTCTTCCGCCCCGGGAAAATTTACATTTGAATTTCGCCCTACCCTTCGACGGCTCGCCGCCTCTCTCATTCTTTCCCGCTGTCTATTTATATGCATATGGGGAATCGGGAATTCCTCCGTTATATCTTGCGAGGATTAAATTTTTTTCGAAACGACGGCGGGATTAGCGCGAAGCTTTGTCGCGCACCGATTCCGAGGGTAGATGTTAAGGGGAACGTGTTGTTGCTTCTTTAATCGGTTTTTTATCAGGGCTTGGCTTTCGTATCTACCACTTATTGTTACAATTTTATGTTATACAAATGAAAAAAATTTAAGTAAATTTAATGAAATTATTTGACCCGCGTATTACTGTTAAAGCTTGCTTTTCAAAATTTTCAAGATATTTGTAAATTTTTAGTGTAAATAATGAATTAGTTTAGTTAATTGATGGCCACTAATGCTTACAATTACTTGCTTTTAACTGATTAGTAAACTTGGTCTGTGTTTAGTACTAATGAAATAATTGTTTTAGACAAAAAATTCCATAGGCTATTTAACTGCTAGACATGATTTTAAGCTACTTAAAATTAAAAATGAGAGAGATAAATAAGTTACTCACTACCAGTATCGACTTTTATTACATGTATTTTTCATTATCTATCATTTTTCATTATATTATTAAAAAAAATATGTCTTTTTCTTATTTTATGGCCATTAATACTACCATTCTGGCTCTATATTTTCTGATCAATCTTACATATACAGTTAAAAATATATCAATCTTTAGTAGAAATCGACAATTAGCCATAGCCATAAACTGGACAGTTGCTGTTCGAAGACCAAAAGTGGCTTGTGTTTTGCCAGTAACTTGACAAAATTTTTTTGTTTATAATTGTACGAGCGCAAACTGAATATAAGTTTTGTGTAGATAATGGTGCATTAAGGAGTAAGTCATATAAGAATTATGTTTTTTATTAAATTACATAGATTTGTAACGTATTAAAAGACACAAATAATAGTGTACATTTAAGATACTTTTTCTGTAATTTTTAATCAAATAACACAAAACAATAACATTTAACCGTGCCCAGATAGCACAGAACGTTCTAGGAATGTTCCTGGAACGTTGCTGAAGGAACCAAGGGACGTTCCATTGAAAGTTTCTATAACGTTCCTGAAACGTTCCTAGAACGTTAAAATGTCCGCATACGGTCTCTTACTCAACGTTCCAATTTAGAACTTTCATGTAGTTACGTTGATGCTACGTCCCAAGAACGTTCCTGTGACAATCCCAAAAAGTTTTTTGAGTCCGTTGTTTCGTTCCTACAGCGACGTTTCCAAAACCTTCTCCCAGTTCTTGAAATGTTGCTAATTATTCAATGTTACGCGCACTCTATGAATGACTTACACTGAAACTAGCTTATATAGCAAATGTTCGCTAGCCAATCATCATATTTAATATCTTCAAACCGTTCTTATATATCACATCTTGTCACTTGCGAGAGAAAAAGTACGTATTTCGACAATCGCCACCTAGCGGTGAAATTTCCGGATACTAAAGCTCGTTTTAAGAACGTTCCTAGAACATTATTGTAGGACCGAATGAACTGATACAAAAGCTCTATAGGTTCGTCACAGGATCGTTTCAGGAACGTTATAGAAACTTTCGATGGAACGTTCCCTTGATTCCTTCAGCAACGTTCCAGGAACGTTCCTAGAACGTTTTGTGCTATCTGGGTGTAGCTTATAAGTTCCGATTAATAAATGGATAGAGCTTGCCATCTTTTTTTTATCAATTAAAAATATCTGATAAATGTTAGAAAAATTTGATGAGAAAGTAATTTAGCCAGTAAATACTTGTTCAATCTCGTTTTATCTTTTTAATTTCTACCGGATATCACACAAAATAAAAGCGATAAATAGACGCTAAACACGTGTTAATTGCTGTTGAAAATTGAGAGTTTTATTCAACCGCCAGAGGGAAGAAAAAGTAGCGAGCGCGAAATTTTTGACTAATCGGCGAAAGTATTTTTCTTCCAATCTAATCAGTGAGATCTCGCCCGCCCTATTCTTTATCTCTTATTTCGCATCGACACGCGTAAGCCCCCGCGAAATTCAGCAGCAAAATGTAGCGGAGCTCTACGGGGGCGCACCCTACACATGTATCTGCCAGGCTCTATCTCCGCTGTCTCCGGCGAGCGAAGTGTAGGCGCCTCTCCCTCCCGTCACTTTCCTTTACTTGTTATTCAAACTCGTTTATCGGGAGCGGTCATTGCGTTAAGGAGCTTTTTTGCGATCCCAACCTCTTAAACGCGTTAATTTGCATAATGAATTCACTCGCTGGGGCGTCCGCCTCCGGAGAGTCCCCTCAGTTGAGTGTGGGGATTTTCGCGGAAAGTTGCATTAAGGACGCTTCGTTTTTTATTTAAGGGGGCAGCTTCTTCGCCGGGCGCAAGCTTTAGTTGACGTTTAGCTTTTTATGAAAGTTCGAGCGCTGCCGGGGAGTACACTTTCTTCATTTTTTAATCATTTTTAAGTCAATTTTTTTTTTTTTTACGAAGTCAACGCGTTTATTATATTTTGCAGGCGCTACACTTTTACTAAGCAGTTAAAACTTTCTATTAGAAATTCACACGGAAAAATAATTTAGTTGTGAAAGCTAAATATAATAATCGTATAGCAACAAATTTTGTTTTCTATATTCTGAAGTGAAAATTGCCAATTGAAAATTTATTGATTGGATCGTGTCGTGATTTTCCTAACGGGTGATTTAATTACGTATGCAAAAGGCGATGATAAAATAGTAACTAACTAGGATTCACTGCCCATTTACAGGGTGCCTCGCTTTAATTGGTCACTTACAACTTTACAGGATAATCCCCGATAGCAAAAATTCTAAAACAATAGTTGTAAGGTTTTTAGGGGATCGTATGTTAATAAGATTATATTGATATTGATCCAGAGATTAAACTTATGAATCATTTGAAATTAGAAACTTAAAATAGGAACCTTTAAGTTACTCAGATATTTTCTGTTGTTCCCATTTTGGGTAGAAAAATAATCCAAATTCGATTCATCAATGAGTCCTAAAATTGACTCCAGGCGTCAAGGTTGGAATCACAATTAGATTGTAACTAACGATTACGATAATTAATACGAAATTGATAAAGTTAACAAAAATTCTATGATATAGTTTCATAATTTGAACGATGAATCACAACTTCATAAAAACATACCGTGCGCACGTAATTACGTTACAACGGCCGAGTAATGCAAATATTTGCATCACCGCGAGCAGAAAAAAACAATTAATTTCCCTTTTTAGCGACGTAATTCTTCTAACAGCGTTTAAAGCATTCGCGTTCCGACGCATCGGTCACGGTTACATTTACAGTCGCGGGCGCGATTAGCGACTAGCTTTACGCGTCCGCCGTTCGCTCTGAATCGCCGTTAGCGTCAATTAAAATTGACAAAGAGTGTCATTGGTAGCCGCGGGGGTTCGCAGGAAAGTCGGCAGGCGGGTAGGTATGGGTACGGAAAAAAAAGGTGGGCGCGACCACACGGCGGCGTTTGTCAAGTTTAACGGTGGGCGCGCCGGCAATACGGGCCTCGGCGCGCTCCTGGCACCGCCCCGAAAATTTCGGGCCATTAAGCAGCGCCAAATGGATATTATTATACGCGTGCGCTTTCGTTTGCCTTCGACGAAGAGCGATTGTGTCGCGCGTGACTCGAGGAATTAATGCGAAATTAACGCGGACGATTGACCCCGATTAATGCAACATTGCTCTATTAAAAATTTAAATTGCTGGTTGTTTATGTGCAGCTTTTAATGAAAGTAACAGTTACGTTGTGGTAGGAACGGCGCAGTAGATACGGGCAGAACTAGTCAGACATCTTATTTTAACTCTGGTTCGGTATTTATTTTTACATTATTGTGTATTTTTGCAATTTGAAAAAAACATGAACATAAATTGTAAATGATAGAGTAAATTGTTGCAATTAAAATTGTCAATGTCCTATTTATGTTTTGCTAGTTATATACAGGGTGTTTCAAAAGTTTTGGAAAATTTGAGGATTGCGGAAAATTTGTAACATAGGGGGTTTAGCCCAGCTATTCGTTGTTGAACCTGATTTCGATCTTTACTATGACTTTGAATGGCATTTCAAGGTGAACTTTGTTTTTCAATAAGAATTTTCATTTTTTTATTTCAGTTTCTGAAATAGCGAGATACTCTACTTTCAGATGTTTGCCCATATTACTGGTTAAATAACCAGTTGATCCTATTTATATGTGGTGCAGGAAAATTGGTAAATAAAAACTGCTAATTTCCATGTTAAATAAAAAGAGATTTTGACCTCTACTAGCTAGTCACCCTGACCCATAAAGTGGATATGCATTTGAATACAAGATTTCAGAATCAAAAAATACGAGTACCTATTTAACCAACCAAGTTGAACAACTAGGGCATGCCTACATCATTGATTGTTTTGGACTATAAGGATGAGGATGATGATGATGTTGAGATTCTGTAAAAAGTTTTGAACAATGCAAACTGGCTACAGTGCAATAAAAAAATGATACGTGCAATAAAAAAAAACCGCTGCCAATAGATTGGCACGTAACTTCCTCCAACTTAATTTTAGATTTCCTTTTTTTAATTTAATAA
>JAXIUT010000043.1:172626-184448 GCA_035586675.1 Eurytoma californica | reverse complement strand
CTTCACTATACAGCGAAGGGTCCAGATCACATTGCGGCCTTACAACTTACTCCCACAAACCGGCTGGGACGTAACAGAGATCTCATCTGAGATCTCATGCCAAAATCTCAAACAACTTTTCAAATAAAAGTTGCACTGTAACTGTAATTCGTTAAATATTGCTCTTTCTCATTTTTTAGTATGCCATTTGGTGTTACTATCCCGAATATTTTTTTGCATAAATAGCCCTTATTCCTTACTTCATTTTGCCTGCCAAGCCCCTTATCGTGGCTCAATAATTAGACGTAATATAATTAGCAAAGAACACTATTCGAAAACGAAATTATTGGTAGCACCTAATATAGCTATTATTATTATATTATTTGGTACTAATGTTTTTATCAAGACATTTCAAAACGTTGCATTTTTAAAACATTTCAGAACGATCTTATTTGTTTGTAAAATCTTGATATATTCCAAAATTAGTCTCTGGTTTACTTGAACTTTTACTTCCGGATTAAAAAATTACAATTTCTACTTTTATTGAAAAAATACGGATTCAAAATTGAGTAAAATATAGTATTGTTTAGTGCATAGTGTAAGTTAAAACATTCTTTATGTACAAAAGAATTTAGTTGTCATTTTTTGACGTTGTATATTTACATAAAATTACTTTTGAATAATGTTGAACAGACTAAGTTTGCAATTAAACGTTCACATTGGTTGTTAAAAAATCCATTATTTTGTTTATAAAAAGAGATACATTGACTATTTCGTTAATGAATAAATTATTGTCCAAACGGTTAATACAACGTCATGTTCATTGTTTTAAACGTCGTCACAAAGGTGAGGATACAAAGTGTGCTACTGAAACGCAGACACTACAAGTGCGTTTTATAACGCCGTTCTTTTATTATTTCGCATAAAGAAATCAGCAATCCGAAAATATACAGCGCGGCTGAGCTTTTATCTGGAAGCACAATGCCATTAGCATACGCACTATTCACCGACTCCAAGAATTGTTTTCTGCGCCCTTAATCATCCAAGCAAAACAATGGAGCCCCGTTCCCGCGAACGAAATTCACAATTTCGTTCTCAATAAAAAAAAAAAAAAAAAAAAAAAAACAGGCATCGCGACTGCAACGAAAGAGTAAACGCCTCGCTCGTCAATTTATGCAAACTAAATCCAATTTATTAGGGCGTCGCGATACTGATCATCGCTTCCTCCAAGAGGAATATTTTATTATCAAGCGAAGGAGCGCGGAAAAAGGGGAGCGGGTGGGGGACGACTCCGGAACGGCGAGAGATTTTGCCGAGCGCGTGTAAAGGACGATAATTAACGAGGCGCGTCGGCGAAGAATAATTGCGATGATACCGGGGCGCGAGATTAAACCGGCCTCGGGGCCCGTCTCTCTACCCGCGTAATTGCAGCCTGCATAGACATTAGACGGGCCACTTGACAGAAGTCAATCCAATAAGTCGCGGGCGGGCCGAGTGCGGCGACACCGTCTGGGCTGCGGCGCCGCAAGCGGAAATGGAGACGTGCATCACTTTGGCCAACACTTTGAGCTCGGGTAGGCGACTTTCAAGGAAAACGCCTGGAATAATGGAACTGACACTTTTTGCTAGGAGAGTACCGGAAATGTGAATTTACAGCGGGATTTATGTTATTTGTGGTACTCTCTCAACCTTTTTTTGGTGAAAATTTTGACGTATTCGGGAATTTCAGAGATCAGGTCTAAACTAACTGTTATCAATAGTTGACTTATCGGTCATTTTAGTGCATACCACGAACATTTCGAAGAAAATGTAAAGAAAAAAACGTAGTAGAATTTTCCGAAATTTTATGAACTAGATCTGATTGACATTTGGAATCTGCAAAAAGAAGCGCAAAATCTACAAAATATGTGATACTTGATAAAGGATTAGAAAAAAATAAATTAATGGGTAAATAAGATTTCTCACCGATCTCTCCGTGTCTAAAACTGTAAGTACAAAGAATAACTATCAGTAGAAGAAGAGAAAAAGAAGAAGACGAAGAAGGCAAAGATGACGATGACGGTAACGGTGACGATGACGATGACGGTAAATATAACACATGAATACGGTAACTCTGAAGCTAACAGTTCTTCCATGTACTCTAATACACTCTTATGAACATTTTTGTACTTTCGAGGCCCCGCATATACTGTTCAGTTTCCCAGAAAATGAACTAGTATTCTCGCTTTTCTGTACTCTGTAATCCTCCGAAAACTTTTTCTTGTTCTTTCAAGAAAACATGTAATCTGAATTACAAATATTTTGGTAGTATTACGCTAGTTATTTTCTGTAAAGTAACCAAAATTAACTAGGTATTGATTAGCTTGTAACGGGGCTGTTACCTGCCGACGAGCCCCTCTCCGTCGGCTTCGGTTCACAACGTCGTCCCTCGTTGCGGCCGCGCGTACTTCGCGTATGAGCGTGCAATTTCGTCCGCTGTTACAAATGCCACGAGACCGCGCCTCGTGGCTTTTCCCGAATCCCGCTGGACTCAGGCGCGTGCTGCAAGGGCGCGAAATCCGCTTCCGCGGCGTCAGGAAATAAACCGCGGCACCGGCTAACTCGTTGATTGACCTTCGATTCGCAGGAAGGGGGCGACGGGACCAAGAACACACCGTGAAAAGTTATTAAGACAAATAGCTTTATTGTCACGGCACGAACTATACAGAGAGAAATCTTTAATGAAAAATTACTATACCTTTTGCTAATCGGGAGATAAATGTGGTCTTTGAGGCAAATTTAGTATATTGCTATGAATATTTAGTACATATTTATGAAAAATATGATATAGAGTGCATTAAAAACTGCTATGTATACTAAAAATTTGAAATGTACTTTTTGGTATGCGGTATATTAAAATTTAAGCAAGATTGTTTCAAATATATGCAGTTATTCTGCGGCAACTATTTTTTTTTAAGTTGAACTTAGAGGGTATTTAACGGCACGGTGGCGGCAAAATGACAGTACAGCGTGCTGTTGATAAAAACAGAACTTGCATCGAATGGATCACCGGAAACGCTAGGAGGCGCCTCGTAAATAAGTTAGCTCGCAAGTGGCCAGGCAACTCGACGATTACTATATAAGAAAATTTGAGATCTTTACAAATCCATCTGCGATTTCGATAATGCGTATTATTATAAGCTGCGATATATATAAATAACTTGCGATTTGCGTTAAATTAGGTTTACCTAAATTCACCCACAAATTAGTTGATTAATTAGTTAATTAGGTGGTTGATGCCCGCGCCCGACTTTTGCAGGGCCTAGGCGAATCCGAGGCATTGCTGGTCGGGGGCGCAGGCATCAAAAACTCGTGCAGAACGACCAAAAAAATATGTGTTAAGTAAATCAAGTAATTTCAATGCACAAAATAAGTGGTTGTCTAACTTACTACGCGCTCGGACGTGCGAGTGAGACAGACTGAATGTGCGCGAGCGCCCGCTGCTCGAATGTGCGAGTGAGATAGAGTGAGAGTGTGCACGAGCCAAATTATAGACTTGAGCGCTCGATAATAATTGTGAATAAATGTGCGTATTTGGCTTACATGTCCTTACAGAAGGGAAATAAAGATACGTGGTACGCAGATGTTTTTTTGTGCACGGTAATTCTGCTTATTTATCCGCGCGTGTGAGGTTAAGCATAGTATCGGTTCTTGCGAGTGTGCGCGGGCGTTCGGACGTGCGAGTGAGATAGAATGATTGCGCGTGGGCGCTCTAGCGAGCGACCCGCAATAGCTTGCAGCCAATCAGAGCGCGCCATTAGCTGATACAGGCAGTAAAAGTCGTTCTTTCCAGCCGAAAATCGAGCTGGGAACGACGTACTTTCGGCCAGGGGAGCAAGAAAAAGAATTTATTCGCAACTCAGGCCGAGCAAATTCCGCGAGCGCGCGCGACATTCTATAGAGCCGGCGCCCCGCGTGGCAATTCCCTTCGAGGAACATAGCCAGAGTGCGTCCACTCTGGTGGTTACCTGGCTGGCCAGCCTCTCGCAACGCTTCCTCGTGTGTCTCCCGTGGCAGCTCCTTCGGTCGGGCCCCTGGTCGCTTCGACGATGTCCAAGCGGACAAATCACCCGTGCACACACACACACACACGATCGTGAATTCGATCGCGGGCCTCCGTGGCCTCTCGCGTGTTGCACGTTCGGTAGTCTGGACGAGAGTACCCTCTCCTCCTAAATTTAGTTAATTTGTACCAGAGAATTTTTTTTATTCTAAAATGATGAATTTCAAAACACATTTCATTAACTCACTCACTTTGTCAAAGAAAGAGAGTGTTTGAAAAATTTGTCAAACTGTGGAATTTTAATAACTGAATTAGTGAGCCGTAAATTAAATACTGACTTAGTGCCATCGTGTGAAATTTAAATACGACTTTTAATCCGTTTTATCAAAAATTAGCGTAAAAGGATACGAGGCAGAAGATGAGCTAGGAGAGCCGGAGCTATCTCACGCGTATCTTCTTACACCTAGGATAAGGCGGACCCTTAGTTGCATAAGAGGATTCTGAGCGTCAGCTGATTGGTAACTAAGGTCGCCCGGGAATATTCGACATAGATAATTTGAGTATCTGAGAAAATGAATTACTGTTCCATTATATTTATAACAGATTTTATTTACTTTTTTATAATTTTATCATATTCTTACAATAAAGCATATTAGTCCAATATGAGTGTTAATCTGAGAAGCAAATTTTAACATTATTCGATTTTACGTCTTTTTAGTGTAATTTTTGTATATTTATAATATAAGTAATAGAATAATGTTACGAAAATGAAAGTGATAACGTTAAAGAAATAAATTAACTTTTTAAAGAATTGGATAAAATCATATAATAAATAAAATTCACATCAAGTTGACTCAAATTAAATTTTTTCTTTTGTTTTGTGAAATTCTAATTATTTATTTTTCAATAAAGATTATTATATAATGTTAACATAACCACTAAAATTTCGGTCAGTTTAAACGAATCGATCATATACTTCATAAAAATTGAATTACTTTTTAACTACAAATTTTAATCAAACTTTGCTGAGAAAAATTTTAATTAAACATGTTTCACGTTATTTAATTTAATTTAATTATTTAGTTCAATTTATAGCAAAAGAACGAAAAAGTTATTGGGAATAAAGGAGTGGAGGGGGTTAAAGTATTGGTTTTCTTCCTTACTTTCATCAAGGTAAAGAGATTTTCTATTATTTAGAATCGCAAAGAAAATTTTAGTCCATTGAAATTCTATAAATTTATCAATATTTATCTAAAATTTGACTACTTACGTTAATTTTCCCCAAAACCGACTTTTATTAAGAATGGCTTTAAACTTTGGATAAAGGAAGTGCAGAAGTTGCTATTCGCGTGTGTTAAATCCCAGATTGATTGAGTATGTAGTGTTTGAGATATAGACGATCAAAATTAGCGTTTTTTACCTATTTTTAATATCAGTGTAATGACAAAACTTCCAAAAATAATCATGAAAACTTGTCAGTTAGTCAAAAGATATTTAAGTGTTATCTAAAACTTTTAGAAAAAGAAGTTATGTACATAATATTTAAAACCTGAAGTAATTGACCTTTTAATAGTGATGCAATTTTAAATCAAAAATAAATGTTTACGATTTGCTAACCTCATTGATCTCACTGTCTCACTGTCTCACTACTACATTAGTCAAGAATTTCTATCCCAATACCGACTTGCGCAGTTAGGGTTCAACTTTGTTAAACAATTAATCGTACTAATCCGATTAAAACAAATTTCACATCAAGTTTCACGAAGAACGTTTACTATGTTTACTAAAATTACGTTGTGAAAGAACAAAAAAAGCTTTTTAATAAAAACAGCCATTTTCTCTAAAACAACTAAAGCGAATCTATTGAGCATTAAACGCAGCCAAGTTAATGAGACATAAATTTATAAACTTAATAAATTGATGAATCGCTAAATAAAAAAAACTAGGTTAACAACGCTGCAGAAGTGCAATTTTAATGACAGAGTAAAAGCTCATTACGAGTAGCCGCCGCACACAATGCAACGGTGCTCCCGTCGCGATTGACGGCCGATGGGCTCTTTTGTCTTCTTAGCGGGCGCACCTGGCCGCGCGACGCGACTGCCGAGGCATTCCAGATCGCGAATCGCCGGCGCGCTAAGTACGATTGACGGGCTTTGTAACGCTGCCAAGCCGCGCGCGATTAGGCCCGAACGAGAGCTGTCGGCGGCACTATTTATAAAGCCGGCCGCGTACGAGCTCGCGCGATCGCGCGCACGCCCAATTGTTTTCGATAAGGCTAATGAGGCACCGGCCACGCCTCCCGCAATCGGGTCACTGAGATCTCCCGAAAATTTAATATTTGTTACAAGGTGCTTTTTTTCTTTAATTTGAAACAGCTGATGGATTTTTCTGATTCTAAGCTACTTAAAGTAGTTAAAGGAGTTAAATTAAATATTTGAATTTTTTAGAACAGCTAGAAAATGACCGCGTCCCTGGTAGAAAATAAAGCATCTTTTTATAGTCAAGGTATTAACAATTAGCTAACTTTATTAGCTAACTATTAGCTGTTTTCTAGCTAGAAACTAGCTAATTTATAGTTAAAAATATATTTAAAGTATTCTCGGCTACCCCTGGTAGAAAATAAACCAACCTAAATGGCCTATTCACTAATGGTGGGCGAACGACTTTGGGCACAATAGAAACTGTTGTGATTGATCAACGGTTCACCAACGGTTTACCAACGGTTCACCAACGTTCGCCATCGACTGCTCTATTATTTACTTAAATTTTTTGTAAATCACTTCTTTTATTATTAAATGTCTGTACGTCAGTAAATTTATGGCTTAAAATATCACTGAATAATAATTTATATTCAGTCATAGTTGCAAAACAGAATTAAATTATTATTTTAAACAAGGCTATGTTACATTTAGACTCGTGTTCGCACATGCACGTATGCGACTGAATTACGGAAGCTTGGACGTTTGGTGCATGCGCACTACCGATCAGAGCACACAAAAATTAGTACGTGATTCCCTACATATAACCTAACCTCAAATTTCAGTTGTTGAATTATAATATAAATTATATAATTCTGGGTACATTTTAATTTTTTATCAATAATATAACATTATTATTATAAAACGGTGCGCCTTAAAAACTTAAATTTAAACTTAAACTTTAGTACCCTAATAGTTATTTAATATTTTCAATTTTTCAACATCCATTGGCCAACAACGACCTGAAATGCGACATTGCATTGGTCCGTCCATCGCATGGCGAACGACTGATGAACGTTTCTCACAGGGGCTGCAGGCTATGTAAACAAAAAACATAACTTAAAAACGTGCACTGTTAAGTTTTCTAATTGTAAGCTACTTCAATTACTTATCTCGATCAACTATTGTTTAAATTTAATAAACTTAAATAAATAGTCAAAAAATTATTGTAAAATTGATTATTATTATTTACATTGAGAGGAACATTTAATTTTGTCTAATTTATAGTTTATGAAGCATATAAATAGGTATATTATAGGCAGAATTCTCGTTGTTTTTAACGATATTATAGGTATATTTATAGCTATAAGTTTAGCATATCGTAAAAAATTAGCTAATTTATAGCTATAATATAGTTTACTTTTCCACTAGGGGTAATGGTCACTATTACTGTTAATTTTGTACCTCAAAATCGCAATTCAGTATCACTTTGAATTCCTGGACATTTTGCTGGCAGTAAGCGACCATTTTTTTTTATATAAAACATGTTAAATAAAGGTTCGAAAAATCGATACATTTAGAACCGAAGTGTGGGCAGTAAAACTAGCCATTATTTGTCGTGTGACTATTAACACTGGTCAGTTTATGTAACAAATATTCTAAATTCGTTATTAAAAAAGAAGAAATTAATGTTACCTTGTCAATACAAAATTCTCTTGTCGATAATTTTAAATGAGAATTTCAAATGTCATTTTAAAAAACAAAGCCATTATGACCTTAATGCATCATATTAATTCACAGGTTAAATAAAAACGTTGAGATAACCTCGATATGTATTTCAGTGTATCTGTTATTGGAAACCTGATAAAAATTTATATTTATTCAATGAAATGCTCGGGTATGAGTGCCTAATTGAGTTATCACATGTCATAGATCATTTTCATTGTTTTAAATTAGTTCAAAACTACTAAACCGATATGTCAGGATCACTTAAATAATTCATATCACGTAATTCAAGTTTGCAATGAATCACGCCTGTAAACCACCAGCAATGCATCATTGAAAGTAATGCTGGTTTAATCGCAGCGACTACAATTAATTGTGTCAACGTTACCTCATCTCGATTTCATGACATTGCTTCTCGCGATATCGTATATCTGTAAAAAAATATCACTGATAAAACAAATTAAAACCTTTTGTATTTACTACCATTTCCTTAAACTCGTGTAAAAAAATTGTGTTTAACTAGAGTCTGTCAATAATATGGCCAGTAAAAGTCTAGCTGTGGAGAATTATCTACAGGGATAATTCATTCCTTGAAATTACAAACCAAATATATAACTTTGCAGTTATATATTTTATTTACAGTTTATTTCTTCTACCTAATTTCTTAATCAATAATAATCCATAAATCCAATCTTGAAAAATCATTATAACATCAAAAATCACCACTAAGAAGAATGCTACAAGTAATCTAAACACATTATTAAATAACAATTATAATTTGTAAAAGAATTCATTAACGACATTTTCGAGTTATTTACGTTGCGTATTTAACTCATTGTGAATTAATTTATATTACAACATGATCAGGCTTTCATGCAGTACGTAATATTAGCTAGTACATTTACCGCCAGATGGACTCTTGGTTTTATATTTCCCAGCAACTGGATTGCTGTTTCGGTTTTATATAAGTCCCTGTAAAAGTTGAATAGTTTGGTGCTGAACAAAGCTACTAATGCTCCACCATTTACGCGATTATAAAAAGAATCATTTAATCGTTGAAAAAATCGATTTTATTCTTATTACATCACTGCAATCGATTAAAATTAACTAAAATTATAATGAATACCTACAATGTTATTGTTTAATTGAATAAAAGGCTGATAAGTTTCCCGATCTTCCGATTAAACGATTTCTTAGCCTTATTGCTAAGACCTGCGCTATGTTTATCAATTATTTAAAATAGCATTTCTTTTTTATTACAGCTTTGAAGGTGATTATAATATTTGTAAAAAAAATAGCAAGGACGCACTGCAATGAAAGATTTTTATAAAAAAATCATCTAATCGTTGAAAAAACGACTAATTACAGTGAGTAATCTCTTAGAATATCCCATACTTTATGTTACATATCATACAAGTTTATTACAGTCCGAGAATATTTCTATGCAGCAAAGTCTAACATTATATCGACACTTCCTATGGTAACTAGCACATCCCAAAAAGACCTATATTAATCGTCTGTTTTTAGGGTCTCAGAGTGAAACAAAATTGTCGAGGACTTGAAAAATTCGAGATGCCATTCGTATTATCGTATCGGGTATCGTCTAAGTGCATCAGATTCTGAAAGCATTTACTTTTTTTCTTATGCTTTAAAAATGACAAATTAAAATAGGCTTTTTTGAGATATGCTAGTCTTCGTATGTATTTTCCAAGTTTTTCTTCTCTTGATTAAGACTGTCAAAAAGTGTAGTATTATTTGCTAGATTTTTAGCCGCAGTTTTTCCGAGATTTACCTTTCTTCATTAAATCCAGCAAAAAATTTAGGATTTTCAAGTAGACAAAAAGATTAGTAAAGGAAGTAAAAGATTAATATTACTATATATAATTTTTGTATGTAGTAATATTGCAATGTAATAACGATAATCTTTCAAAATACTTTAATTTCAGTGAACCTTGTTAATAAATGTTTTTCACACCAAATGCAACATATTTAATGGGGTGGCCCACTATGCCCCGAAGGTTCACATTGTCCCAAGGCCCGTTATGCCCCGCTTTCCCCTACATTTATATATTTTTTTAAACCAATCATTCCAAAATTGCTTCGATTGCCCACCAAAAGTTTCTGCGCAGATCTAGAAAATGATTAAACGCCTTTGTCAGGATTTCGGGGAGCTAAGTAATTGAGAGATGAATATTGCAGTTGGTTTTAATACTTAACATGAATTAGTGCACTCGGCAAATCGAGACGCAAAGCAAATCATGCTCAGAATCGCCCGCGAGTCAACAAGACACGTACACGCAGCACATCGACGCGCCTGCATACCGGGGCGCGGGCTTAAAGCCACTCCAACATACACGCCTGCGGTGGTGCGCAGTAATTGAGTTAGGTAATATTAATGAGCTTTAAATGCCAGCCGAGGTCAAACAGTTTAATCTACTCGCGGCCGGCGCGTTTAAAATATTCGCTTTTGTTCGCAACAATCGGCATCGCCGCGCTCATGCCCAATCTGATCGCTCGATTCTGCAAATTTCTTTACTTTTCCCTGCACTATCGACGAAACGCGCGCTCGGTGATTCAGCATCGCTCGGGAAGATTGAAAATCGATGGCTGGCGCGCACTCGGGAATCTTGTCGCGAGAAAAGGACGATCGAGTCGCGCGCATCGGGGGATCAGCGTTGAGCGCGCGCCAAAACGTTCGAATAATACCGATAATAACGCCGTCGATATGCGGGGCTTATGTACATAATTTGTCACGCACCGTCGAACGCGAGAACTGCCTGTTACGCGTTTGCGAAGTGCCAGGACTTATGCGATCACACGTGCTTGCGAAGTGTTCGAGCCGTTTATGCACTGTGTTTCGATTGTATTTTGGCTAACGTTCCCTAGGAATTCATAATTGCAAGCTGCGAGCTACTAATATTAGATCATCAAAATGTTTCATTTAGGAAAATGTCCTGATATTTTAAAATTAATATTAGATCATAGAAATGTTTCATCCGGGAAAATGTCCTGCTATTTTAAAATTTTTCCTCCATGAGAATAAAGTGTCAAAAAAAGATTCATACACTTTAGGGTGCTCTATACTTTGACAACGCCCTCTATGTCTTCTATTTATAGTATAATAAATTTTGTACTATTCAAATTATTTATGTTGAAAAAGCGTTAAAGAACATATAAAAAAAAGTTTCTTTACCCAAATTTTAAGAAGCAATGCTTTATTGAGAAAAATTTTAAAAACCGCTGCCAATAGATTGGCAATTAGCTTTCTTAAACTTAATTTAATTACGTCATCTTTTTTATTAATAATAATCTAATAAAAATAAAATTTCAAAAATGCAAATTTTAATGATTGTTAAAAAAAAAATATACGGTCAAATAACTAAAAAATTTAAAATTTAAGAGACTTTGTATCAACAATCATTGAGTAAAATTTTCTAAGAGTTATCTACAAAGTTATGTCTAAAACACAGCCATTAATTTTTTCTTAAAAAATCAAAAAAATTATTTTTTTAAAAATTGGCTCGTATGATTTTAAAAAAGTTAAGAACTACGCCAGTACACTCAAAAACGAAGTTCCAAAAAAATTTCATAAAAAAAAAATTACTTTTGCGATCACAAATTGGGAATAAAGAAAATGGTTTTTTTTAGTAAATAATTTTTGTTTCAAAGACTATACTATAAAATATCTCAAAAATTGAACATTTGAAAGGTCTTGCATTAACAATCATTCAGTAAATAGTAAACTTATTTAAAGTAGAAACATATATACAGGGTCTTTCAAAACGTCCGGACGCGATTTCGATCAACCACTTATCGATGATGATTAGATTAAGCGCAAATTAATGTTAAAGATTAGCCAATCAGTGCTCCTATAACCG
>JAXIUT010000043.1:157130-169307 GCA_035586675.1 Eurytoma californica | reverse complement strand
CGAAGGTGAAAGGAACCTCTTGTAAAAATTTCAGCAAAATCCATGACCCGGAGGTGAGATACTCTCCTAGTTAGTAAGTAGAAACAGACGAATGTAGCAAGACATTATTTATTTCAAAAATTTGTAATATCTCTCTATCAAGAAATAATTTTTTATCATGTTATGATGGTTATAATAACTTTTGAGCTAAAAGAGTCTTTTTCTCTATTTTTTTTAATTCTATCTGTAGGTTTTATAGGAGCCGAACTATTATTAATTACTGAAAATTGAAGTTTTGTAGAAAAATACCTATTGTATCGAAAATTTTGAACGTCAGACCCTAAAATTTTGGTCTCTTTCATATTTTGGTATGAGATAATCGTGATTAAAGTTTCAATAAAATCTATTATCTAAACAAGTGACACTCTCCTGCTGATATCACAAAAAAATAGAATAAAAACTAAAATATTTTAAATGATTCTGTTAACACTCCATTAAACTATTACTTTCCAGTCCACTATTAATAAAAACATCCAAACGATTCAAATAAAAATTTACTTAGCATTAAGGGTAGAGTTAAGTCAGAAAAATCAAGAAAACAAAATTCTTTAATTTACAATATATTTTTATAAAAATGTAAAATATGTTTCAGTAATATAAAGATAAAGAAAAAACTCAATTTTCAGTTTATTTCAATCAATTTCTGCAGAAATGTGGTTAAAAAAGTAGTCAAAACAAGGGCTTAGCAAAAATGTCTCCTACGGGGAACCATTTATGCTAGAAATATAAATCTGAAAAATTTGAATATGTTTTTTCGAAGACTACAAATAAAAAATGCAACCTTGGATCTGTTTTTTCACTTTTTGAAAAAGAATTACATTACTAAAAAAACTAATTTTTGTTTTTTAGTAACTTAAACTAGTCCCAAAATTGCATTTTTGAATTTAGAATAAAAAGCTCACCTAGATTTGTAGCGTTCGAGGAAACATTTTCAAATTTTCCAGTTTCATGATTCTACCACAAATGGTTCCCCATAGGAGACCTTTTTGCTAAGTCCTTGTTTTTACAATTTTTGTTTTTAACTATATCTCTGCAGAAATTGATTCAAATAGGTTGAAAATTTTTCTTTTCTTTTATTTCCATACTACTTAAACATATTTACTATTCTATTCATATAGTGTAAACTACAGAATCTTTTTTCTGATTTGACTCTACCCTTAAATGCAACCCTATTGAAAAGAAATACGTAATTTTGTTACGTAACTCCTATCTTAAATTTGGGAAAAATAATAACTTTCAAACTTAATCCCCCAGTTTAGATATTATCATCCGCATGGTACTCCATAAAATGGACACGATTTTAGGTTATGAACTAATTTTTCTTAAATTACTTCAAAATAAAATCATAATAAAAAAATTACCCAAAAAAATATCACACTAATTCGAACGCATTGTTACGTACCAAAATTACGTACTTTTATTGCGTACTTTTGTTACGCAACAAAAATACGTAACAAAATTACGCATTTCTTTTTAATAGAGAACAACATATTAACATCAAAGATTTAAAAGATCACACACGCATATCATTTTGAAAAAACCTAGAAAACTAAAATTGTCCATACCCCTTAAAAAGTGCGTTGACAAAAAAGTAAAGTGCCATAAACCATTAACAACCAACGCGATAGCGTCGAGCAACTCCATTAAGGTATAAAAAAAATAAAAGCTTTGATCAGGATTTTGCCGCGGGAGTGCGCGCGTCGCATTTCGAAGCGAGCTCGCCCGCACGGACGGCCGGCGAAGGTATCGTTTTTAATTACCAAGGGTAAACGGCGCCGCGCGACTAAGTGACTCGCGGCGCTGTTTACGGAGGGCGGCGCGCATCCGCGAGCGCGAGCCTCTCCGCAAATACGCAGTCGCGCTTATTATGCTGGTCGCCGGGGCTCTGCAAATTGTTTTCCTCGGCGCATCAAATGCCCCCTACTCGGCGGCGCGGCTTACTTGCCGCGGGGGCTTTGACGGTGAACCAGCGCGCGCGCCGTGGTTGCGCTTTACCGAGGTCTATGACGGAGCCCAGCTGGTTATTAAATCAAGATCGTGGAATCATTGGTTGGATTAATTAACGGGTAAATAAATTGTATTCGTTTTGAAGTGTTTGTAATTTTCGATTTTTTTTTTACCTTTCAAGATTTATTTAGTGAGATGGCATGTGTTATTACATTTACCAGAGGCTGCGGGACATGTAGTCCCTTTTTTCAGTTATTTTCGTGAAAAAAGAGTTTAAGATTAAAAATTATATTACTATTATATATTAATAGTAGGGGAGAGCGGGGCATAGCGGGCCGTGGGGCAATGTGAACCCTCGAGGCATAGTGGGCCACCTCATTAAATATGTTTTATTTGCTGTGAAACGTATTTCTTAACAAGTCTCATTGAAAATAAAGCTATTTAAAAGAATATCATTATTACATTGGTGTATCACTATATATATCTGTTGTATATAGTAATACAGCAATGTAAAAATCATATTCATTCAAAATGCTTTATTTTCAGTGAGACTTGTTAAGAAATATGTTTCACAGCAAATTAAACATATTTAATGGGGTGGCCCACTATGCCCCGAAGGTTCATATTGCCTCACGGCCCGCTATGTCCCGCTCTCCCCTATATAATATTTTTTACTAATTTTTACCCAGCTAGAGTCATAATTCCATCTGGAGCCTCAGATATCAGTTGTCGAATATTCTTTCCTTTCACAACAGCTACAGACCACATGTTTAAACAATCCAAATGAGGCTTGGCTTAAAATGTTTGTTTTTGATATCATTTGGGCTGAAGCTACGAGTTTGTCTTTTTTTCACTTGTATCAAATACCTGATATCACACACTTAAAAATCACATTAAAAGTTAAAAATTCCATTTTTTTTACATATTTACTTTGCCCTAAAATAGAAATAAATTTATTATCCTTAGCAAATAGCTTCGGCCCTAAATTACATTAATAACAAACATTTTAAGTCAAACCTCATTTAAATTGATTAAAAACTGTGGTCTATAGCTGTCGTGAAAGGAAAGAATATTCGACAACTGATATTTAAGGTTTCATATGGAGTTATTCTCCAGCTGAGTAAAAATTAGTAAAAAATGTTATATACTATTAATATATAATACTAATATAATTTTTAATCTAAAAGTCTTTTTTTCATAAGTAAATAATTGAGAAAAGGGGCTATATGTCCCATTGTAAAATCCATTGCGTTTTGAGTGTTCGATTGTCGTAGACCATTTAATAAAATTAAGAAAGGTAATCAATTATCAACGAATAATGTATATTTCGTCAGAAAAGACGTTTATCAACAAACAGTGTATTCTTCGTCAGAAAATTTCTTTGTTATTTATATTCTATATCTGAAAATATATAATCTATAATATATATATTATAGTAAACAGATGTGTCCCATTTTAAATTCTGGAGTTAGATAATAAACCAGAATGACGATTGTTTTTTAACAAAATTATTTAATACAAATTTTGGAATAATCAAAAAATTTGAAATGATTATTTTTTTATATTTAAAGGACTGCGTACTCGAGAAGTCACTGAATGACCTTTAAAGATTTCTGAAAGTTGAACGAATGATATATAAAAACGCCCCTAAAGATTTCGCATTTTTGAAAAGATTTACAATGATTTCCAATAATATAAGGTGATGTCTAATGATTGTTATTATTTTTAATAATTTCTAATAATTACCAGTTACATTCAATATTTTTCAGCGATTTCTAAAAGATTACCTATATTTAAATTTCCAGTGATTTTGAGTGATTAGTAATTATCTCATCTATTTCCAATGATTTTTAGACAATTTCTATCATTTCCATTGATTTCCAATAATTATCTATGATTTCCAAAAGATTTCCTGTACTCCTAACTTTTTCAAGATTTGAAAAGTTGTCTACTTTGATTTCTTAATCGATTATTCAGTTGATTTCTTAGTTGATTTTTCCTTATTGTGTAACCCTCCGAATAAAGTATCAAAAAAAACATTGTAAAGATATTATAATACACTTAGCTGATTCGAAATTAATTCTGGCTCCGTTTAAGCAAATATGTATACTGAACAACTATTCAAAGGAAGAGTAATAAATTTTCAACAAAAATAAAAAAATTTAAAACAAAAAAAATGGAGTTTCCGTACATCATAAACTCCAGTATACATTGCATTTATAAATGTTCATAAAATCTGGTAAATATTTTGTAAAATAACAGGAGAAAAGCGCAGTACTGCACTAGCTTTTTCAAATCCCTTTTCCTAGTATTTTAGTACGCGTTCGAAAAAAAATATTCTGACGTAATTGCCAATAGGTATTCGAGAATAAACTTGTCTCACACAGATTTCCAATCTGCGCTAAGTTAATAGAGAGCGCAAAATGACAATTAAACGATAATTTGTTGCAAACAGATCGGCCCATTGGTATTTGGGAACTTGAATTAGATAACAGAATTCACGCAAAATATATAAGCTCGGCGGAAGAAAGAAAACGAGGTTTTCGAGTAATTGACATTTCATTAGTAGCGTCTGCGCTTTTACGCGGATAAACGGCTTGTTCTCCCCTACATTTTATACATTTTCCTCGTCGAAATCCGGATCCCATTACATTGAGTAAATAAGCGAAAAACAAGCTCGCTCGTTTTAAAAATTTAAATTTTGTTAAAATTCAAAGTTTATTCGCTGTAATTTTTCGCGTAGCATAAAGGTATCCTTATTTTTCGACGAGCAAGTTAATTGAAATATTAAACTGAATTTGAATAAACTTCTGTTGATAAATACGTACTTTTTAATTGAAAAATTTAATCCCGGCTAAAAATATTTCTGTAAATTATTGTTCATATATAATCGTAATTGGATTATGTCAATCTCTACGTAACTATAATTGATCACATACAACAATTTATAACAAAAAATGTATAGGATGCAGCACAAGTCAATAAAAACTATGAATGTTTCCCGTAATTAAAAAAATTTAGTCAATTTTAATAATTTGCAAAAATATTATTGTAATCCCTGGTTAATAATTCAATAACTATTGTTGTTTATTTCGATTGGTGTGGCTTATGAGTGGTATGCATTAAAAGAGATTAAGTTTTACTTTCAGAAGTAGAGGAATACTAAATTATTTACTAACTAAGTGCAAAAAGTTACGTAAAAAAGCAATATAATAAACTATAAAATAAAACGAATTTTTTGTATAAAAGAATATCTTATTTGCAAATAATTGACAAATTAAAATAAACAAATTAAAAACTATGTAATTTTAAAATATAATTAGAACGTATGGGAAATGCAGTTTACAAACTTTTTAACCTTGTATTTGGAGAACAGACAAGTTTTCAATTATAAGCAATTGCTTTACATAAGTTTGTAGGTTTTTCAATATTCCAAATATAACTGCACATAAATTTCGAGCAAGTAAAGATTTATTATCATTTAGCCTTTCAAATTATCGGTGCTTTTAGAGAAAAAAGTAGAGACTTGCGTTTGCTTTTTTGGTATACTCTCTAAGTTTTATGGTAACAGTATTACGGTCAAATAATGAAACGCGAAGTTTTAAAGAAAAACAACGTCAAGGACCTCTTTGTCTTGCCTGGACAATTTTTTTGGCTTTTTATTACATAAGTATTCTTTCGTAAAATCCTCTCATAAAAACAGGATGGCAGGATGTTTTGAAGCAATTAAAAGATCAATTTGATCGATTAATGTGAAACATCCGGTTGGTTGAGGCCAAAATTGAAAATGCTTTGACATTAATCTCATATTCAGAAATTCAATCATCCACAATATTTTTTTTTTTACATAAATTATGAAAAAATCATTAAGTTTTAAAATTTTCTAACTAAAGTTTGTATATTCAATAATTTAGTTTATAAATGCTAATCTGATATATTTTCCAACATCAAAAATTAGATTGCATCTTAACTTGTCGTTTACTTATTTAGTTTAATACGTTTTGTGAATATTATACAAAAAGTGCCCATATGAAATAGAAAGTATTTGTTGATATTTGAATATTTTTCTAAATTTTATTGAAAGAGTACAGAAAAATTAAGTGTGCGAAGCGCGTTTGATCTTGCTAAATATTATAAATAATCAAACAGTATTGTACACATTGTCACGGAATGTCCGCCATAAACACCCACTTTACCAGCTGCACCCAAGGAGCTATATGGTCAACAATAAAGCCTCGGTGGCTTTGTTAAATGATCGCCCGGTCAATATTTTCTTGCGTGCATCTTCAATTATAAATCATGTTTACGACGTCGCGACCGAGGCGGCCAACTGCCGCGAGCCGCGCGCAGTTCTTAAAAGTTTAAAGAAGACACCGCTAAAGGATGGTTCGGGCGCGAGTAAAAAATTTAAGTGTCCGCCTTTAAAGCGCCCGGAGCCCGACGAGCGGGCAATGAGCGCGTTCGCGAGTGGGTAATTGCATTGCGACAAGAAAACCTGCAGTTTGCATTGTGTCCGCGTGGCACAATATACTTTTTTTCGGTGGGAAAAAAAACAGAAAATAATGCTGGATCTTTCGTTGACTGCTGTTTTTTCGAGCATAAAAATTTCAAGCCTTCGTCTAATTGCAAATAATCCTGGTGGTTTATTTCTTTTCAAGCACGAGTGGTTTTACTGTAATGTTCATATTTATTCGTCTTTTTTATTATGGGAGGAAATGATATTTTAAATATAGGCGTTTTTTAGCAATCAGAGAAAATGTTTTTCAAAATTTCAAACTCAAATTTTTAGCTTACTGTCAAATACACAGTAAATAAGTGTGCATTTAGAATGTTTTTAAAAAGAACCTTTAATTCGTAGAAGATTGAATAATATATAGTTAAGATAGAACTGATAAAGAAATAAATATAGTTTATTTACAAGCATAAAAGGAAAAAGGAAAATGTAACAATCAATACATTTTCTCTGACAAAAAGATATCGTGATTTTATAAAAGGAACTCGAATTAAAAGTCACTTCGAATCACAATATTTTGCTTCCAAACTTTCAAATAAAATTTCACATTTGAATAAATTAATTTCCAATGAAGATCTTATTGATATACGATGATGCCAAGATTGTTGTAATAAAGAGAAAAATTAAGACAATAATAGAATAGAATGAGATAAGATAGGCGGATAGGATTGGATGGGATAGGATGGGATAGGATAGGATACGATGAGATAGGATGAGATAGAATGGGTCAGGATAGGATAGGATGGGATAGGATAGGATAGCATGGGATAGGATGGAATAGGATAGGATAGGATGGGATACGATGGGAAAGGATGGGATAGGATAGGATAGGATAGGATAGGATAGGATAGGATGGGATAGGATAGAATAGGATGGGATACGATGGGATAGGATGAGATAGGATGGGATAGGATGGGATAGGATGGAATAGGATAGGATAGGATGGGATAGGATGGGATAGGATAGGATAAGATAGGATGGGATAGGATAGGATGGGATGGGATATGATGGGTTAGGATGGAATAGGATGGGATAGGATAGGATAGGATGGGATACGATGGGATAGGATGGGATAGGATGGGATAGGATGGGATAAGATGGGATAGGATAGGATAGGATACGATGGGATAAGATGGGATAGGATAGAATAGGATGGGATACGATGGGGTAGAATGGAATAGGATGGGATACGTTGGGATAGGATACAATAGAAGAGGTTGTGGTACGTTGGGATAGGATAGGATGGGATAAGATATAACATGTCTTTATTGTAAATTGCAGTATCTACAAAATTAAGAAATGCAGCTACACTCGACTGACTGATTCGTTCTGACCATGTTCTAAAAAAATACAAGAAAATAAAAATTTATATACATATGATTTGTCAAGCGACGTAGTCATTTTAGAGACACGTTCGAAACGAATTTACCTCTGTGTGTACATTGCAAAAATAATATTATATAAAATGCAATTATAAAAATCTCAATCATTTTAAATCTACGATATGTTTAGATAACATCACAGCCATCTCTAAAAAAAGTAAATAATATCAAAAACTATTTTGGAAACCATAAAAGTAATATCGCACTCACACTCATTATCCTAACAAATTACATTGATTCCAATAAATTAAATGTGTATGGGAAGGAAAATTAATAAATAAATGAATATTTATTTATTATATAATATTAACAACTTTTTTCTTTCTCTAAATCTTTAATAAGTTTTTAGCATGTCTGTGCAAAAACTTAAATCTTATTACTTTACAAAATTTTAATTCTTATTGCAAATTATCCACCTACAAAAATTATCCTCGTATCGAATAACTTCTCATATCCCGGACGCATAATTCCCGCGCCATGCAGTTACTTCCTCATGCAGATTCCTAGGCGACGACATTGATTGTCCTTGAACGAGCGCCTCGATGGTGAATTTATCATAAACTCGGCCGTACCGGTACAGAGAGCTCTACTCCTTTCTCTCTCCCTCGCACCCGAGTAGCAATCATCGAGCGTCTTCGCGCCTTATTGCCTTTCGACGACGTCGTAAAAAGTCGCGCTAACGTCTTCTCCGAGCGCGACCTCGTCTCCACTCTCCGCGGATGAAGAGCCTAACGAGCCGCATAATTTATTGGCCCCCCGTGCAACCCGGAGATCGCACTTGATTACGTTTTATCTCGACGTGCACTCCCCGGCGCGGAGGCCCGGCGACGTTATTTCTTAATGAAAATCCATCGGAGACGGCGACGACGAAGCTCGCTGCAATTTTTCGTATATTGCGCGCGCGCACCCACTTGAGTGCCAGTCGTTTCACAGCTGCGGGAGCTCCCGGAGAGGTGAATGCCCGATGAGCCGCGCGTACGGCTGATTTTAGTGATATTGCGAAATTACGATTCGTTAGTTGAAACGTGCGTTTGATAATGAGATTCGAAAGTATTTTATCTTTTTTTCAGTACACTGATACTACAGTCCCAGGCAAGAAGACTACGACAAATTATTAGCAAATCTGTTTCGCGCTAGATACAATTAATCGATGGAAAAAATTTTGAGAAAATTGCAAAATCAGTTAAATTAAATTTATTAAGTTAAGTTAAATTAATATTTCTTGCATTAATAATAACAACTATAACGCTGATCTTACATTTCTAAAATCATAATTCTACGTTTTAAAAAAATAAATTCTACATTTCTTGAAAACTTTTTTACAGTATCGTATCGTATCGTATCCATAACATACGCATTTGCGATCAAATAATGCAGAGTGTGAACCTGCTCGAATAATTGCATCGGCTGTAAATGCGATGAAAAAGTGCAATCTTCAGTAATGGAACACAACGCGAGCAGAGCCCGTATAAGGAGCGTCCGTAAAAGGTCGATGAAAAAGCGTTTACATCCCATTTGAATTCCCCGCCCAGCCATGTAAATCAATCCGAGCGGTGATTATCAATCCTAATCTCGCTCGCCTCGAGTCGAGCGGGCAATTCTCGCCCGGCCGAGCTGCGAATTTTTTTTTCCGCCCCCACCCCCCAACATCCGGAAGCGGAAGAAATACCTCTCCCGCTAGTCGATCGGGGCCAGGGCCGCTGAATTCCCGCCTCCCGGCCATCCTTTCAAATATCGGACGTGATTCGATTTAGTGCATTCCGATTTAAACTTTTCTTCACCCGGGCCAGGATCCACCCACGTGACATCTTCGCGCGAGTAATTTCCGCTTGATTAAGGGGGTGGAGAGGGGTTGCAAGCTTCGGCGGAACGAGAGAAAAGGGTTAAGAGAGCCCTGTGTCACGATGATTTTCCGTCCCCTCAAGAACTTCTGGTGGTCGGTGGTGTGTGCTTTTTTTTTCTTTGCGAATCGCCGCTCTCTTCGACTTGCGCCAAACCGCAGGGGCGAAAAAAGTCAAAGCCACGGAGACGCGAGTTTTCTAATTAAATTTAATCAATGGCTAATTTGATGCCTGGTCAGGAGGCGCCCCACCGTTGGAGGTGTGATTCTAGACCTTTTTTTCATCGGGGTATCCTTGCGGAGCACGTACCTGGGTAATTACAGAGTGGAAAAGTCCGAATCATCCTTTTTTTTACATATTTAAGAAGTTCCAGTTAAATCGAGTCGGTTGGATTAAATGGGAGTCACAGATTGTAATTTTAATTCCAGGCTACCCTTCTTGTACAAGATTAGTGAAGTAAATGGACTTTGATTGGAAATGTTCATTCATGCAGGAAAAATTGTAAATTGAAAAAAGCCATTTTTGAACCTTTTTAGTGAAGACAATGAATTTGTTGATCTCAAGAAACTAGTCTTGTAAAAAAATATGGATTTGTTAGTCGTAATTGTGTCGTTTCAGTAATCTTTTTATTACCTTTTCTATAAAGTTTAGAAATGTATAGTAACTAAAGCTTTAAAAAAGGCAATAAGAAGATTGCTGAAATGTCAGGATCATCACTTCGTTGTCTTCAGCATTACTGCATGAATAAGGCCTGTTAACCATTGAAAAAAATTCTTAATAATTTATTAAACCTTTTCAGATCTCTTTTTGTAAAAAAAAACGTTTTAAAACATTTTGAATTGTTCCAGTTTCTGTTGAATTTTGATACTCGAACAAATTAACTCTTACTGGAACTTACACTTTCTCAACATATATTTCTTATAAAAAAAATTTTAGACAGGAAAAAATTGAGTGTATATCTATCGAATGAAAATCTAAAATGTTTTTTTTTCTTCTTCTAAATTATCTACTTTTTGCAATATTTAGGTAATTCAAATTTTCTGTGTTTCTACAGTAGTGACTAAATTTTTTAATGAATGTTCTGATCATATCCTTTCAATAAAATTCAGAAAAATATTTAAATATCAACTTACAGCAGGACACTTCTTTCAATTTATATTCTGCCAATAAATTTGCCAATATTGGATTGAATATTCACGTATGTGATGAATTGCAATTTTTGAGATTAGAAAATAAATCAGTACAGTATTGCATTTTTAAAAAAACATTTAGAATATAAACTGTAACATAATGATTCAAAATGATAGATACATTAAATTCTTACAAAAATGATTTGATTTGTGTCACCATTTAATCAATAATATTTTAAAGAGAGTATTACATTATTATAGTCCCATCAAATTTCAGAAAAATTATTTATTTCACCGCTACAAGCAAGTTGCCTAATCGGATTAAATTAATTTTTTGCAACCGTACCAAAAATGAGATAACCCCCCAATCCCATGTTTTTTGCCAAAGCGTTAATGAATAATCGCCTGGAGCGGCGAGAGCGCGCGGCAAGCTTGTTAAAATCGCTGGCTAACGAATTTTAAAGCGATGGCTCCGTACAGCCGATCTCGATAATTGCTTCGCTGTATTTCACAAAATGGGATAGACGCCGGCTCTATATCGACTTGTTTATCTCCCCGTAGACGCGAGGCGCGAGAAGCCTCGACTATGGGGGCTGTTGTTGAAATTTCATATTTCCCGGTTTTCCAGAGCCGATCGCCTGCGCTTGACAGCAGACGGACAGTGCGAGCCCCCTCTTAAACCCATTAAAACCCTCGGCGCCTCCGACACAACCCCCACCCCACCCCGCACCGTGTTTTCTTCTCCGGCGATTATTCCGGCTTCGCCGCCTGCCCACCCTCGGCAAATACTCCGCCTCCGATAATTGGAGCTCGCTTTTTTCCCTCTCTCTCTCTCGTTCTCTCTCTCTTTCTATCTCTATCTCTCTTCGTCGCGGTAGACGACGGATGAGAAGAGTTTGCCGAGGCTGCTGATGGCTTTTATTTTTTGTGTCTGATGCCGCTAATCGCTCGGTGATCGTACGTTGAGATATTATGAAATATATAGTAATATTGTCAAGAGTGTAGAAAAATCCTTTTTATAAAAATTTCAGTGGTATGTGATCCAGACCGTCATTCGTTTGTTAAAAAAGGCTTGTCCAAATCATCGCGTCAGAAGATAATAGAAAATTCATTGATTAGCTCCATAAAAAAATTTATATCGTTACCCTGACACTAAACTTGTCTTTAAAATCTGTCATTGTACATACTTCATTACTATTGTTTTTGTTGATCAATGTTAATTCATTATTCAATGTCAATTCATTGTTTATGTATATGGGTGATTCTCCGAGAAAGTGCAAATTTTCTTGTGTAAACTCCGTGGTAGTCAAAGCCTCTCCTTCGTT
>JAXIUT010000043.1:145967-157030 GCA_035586675.1 Eurytoma californica | reverse complement strand
CGCTTGAAATTCGCGATTTTCTACGCCACTTTCTGGCGTGAAAAGAAGCTCTTTTCATGCCAGAGTTGAAAAAAATTAATTTTCCATTCACTTTTCGCGTAAGAAAAACAGCCGATATCATGCACGTATTATGAAAAGTATGTTTTTCAAAATTTGGTTTATGAACTTATTTTTAAATATAATTAACTTACCAGGAGAATGGATATAAATGGATATAACTTTTTGATAATGGATTCTTACGAAACTTTGGGTAATATTGTGTTATATCAAAATATGAACAAATCCAATGAAAACAGTATCTAAATTGAAATCATACCAAACTTTTCATTAGACTGTTTAATTTGTTATTAATGTTCCTGTTCAAATGCTCTTACAAACTGCAGTTGCTATATTTTTACTAGAGTAGAAAAAATGCATTTATTTATTCCAATCGGCTTTTCATCGAGCAGATATAAAATCCAAGATTTTGTTAGGAAAACAATATTATTCCATAATACTTTTAATTTTCTTAATTACATATCAATTTCATTACTCTTAATAATTAATAAATATCAAAATTTCTTCAAAATCTTGAGGTAAACTTTGTAAGCTCAGGAGAATGTGATTTTCCTTTCTTTACATTTAAAACGAAGATTCGTGTAATTTATGATCTCCGCAGAATATTTCACGGAGGTTGGTTTTGATAAATTACATAAAAGTCAGGCGCAAACGAGGTGCGGGCTTCGAACAAGTTTGAACCAATTTAGAAGTTAGCGCTACACTGGATAGTAAAGAGTTTACTTTCGGTTAGAATGACGACTACTCGGTGGTTTTATTTTGAATTTCAAAGAGTACTTTATTCCTAAATACGCGGAAGATACTTGTCCTGTTAATTTCAACAAATTTATTCTCAGATTTTTTAAGATATATTAATTCTCTCAGACTTGAATTTATTCACGCAAGAAAAAATTCTGAAAAAATATTCAAATCCTTTTTTAGTAAACTTTTTCAATTTTTGAAACTTTTTTTTATGTTTATCTTTTTATTTTCTGTTGAGTCTGAATAATCTATAGCCCCAGTGCAAGACAGGAAATTATTCACTCTAATTTAATCCATGTTTCGCGAAATTTAAAAAGGATAGTTATGTGTACTCTATTTGCATTAGGTCTGAAAGGGTCAACTCTTCTTACACATGTACATAGAATTGTTTTATTTTTGTAATAACTTTTTCAAAAAATAAATCCAAAAAATTCTTTAAATTTACTATTTTGCATTTTTTATAACATTACATTTCTTTAAATATTTCTTCTTATAAAAAAATCACCTAAATGCAAACTTGATGATAGGTACAAAGTGCAATAAAGTGCAAGAAGTTAAAAAACGTACAATTTCTCGTTTGATTCGATTATTTCTATAAATTGTGAATAGCCGTTAGAGTCTTATTCATTGAGTTGATCGATACTCGATCTTATAAATTTATTAAAATAGAATAAAATATTTGAAAATCTTAAAATATATTTGTTTCGATTACCACTAATTTTTAATCGACGCCTCAATTAATTAACATCCTTTTTGTAAGCTTATCTCAAGTTTAACACCGCCGGAAGTAAATCTATCTCACGCAATAATTATACCTCTCGAAAAAATAAAAGAGAGAATCTTTTAACAACTTTCGAAGTACCTCCGTAGCCCTCGAGATCGGCCGGAGGTGTCAATTCCCTCGAGAGAGCTTTCAATCTTTTTATGACATTGCAATTGGATTCAAAGGCTCGCGGCCGTCGTAAATTTGCGCGGCGATAAAAAAAGCTCGGACAAGCGAATAAAACAAGTTTGTTGCGCTCGCCTCAACGTCGTAAAGAAAAAAACAAACTTTCCATCGCAAACAGACCGACAGCCTCCCTCATTAAATACTTCTTATCTTCCCCTCGTCGCCTCTCGATATACCTCCAGCAACGAGGCGCATAAAAAAAAAGAAAAGTTTCGTACTGGAAAAAGCTAAAAATGCTCAAAATCCAAGTCCCAGTTATTTCAGCACTCGGGTACAGAAATTTCAGTGCCTACCTACCGGTAGAGCTCGCAATAACTTGTAGCTTCAGAAGCCACTGCTTGAGCGCTCAAGCACACGGAGAGAATTGTTGGATAAAAATGACCAAACTGTGTCATATTTCTACCAGGGTATTGACATTTTTTAAGTGAATTTGACATTTTCATATTTAGAGAGTGCACATCATTTTGATCATATTATTTTGGATGAAAATCACCAAATAATGACCTAATGACCATGTGCTATTTTGGCATGATTTTCAGATGATCATCAGCTGAGCTTTTTCAGCAGGAAAGACGCAATCTAAACGCACCATTATCCTTTTTTTTCAGTGCGTCGGAAAATCAAGGGGCTCACGCAGATTCCTCGGGCTCGTTAATCGAACAATTAGCGGGGGCGTTGCGAGCGACAGCCCGGGCAAAATGCGGCTCTAAAAAGGAGCGACCCGCGCGTGAACACGAGGTGAAATCGAGTTAACGCCCGCAGTAAAACCTCTCGGACAAACTCGCCCTCCCATCTCTCTGGCTCTCTCTCTCTCTCTCTCTCTCTCTCTCTCTCTCTCTCTCCCGCCTTTCCTCGTGAGCAGCGCTTTAGCACCTCCGCGGGAACCGCAGCCCGGCAGTATAACTCGAGAGCGTGAGAGGTGGTTGCACGGAGATTCGCGCCGTCCGTCTCGGGGTCGTATCCGCTCATTTTATAACTCCGCTGAGTATCTTTTCCGGGCCGGAAATGACGGGGCTTAAATTTCTTACGAAATAGGGATACAACGCGTCGGGAGGCGCCGAGCCGAGATCGCAATGTCCCAATTAAAGTTCTTCGACTGCGCGCGCGGATACTGTGTATATGTTTGTTTAGCCGAATTACTTTTTGATTGAGCTTAATGCAGGTCGAATGTACAGTTCAACGGGGTGACTACACCACGAGTAAATGTACGATGAAGAAATTCGTTATTTATACTATAAGATTTTAAAATTAAAAAAGAATAAGTTATTACATAAGCTTTAAGTCATTAAAATTCATTAGGTGCGCAGGTTTTATTTGTAAACTAACCAGGATAGTGTCAATCTTTTGAGTCACCGATTTATTTAAAACTCTTTAACTTTTTTTTCTATACTCTAAAAATAATAGGCGAATAATCGATTTTTCTTTATCGAAATTCAAAGTCGAAAAATTTTCGATAAGACAATATCCTAATCTATTTAATATCCTTGTAGACTATCCATCCATTTGTAATATCCATTCTAGTACTCATTTTTAGTATATTATTATCGAGCTTTATTTAAATTAAACGTTAGTGATAACAACTTTGGCAAATGCAGTTGCATTTCTGAGAAAATTAATACAAAAATAGCATCATTATAAGTTTATAATGAAATTTTTTAAAGTATCGTTTAATTTTTTAGTTAGTTTTCTTCAAAAGTGCACTTTTATTAAACACTTTTAGCCGTTTTTATTGACAAAGTAACCACTCGTTAAGAAGATTTGAGCATACTAATTACAAGCGACGTCGTTCTTTGAAAGCAAAGGCTGCTCGGGAGCGCTTTTATCGCGCGGCTCATTCTGTCTTTCTTCCTCTCTCGCCGCCAAAGTGACCCGCTTTATTAAGCTTCCTTTTATTTCGTGCATGCGCTGATCGCACACCATAGTACTGAGTAATAGGGACGAAATATGAGGTAATTATGAGTAAAAAGACAAAATGGAAGTGATAAATAATTGTATTATCATTTTACTTTGATTCTAACTAATTTTACTGATGCAAAATTTTAAAGCAGAAATGAAAAATTTAAAAGCAAAAAGACCTATATGTATACCATTAAACATTTTTTTAAATAAAAATGTACTAAAATTTATAGCGTCTTCGTGCATAAAAATGTCCTTAATATAATAATGCATTTTTAAAAGGAGTTTTTAACTAATTTAACTAATTTTTATTAACTGCATTGTATAATAAGAAACTGAAATTAACCTTTCATAAGAGCCTGTGTTAAAAGTGTAATGATCAAAATTCTGATATCTTATTAATAGATGCTCCTGGATCCTGAAATATTTAACTGAGCCCTTTTTACGCGCATGTTATAGCGTACCGAATTTCATCAATTTCTGTTTCACATTCATATAAAGAAAGCTTTCAGACAGCAAACCATTTTCTTTTTTATATTTCAGATTTTTCCAGCTTCGGGGAGTCCAAAAAACTATTTATTAAAAAATATTTAGATTCATATGCAGACAAGTACGCACATATACTGTTTTCCCGCAAAACTACTTTTAAACGACAATGATGGATTTTTTCAAATTTTACACACAAGTTGAATTCCGTTGTTCGTTTCCCACTTGAAAATTATAATGGTTTTTATAAATTAGTATCAATTTTAGGTAAATTTAACCCATTATTAAAACCCATTATAAAAACGTCACATATTAACTTTATATTTCTGCACAAATTGATTTTCATTTCCGAGTTACATTTGCGTTTACTTTCAGCATATAAGATGTTGTTCCGAGATTTTCAATGATTGAAAATTGATATACCGTATTTAGGTACATTTTAAAACCGTGTATCCGTGCCAAATTTTTAATACATGTGTCATTGAATTATTTAAACCGTGATTGAAAATTTCCAGCGTTTTCATTTAAAGATTATTTAATTTATTTAAAGATTAATTTGGATTTAAAGGCAATTTAAGCAATAATGAAAAAATTCATATTTTTGATTGCCCTTACTTTTGTAGTAGTGATCTCTATAAGAAGGCATTATGCCAGTGCAGATGGCAGCATTTTTTCAATTATCTAGTTAATAAATTATTTCTGAATTTAAAAAAAGTATAAGTAAAACATCCGATCATTATTCACGTATTTTATCTCTCATTGACTGTTACAGTCAATCCACCATCTTTTATATTAAGTGTTTATAATGAATTAAAATCTTTCTCTCATAATTTTTTTACTTTTTCACGAGTGCAACGAAATTGTGTCAGTGCAATTGGTAGCGTTTTTTAATAGTAAAGATGATCAAACTCCTCGAATAAGTCGACAAAAGAAATGTGCAATGAATGCGCAAGAAACTATTTCAATAGTCGAACTTCCGCGGGAAAATGCAAAGACTCGCTTTCCGCTGAAAATTCCGCAGCCTCTTAGCACTTCGATTCCGAATTCGAGGAAAGATCGGGTTCCGGGGTCGGTGGTGGGGGTCCGGGTGTGGGATGCAGGGAAGGAAAAGCGAGAACGATCGCAATCAGGCCGGCTCGTAAAGTGATCCGCGGGCGCGGCCGTGGAAGCTTGCGGCGTGCCAGCGATTTTGAGGTTGCACGCGCGTGCCCCGAATTCCCCCGGCCGAGAGGATCCTCGGGCGCGCGAGCTTCGCCTCGCTCAAAATCACGGGGATGCGGCGTTTAATGACTACCTTCTGCGTCGTTTAATGGCCTCTGTGCTGGCCGGCGCTCGCCTCCTCGCGGACCTTTGTCGTCAACGCTTTTTAACGCTGATTCCGAGTCTTTTAAGTCGATGGCCGCAGCGAGTGTTTTAAGGGGCTATACCAGTGTGACACTTTCAAAATAAATTTTTTTTTGTCTTATTCGACAGTTTATACTTTCCAGAATATCCTGTAAAATTTTCAAGGCCGTATCTCTAATACTTTCCGAATGGCAGCCTTCTAAAGCGCAACCGCTCGCAGGTATTGGCAAAGAAAATTACCACCGCGGGAACGGTGGCGCTAGTAAAAGTGCACCCTCTCGGCGTCCATATTAGATTTTTTAACCTAATAAATATATATGTATACATAAAAAATGGCGGCCGAGAGGATGCAACACCAGAGGGCGTATGCTTATTTTAAACTTCCAATAAACTGCTCCACCTGCCTAGGAACGGAGCTTCGGAACTGATGTGTTGTTACCCGAATCTTTTGCATTGTAAACGGTACGTAAGAGGGGAGGAGGGGGGCTAGAAATAGGGTCGATTGTATAGCTGATTAGCAGTTTTTATGGCAAATAGGGGAAAGCGGGGCACAGCGGGCCATGGGGCAATGTGATCCTTCGGGACATAGTGGGCCACCCCATTAAAAATGTTGCATTTGGCGTGAAAAACATTTATTAACAAGTTTCATTCAAATTAAAGCATTTTGAAAGATTGTCATTATTACATTGCAGTATTACTATATATACAAAAATTATATATAGGTAGTAATACTGCAAAATCAATTTTAAGCCAATGCTAATAAATGTATAATTGATTATCTTTCATTTGTAATGCTGAATTTTTTTAAAGCTTTCATCGCATTAGAAACTTTTTCTTTCATTTGTAAATAAATATCGATTGAAAACAAGCAGAAAATCAAACCACGCAAGACACAAAGGCATAAAATTAATCTCGTGATTAGGGGGGAGTGGCGAGAGGGGGATAAAAAAAACTTTTAGGTTATGCTTACCGGATCTAAAATTTGAGATAAAAATCTATCATGCCTGCATCGACATTTTATTTATTGAAACAATGTAATAGACTTTTAAGAAATTCGATAAAATGATTGAGTCAGTTATTCCAATATCAAATTAATTTTACTTTTGATTACGCATTGTAAAATGAAAGCTCACCATTTTTTATATTTACTATAGTAATTTCAATTTTAATTAAGAATATAATTATATATTTCAATAAATTTTATAAATGTTAATTCCCCTGCTTAAGAATATTTGTTTTAATTCTTTTCGAGTATATACACATCGGATAAGCCGTTGTGTAAATTGGCCGAAAGAGGTGTAAAACCAAGATAAATTGCACTCTCGTATGCATATTCTCACAGAGTATACCTTCATTTACATACAAAATTTCATTGGAATATCTTGAGTAATCCCCAAGCATCGCTGCGGTAAGGCATATATACACTCACAGTTATAATAATTGTTCATACGTACACTCGAAGATATTTCAAATTTCCTTACGGCCGTTTAATCAAATTTTCCCGCCACGCCAGCTAATTTCGCGAGAATTTACATCTATTGAAATCCACCCGAAATTAAGCGGGCACGCTTAAAATGCGCCTATTTAATGTAGCATTCGAAAATCTCGTCGCAATTAAACGAAACGTAAGAAATTCCCTCCGAGCGTAAAATATCGGATAGCACGTTGTTTTCGCGAAACTCAATAACGCATTTAGCGCTAAAATGAATATTCCCCGCGTGGGGAAATTTCGCAACTGTCGAAATTTCGCCGCTGCGTCCGTCCCCGGACGAGGCGCAGCTGCCAAAAAATGTATCGTCAACAATGAAGCGGTTGTCCGTCTCGCGCGTCGCGACGCCTAAAATATATAAATCGCACACGGCCAGCAAATCATGGAAATCGAGATTAGCCGGTCGACCCGAATTTGCCGTCTTCTTCAATTTTTCATTTGCGCATGTTTACCTTAACTCTTCCACTTGAACTTTAGGTTCTGATAAAAGAATTTCTTTTAGCGGTGCCATTAATTTTTTAAATAAATAATTTTAAAAAATTACTCAACTACATCGTAGATTTTCGTATTTTATTTATGAATTTATTTATCATAGATTTTTCAAGATTTATAAGATTTTCTAAAAATTATCAAAGATTTAAGTCAACAAAATGTTATTATTTTTAAATTAAAAATTAATAGAATGAAGCATCAATTCATGTTTGAGGAAACTACGTGCCAATTGTGTTTGTTTTTCGGGAAAATTGTGTTTAATAATCCTTTTTTACGAAAATATGTGTTGTGAAAAGTCTACTGTAATTGTTTTAGCATACGTCACTTAATTAAATAACTTCACTTTAAAATGATTTCGCAACATCTTTACAGCTTCGCAGCATCTTCGCAGCTTCTTCTTTTCAGAAAGAAATGAATAGTAAACTATATTTTAGCACTCGTTTAAAAAATAAAATAAAATAACATAAAAATATAGTATATTTACCCACCAAGGGAGGGAAAATAAAGAATGTCGTTTCTTTGTTTACTCCCATGGTGCGTATACTATTTTTCACCACCACCGAGTGGAAATTACCATACCTTCAAAACGCCGCCGGGGGGAATGTGGTACTTCCCGCGAGGGTGTGGTGAAAAAATTATATTACATAATATAGTAGTGAATTCAGGATCATGTTGATTTATCATATATAAAGATATGATCGTTTCAGATTTTAATAATAAATAAAACTTAATTCAGTATCTATTCTTATGAAATAGGACGATTGAAAAAAAATGGATTTATTATTTTTGTATTTCTGATGCAGCCTTCGAACTGTCACAATAATGCCTAATTGCACTAACATCTGCTTCCGTTGTGATTTATCGAATCGCAACAAACTCGAAGTAAAATTCTCTCGGTTCAGATGTTGATTATTTATCTTGAGCGGTATGAGATGAGCCAGAAACTCCACCTAGACTCGTTCGGACCATTTTAATTTTGATGTCCTATTTCGCGATGTAAACATCAATTCCACGAATTTTCTTTATTTATAATGCGCTCGTACTATTTTATAAACTAAAAAATTGACCGTAGTTAATTTGAAGATGCTTCATTTAATTGTTTGATATAAATTCAAATTAAATTATCATGTTAGTAATATATTCCCAATTTTTATATGTTATTACTTTTTATTTTTATTCATGATTCTACAATTGTGCACGAAAAATTGCTACTAACAGTAGTTAATAGTAACTAAAGTAAAGCGATTATTGTTATTCAATAAACGTTATTATTTTACATAGTCACTTTACTATAGTTTTTCAGTTGTCGGGTGGAGTTTGCACACATGAGGGAAGCAAGTGCGAAAAGGTCACATGAGGTCATTTATTAGTTGCAAATAGCCATTAAAAAACTAATATCCCTGTCCTATTCTACAACATTCATAAGTCTGAAAGTCTAAGAAATGCGCAGCATGCAACGCCTTGAATATTGAATTTAGTTTAAGATAATATAAGCCATCACAAATGTCATATGTTACGAGTATTAAATGCTTATTAAGAACACTTGTATTATACTAGGAACCTCACAAGTGCATTACACAATGTACTCGTAGTTCTTCACGACACGGCCACGTCCATTAAATGCTCGTAAAAATTAAATGATCCGGACTTTTATACAATCAAGCCTCTATGTCTATGAATCTACATATCTATAATTGATCATTGCATAATCATCTAAAATTATAAGCAATAATAAATAATCACGTCCAGTACAAAAATTTTGTTGAAAAAAGAGTTTCAAAATATATCATACGCAATCTAATATGATTATGTATAAGTACATCTCGTCGTACACTTGACCGGAATAAATTCTTGCGGAAGATCCTCGTAAATGGCGAAGTATTCAATATAAATAACGAAGTTAAATATCGACTACCTCGAAAATTTAAAAAAAAGGATAAAATAAAGAAAAAAAAGAATCTCCAGATTTTTATGAAAATTTTGAAAAAGAGTGCATAAGAAAAATATTCAAAAATTGTCATATTCGGTATTTTGTGTAGTCATGAATAATTATAAAAAGTAGGAACAAATTCACTTGCTCATCGTCTATTATAATTCTATTAAAGCAAGTATCTACGTTTGCAAATTAGTGAAGCCGAGAGTCAGGATGTTACGAGTCCTGTACACGTAGAATTTCAGAGTGTAGTGCTTTCATTTATATCGAGAGGGTAGCTGCGGGGAAATCGATTTATTCGCGGTAGCCTGATCTTTGACCCGGACGTTCCACTAATTTCAACGATGCTAGTGTCGATAGTACTCTATCAATTATACATTTTCTGCTTGCTTTCATTCATAATTTGAATTAGAACTTTAAATATGCTTCCAGTTTTATTGCGGATATTTAAAAAATTATGAAAATGGGTCAGCTGTAAGGAGATAATATTGATTATAAAATATAACCAATATAAAGGATATTTTGGTTATTTTAGTATTTAATTTTTGTAGAATAAATTACTAAAAATTGTTACGTTATCTTTTTGAAAAATTTTATTCGCATAAAGACATAAATAAATTTAATTAGTGAAGTATTAAGCTTCCTTATAACTACGTTATAAAAAATATTGCAAGCACGTATGAAAAATGCTATCGGATCGGATCATATGAAATCGATCGGAAGAAATATCGAAGACTAATTGACACATATTTTTTCAATTTAAAGTATTTAAAGTAGTCTCTTTCAGTTTATTGTGTAATCAAGCTTACACTTTTAGGCATCAGTGACCACTTTTTCAATTTACGTCAGTATCTAAGACTGAGTTTCAGTTCACAACCAGTCGTTTAAAACGATTTTGGAACACTCTTCCGGTGAGAATGACTAATACTTCTTAAATTGGAACTTTAAAAACTGCACTGCTCTCTTTTCACTCTTGTTGTTTACGTTTATTTTTATTTATATTTTTATTTTATTATTTGTTATATTCCAATTGTAATAGTCTTTTATAATGACTAAAAAAATAAGAAAAATTATGAATAATTAAATAAAATTAATGATTATTAACCAAGATACATGTGAGATTCAAAATTTCACCTCCAACCTTTATTTTATCCCTTCTTTAGAAGGAATAAAAAATGGATTAAAATTGAAATTAAAATTAATTTCGGCAATATATAATTAGCAAGCTTAATAGAAAACGTCAAGAATATATTTCGACGAAAACACTGAGGAATTATGCTTAGGTCTTTAAATAACTCCTTCGAGAATTACTTAAGTGATACTGCGGATAAAATGTTCAGTCTAATTAAAATCTATTTTCTTTCTTAAAACAGTATCAGCAGTAAATTTTGATCTTTCAGTCTCTATTTTCAACCCTTAGCAAATCTGAAATGTTAAATGGATCAAAAAACGAAATTTATCGTAATTCGCTAAAAAATTAACCGTTACCAATCTAAAATTTAGAAAAAAATATATTGAAAATCGATATATCGGTTACGTATAATAAAACCGTAAATTTCAACTTTCAGTCTCTATTCAACCCTTAGCATATCTCAAATGTTATTTGTATCAAAAAACGAAATTTATCGTAATTCGCTAAAAAATTAACCGTTACCAATCTAAAATTTAGAAAAAAA
>JAXIUT010000043.1:122480-133043 GCA_035586675.1 Eurytoma californica | reverse complement strand
GAAATGACGTTAAAAAAGGTCCGAAATTGTAGCATCAAGATAACGTCATTTAATGACGTCATTTTATAACGTCATTTTTTAACGTCATTTTTAGCAATAGGGTTTTATGATTACTATTTATTCAATTTCCGGTCCGGATTTCCTACATCGAAACGCTATATTTAAAAAAGTAGAAACTATATTTTGCATATTTTTTATATTTTTCAAATTCGACTTTAGACATAAGAGCGTAGCGCAATCGGATGAGAAAATAGTATTTATCTGGCGTGCTCGGGAGATAATTATTGGCTTAGTGGGGCAGTTTTGTCGCTCGAGACGAATAATTGACTGTTGAATGAGCCAGAGATAATATTTTTCAGTTCAAGAGCCTCAAAATGGTGTTTGAAACATCGATTTTGAGGTTAGACTACTAAAAAAATATTGTACAAGACTGTACCCGAAAGCTACCGAGCGGAGCCGATCCGGGCCGAGCGCTTTCCCCCTCTCCATTTTCTTCTTCTATCCTTCTTCCTCGCACGTGCAAGCAGTTGAAAATTCCATGAGAATTCGAACTTTGTACCAAGGATATTTTACACAGTTACCGGGCAAACGTTTTGACTTTCATTTGCAATTGTTCTTTATACTAAGAAAAATGATGCGTTAGTTTTTTATAAAATTTCTATAGCGCATTTTTTGTCACGTGTAGTAAAACGCTTTCTACGGCACCTTCCTCTATAAGGGGCTGCATAAAATATACCTATTTTAAACAGTCATATCTCCAGCTTTTTTCGGGAATATTGGTTGAAATTTTAATTGTGCACAGATAATTTTTTAAAAAACCCCACGGTTAAATTTTTATAAGGATGAATTTTTTTAAGTTCCTTGAACATAACGTAATTTGATCCAACGCATTATAGCCTTTGACATAATGAAAATTAATAAACTGCATCTTTAGCCGATACCATCTTCATTTCACTAATAAAGAAACAGTCCACGCACTTTTTGATCCTCTCGGGGCTTAATCCTTGGACGAAATGGTGGGTGCATTTTGTCATCCTATCCGTTCTCAAACTAACAAGCTGCGAAATGCCGGGGCAGCGCGACGTAGTAACTCGTTTGCCCGGCAAGGTGACTTTAATGAAACTTGCCGGTATTATCTCTCCCTCTTTCCGCCTCTTTTTTTCTTCACCCTCGTACCACGCATTTTTTGTCGTCGTTGCCGTTGTTCTCCGGTCCTCTTACCCGGTAATGAGGTATTTTCTGTTTTTCCACTTTTTTTTCGTTCAAAAAGAGCCCCGGTAATTTAAGGAGCCTGTTTATTAGGCTTTTCCTCGCTCGCACCCCTTTACTCGGCTTTTGCTTATAATTGTTCTCACCGCGCTTTGTAATCGCTAAGTGGTTTATTAAGGCGTGGAGTCGTATGCAGTGCCATGGCTAATTCACTAAACGCCCGCTCGTTAACCATTTTTTCCTTGCGAGTGCAGCGAGAAAAAAAGAAAAAGAAATGAAGCCTTGTTGTCGTGACATTTTTTTAAGCTCCAGTTTGACAGTCCCGTTTCAATTCGCATTCCGCTTAACATAATACTTATTCAGAAAAATTAAAATTAAAATTCATTTACATTTTCATGCTTCGTCTTTTTATTTTAAACGTAAATTCTTCAAATAATAAGACTTAAAATTCGATATTTTTTGAAACTTATGTTTTTACCTTATAAATATGTATGTAAAAAGAATAGTATAATATAATATTTGAATACCTACTATTTACCTTTAATATTTTGGCTAAATAAATTTTGAAACTAATTTATAAAATTTATTATGTTTCAGGTAAGTTTAAACTCCGCACTACAGTCAGACACTTTACAGATATGAGAAAGTTTAAGTAAGTATACAGCGATATGAAATATAGTTTATTTACTTGACTTTTTACGTGACTCTTTCATGCATAATATCAAAACAATTTAACTTTCCCGCTCTCAATTTATCTTCATCTTGTTTTGAATGTCTATTTGAGTTTACAATTTATTTGGTGCAGAAAAAAGGAAGAATGATATGAAGTTTGCTTATAGAAGGCCAATAAATTGCGTTACAAGTTTTACACGAGTTTCATCGATTCCGAAACGAACTCGAAAATTAGATTTACACGGAGAAAAGTTCGGCGCCGCCGAGGCTTGACCTATTGGCTTTTACTAAAACCTGTTCCCGATGCTATCTCACCAAAGCACTGGCTAGATCACCAATTGAAACTTTTCGATCAATCGACAAATTTTTAATATCAGAAATATAATGAAATATATTATTAAAAAAAATTATTTTTTTTTATCGTCGCTTCTCTTAAAAAAAAATACTAAAATTAAATGACTTAACTGAGGCCAAGTCAGGGAGAAATGCAAAAAAATAAATTGAGTTTTTATAAGTCCAAAATTTATCTTTTTGTATACTTTCTTAAAAAAAATATTTTACTTTTTTTGAAAGTATATATAAAAACTAACCTTCACAGACTTATTCCCATTAGTGAATGTGTATGAGTCACATGAATGTGGATTTTGGATCTGATCTCATCGACGAAAACATGTACCATAGACTTCCTCTAGAACCATTCATCGAATGAGCTGAAATTTTCAGGACATCCTCTTATTATTTTTCTTCATGGAATGAGCGTCATAGATTACAACAGAAACATTCAATAGTTTTAATTAATGGCTCACACATGACATCCAGAATTTTTTTAAATTTTAATCATTTAGAACATTTTTTATCTTATTTTTTTTTATATTAGAATATATTGGTTATTTAAAATCTACATCGCTGTAAAGAAATGTAGAAAGATCTGCAAATTTCAAATTATTCGATGCAGTAGTTCCAGAGTCTACAGTACATGAGTTTTCATCAATGAAATGAGATCCAAAATCTAGTGGCCCGTACATACTTGCTAATGGGAATAAATAAATTTGTGATGAATGAAAAGGTTAGTTTTTTTATACTTTCATGGAGTATAAAAATAGTTTTAAGTAAATACACAAAAGAATTTTTTGGGCTGCCTTTTCTTTTTTTATTTTATATTTAACCAAGACTAGCCCCCTTAATAAAAGGGGTTTAGTTCATTGTTTGTACAATCAGTTATGTTAAATAAACGTGTGCTAGATAAACTTCAATATTTTGCAGATTTTTTAGCTAGCAAATAAAAATATACGCCGTGTAGCTCAAAATAGCCTTTTTTTTTTTATTTTTGTGTAACAAAGTTAAATTCTGTTCTCCCGGCCTTTTGTCGGAAATGTGGAGTTGTTCATTTTGTGGAGTATCAATCAATCAATGAATAGTAATAAAATTTATTTTACAATATTTCTGTGACATTTGTTAATAATATTCGAATGAGAATTTAATTTTCAGTATTTGTAAATTTTATTTTCCTAACGGGAAATTCCTAACAGAATAATTTTTCTAAGTACTTATTATCTTTCTTTTGCGACCGTTACACTTAAATTTATAAAATCAAACATTAATATAATTATTTATTTAGTGAATATCGTTTATTGTTTAAATTTTGTAAATTTAAATATTTATTTAATTTATTATCGCAAATTCTAGCCAAAAGATTAGCATATCGCACAAAATGAGCTTCAAATTTCAGGCTAGAAAATGTTTTATTTCTCTATCAGGAACATTTTTTTCAATACTTCATTATCTTTTATCGTTTTTTTCTGAAGATGTTTCTAAAAAATTAACTTAAATTTCTTGAATTTTCGAAATAAATACTGTAACATTAATATTTATAGAAAATTTATGGTCATTGAATATCTATTATTTCAGGTAGGCCCCTCTAAATGCCGGTCTAAAAACCCCCCGCCCTTCGCTAAATCCGACAATGCCTCAATAGGTAACCTTTTCAAGTAACATCAGGACACATTAAAAGTGCGTAAAACTAGTCGAACGTAAATTTATTTTTCGAAACAGCCTATAGAATAATTATCCGAGTGACAAAAGATAGGACATTATTCATCGAGAAAAATAACTTTGTAATAGGATATATCGCAAATTTTTCGGACAAAAGTTTTGATTTTAATTTATAATGATTCCTTGTCCTACTAAGAATAAAGTGTTTGTTTTTCGTAAGGATTATGTCAAGCATTTTTTCAGTCACGGTTTAAGGAGGTTCAGTGGTATCATGCGGGAGGCAAGGAAAGCGGGGTCCCCTCTCTCCCCGACAGCGGCTCCTCGCTCACCGCGCGCCCCCTCCGCAGCCAACAAACTCGATGTTTTGTTTACGTTCTCGCTGTTTCTTTTTAATTGCCTAGTAAGCAATTAACAGCCGGAAAGCATTTTCATTCCTGAATTGTTTTTCCATAGAACTACAATTGTTTTAACTACATCTCTACACTTATTATCCCGAATAAAAATTATCGTAAAAGCATAAGTTTCCTAACCTCTCTTTTCCATAAGAGCCCATGTTAAAAATTCAATTTTACTGTTTTGCCGAAAGTGTCAAGTAGGTCGCCCTTTTCATCAGGATTATAGTAATTTTTATTACGCATTTTTCTCAGTGCACGTGAACCGAACAGTCGAAGAACGAAAAAAAGGAGCCGCATAAATAACGAATAATGTTCCACGTCTCTTCTTCTTAAGGTTAGGTTGGCTCCGAAATTCGTACGGCCAGGTTCCACGTCTCATTCGAGTTTTTCCCATCTAACTCGCGTGCGCACGCCTCAAAATACCCCAGCGGCGGCGCCGAACTTTTTCTCCCCGCTGGGCATTGAGATGCATGTAATGCGCGCAGAATTCGCCGCGGCGCCCGTGCACAAGTCGGCGAGTTGCGCAAGAACGAGGCCAGGTGCCGACCGGCCGAGGAGATGAGATTACGAAGGTGTTAAAAAGGAATAACGAAAGGAGAATTTTGTTTAAAATATAGCCGGGACGCGTCGCGCGAACTTCGATGCGGAAATACGCGAAACTTTCAACGGGATTATTTAGCAAACCTTGTTTACGATAATTTAGTACTTGAATTAATTTAATTAATCAAATTAGCTTAATCTTCTTTATCGTAGTAAAAATGTAACTAAAAAAGGAAATGACTCTGGAAACGTTATTTAGAAAAATTTTTTATTACTTAGGTTTTGGTGAAATTTTACGAAAAAACATCGATTTTCGTAGAACAGTGCACATTTTCAGATTATGTTTTTTGTTTACATAGCCTTCAGCAGTCGAGAATACTTTAAATATATTTTTAACTATAAATTAGCTATTTTCTATCTAGAAAATAACTAATCGATAGCTAATAAAAGTTAGCTAATTATTAATACCTTGACTATAAAAGATGCTTTATTTTCCACCAGGGTGACCGCACTGAATTACCCTAGTGGAATTTTATGTCCGAATTGACACACTTGAACACAGTTTTACACACTTTTACACTTTTTTATATATACTTTTGTACACTATTACACACTTTCAAATTTTCGGTGGGAAATTTCCAAATTTCCTACGCAAAAATATATAAAAATGTTCATAAATGTATACAAATGTTTAAAAGTGTACTAAACTGTACAAAAATGTGTATAAGTGGGAAAAAATATATAAAAGTGTGTATAAATGTTAGTCCAGTCAAATTGAATAAAAACGTTCAAATATTTGTAAACAGCAGGATTGTTGCACAATCTTATAGGCAACATGTGTAGGATCAATCCTACATAGATACAACTCCACATTTTAACCCAGGTAATTGTTTAAACAATGAGTAAAGTATGGTAAAAACAGTTTTTCCGAAATAAATAATAGCGCATTCATTATAGCGAAATAAAAAAATATACAGTAATAGAGCTTAAAAATACGTGTAAAATGAACTGTATAACTTTGCAACCTGACAATTTGTTTAGTTGTCAAAAATTAAAAGCAGCCTAAAAATGGCCATATTTAGCATTAACCAATTTATTTAAAAAGAAGTTGATCATGCTTCGTAATTCTCAGAAAATGTAGCTTTTGTCACCCTTAATATGTGTGCAAAATTTCAAATCGTTATCTCTAATAGTTTTGTTATAACAAATTATATGGCTCAAAAAGGGTAATTTTCAAAGGACTGTAACTGTTGTTCTGCGCAACTCACAGGTTCCAATCGATATGTTTCGTAAAAAGCGAGACTTAAATTTTCATGTACAATTAAAATAACAAACAAAATTTAATAATTGAATAGTTAAAAATAAGGTAAAACTGGATGCTCCATTTTTTTATAAACAAAGATAAAAACATAATAAAAATTTTAAAGATTCGAAATATAGTTTTGACAGTTCAGTAGCTCATATTTTTCTCCAAATTTAAAAACAAAAAAGTTTTTGCTAGGACAATTTGCAACAGCGATAATTTTTTTTTTTTTTTTTTTTTGAAAATTCACTGAAGCTTTAATTGTTTATTTTGAGAGTCGAACTTGCGGGATCGTAAAGTCAAAAAGTTGAAGTTTTATAAAAAAAATGTTCGGCTATGATAAGGTAAATAATATTTTCAAGAATTGCTTTTTACTGCAATTGTTCCAGCGGGTCGCCGCGTAAAGCACCGGTGGTGGGGGGAGAGGCCGCCCGGCCGGCCGTGGCGCGCCGATTTTGCGCGCTCTTTTCAAACTACGAGGTTCAGAAAAATTGGCAATATCTCTGGCTGTAGTTAAGCGATTTTGATGATTCAAAAACTAATTCGGGATAGCATGCAGGCATAAAATTTCCCTAACACTCCCGTAAGTTACGTGTATAAGAATCGGACAAACTCCTACGTGGATCTAGACAGTTTTTCCTACCTTTTCCCCTACCTTTTCCTAATACCTAACGAATCACCAACTTTTTCTGCCCGAGATATCCTACAATTGAATAAAATCTATAATTCAGAGTTCTGGTACTCTCTTAATAACCATTATGTCTGTTAAATTGGAATAATTTTCATCATCCATTTCATTAAATGACTTGAAACCTTTGAAAAAAAGCTTTGCGTTAATGAATTCAATCATCTTTTTGCAAGTAAGCGACGAATTCTTAGATATAAAATGCAGTGTGCTATTTTTACTAAGGAAGAAAGATATTAATTTGTACTTCTAAATGAACGATTCATCTGCATTAATTCACTAATATGAACTTCATAAACTTTTGTATTAATTACAATTTATTATAAAAGAAAATTTGAATTTTTAAACAAGCATTTCAATGCCTTTCTACAACTCAATAATCAACCCAAAGAGATATAACAGAATAAGATAAAATAACAAAAAAGTAACGATCAGTTTCGATTTTCTAACAGAGCGCGTAATTGTTCACGCGTGCGAGAGGGTGAGTACGCAAGCGCGCACGCGTCAGTAACCAGCGCCAGGCGTTCGGCGAAGCGAACGAGAGGCACGAGTAAGATGCGACCCCGCGGGAAATACATCTCCGGCATCTGAATAAATCGAAATACCCAAAGTGATTCGCGAACTTAAATTAGTTTCCGAGCGTGGCTCTTCGCAAGGGCGAGGGCAGGACACGCGCGGGTCAAAGCAGACGCGAATAGCTACTCCTGACTTTTCTTACGCCGACTCCCTATATTCCCCCTCTCCATCCCTCACGGCTTGACTCTTGGGGTGCTTCGGTATGCCTGATTTAACCCCTTTACCGAAGGGATGGAGAGTGACGAGGAATATTTTGATCTCCTTTCGCTCGGTGACTTGCATTTTATTTGTACTCTTTGAAATTAAACGTTACATTGCTTGCATATTTTATTTTTCTTTTAGAGGTTGAACGATGCAGGTCTTGAAAATTGATAAAAAATCGAGTTTTTTTATACTAAAAAAATAACACAGGAAAATTTTCTAAAACTTCTTGAAAGTGAATAACAGAATGAAACGTGATAAAAATTTACATTAATCTTGAATAAATTACAATTTTTACTGTAAAAAGTACAGCAATTTTTAGTATAAAATTAAGTTGCAATTTTTCTTCAAAAAATTCATTCTTTCTGAACTTTGGCTCAGCGCTGTTTAATGAAAGATCAAAGATTCTTAATTTCACTTCATGTTCATCGAACACTTTTTTGAGACCAAGTGATTTATTTTCGTTCTTTTACGTTAAATTGACATCTGCTCCATTTGAAGAAGTGCATTAGCACTGGAAGAACACAAATTTCGTCTGGCATAATATAGTGGAATGTATCCTTCTGAAGTCAGGCCATTTATATCGCAGCCAGCATCAACGAGAGATGTTATTATTTTGCTGCAAGTCTCCACCAATGCCTTACCTAAACAGAACAAAATCAAGTGATATTGACTTGTCCACAAATAAAAAATTGGAATTTTGGATGTCAAATGAATCACATAAAACAAAATTTCTCTAAAAATATTTATTTCATCTTATTTATTTCATCCGCATAATTTATGTTGACCTTATGTTGGATAGGCATTTTGACAATCTCCAGCTTTTCATGATTTATGGCGATATGTATATCAATCTTAGTGCGGGCATTGATGTCAGCTCCTTTTTCCAGAATCATACCTACGATATCCGCGCTCACGTGCTCCACTGCTAGGTGGATCGTCATTTTACCTAATGCTGGATTTATAACTGCACCGTGATCTAACAGCAGTCTCACCACCTCCTCGCTCTTGCCAATCATGGCGAAGGACAGTGGCGTATGAAATGGCCACCTCAGCGAGTCTGCTTTTATCGTCTCGTTTACCTCCTCACCCAGTGCAAGAAGAGCTAAGACAAGTGTGTAGTTATTAGAAATACATGCAGCGTGGAAATGTGATAAGCCAAAATAGTCGAGTTGGTTCACAGACCTCAGTACATCATTTTGGCAGGACGAGATCGTATAATCAATCATCTCTTTTTGCATAAATTCAATCGCAATATGCAGCGGCGGTTGGCCTGCAACGAAAAAATTTTATGAATATTTCTATTTGATATTTAAGAAAACTTTACGATCAAAAAACTTTACGTACATACCATTTTTATTCCTCTTGGTAATGTCAGCCCTGTGCTCAAGCAAAAGCTCAGCCACTTCGGGACGTACGTACGTTGCTGCGATATGTAAAGGAGTGTCCCTTTCCGTTTATCTGCACAATTCACGTGCGCCTTGTGCTGGATTAGCAATTTCACAAGTTCACATTCGCAAGCCTCGTGGTAAGGTACAAGAGTGTTGTGCCATCCTTGGTACAGGTGTCGACATTGGCGCCGTTCTCAAACGTTTAAACAATTTTTAAATTATCTAAAATATAAGATGAATCTTGACTTGAATATATTCTCATATTTCACAATAATTACTTCACTCGATGTTATCTTCTTTTTATTGATTCAATACGAGCCTTCAATTATCCTTGACAGAAATATAAATGTATATATCCTAAAGTTTACGAGATCAAAGGAATGATTTATTTTTTCTTAATAGGGTAGCTCAGACAAAAATTTCGTTGTTAGCTTTCTACATCACTAAAATTCATTTTTTTTTTTTTTTTTACCAAATCCCCCGAAGACATCAGGTTTTAATTAAAGAGAAGATAAAGGGGCGGATTTCTGTTATGTTCCACACTGTCAATTAGGACAGCCCCGGGCGTAAGAAAAATCAAAGAGGAAGTGGCTGTCCCTTCGGGACGTCGCCGAATCTTGCGCTGAAAAATTTATGAAAAGCATGGGACGTTTTGTTCCGGCACTCGAGATCTGAATGGGCTAAAGAGGATCGAAAGCGACCAGAAGTTCGGGGGAATAGGAAATCCTCAAGTGAGATCCGGCCAAGCGCTGGACACGGGTCATTAACGATGTATTCATTGTACAGTCTGCGATAAAAATACTGTACAAAATAGGTCTCTTTTTCAGTAAATATTAACAAAAATATTCTGAAATACTTTAATTACTTTCTTTAATAAAATTCAATTGACAAAGAGATGATTAGTCCTGCATACGCTTAATTGCGTTCAAATTCTAAAGAATGATTCTACATCTAATAGTACATTACGACACGGGTGCGGAAGATGATTATTTAACCCGTGCGACGGTTTTCGCCCGAGCGAAGCGAGTGCAAAAAGTCGCACGAGCTAAATAATCGCTTACTCACCAATCTCATACGGTATTTTACAGCATCAGGGCCGAAAATTGGCATTAAAGTTGCCATTTTGAGGTTAGAGTGCTATAAAGAAATAAATACGACTTTTGAGATTTTGTCGAACAGTACAGTACGGGAATTATTTGCGTTTAAATTTAAATTACTTGAAAGCTAATAAATTTGATCAGTTTAAATAATTACGCAAAATTTAAATAAATGAAGAAATTTCATTAAATCACGTACAAAATAATTAATCTCAAACAATACTATTAATATTTCATTAATTTTTAGACTTAATAGATAAAAATTCTTCTATTTTTATTATTACATTATAAGTCAGGATTCTTAAACTTTATACAATCATTATTTTGGATCTAAAGAAATATTTTCCAGAGTTTGAAAGAAATGTAGGATCGACCTAAGACTTATACAGTCATCTTCTTCAAAAATAATGCTTTTTAATAGTTAACAAATTGAGGCAGTGGATTCCATAACGTCCTGAGCGCGCGAAAACCGGTAAAACTATTGTCCAAAGGACTAATTTTG
>JAXIUT010000043.1:66272-76869 GCA_035586675.1 Eurytoma californica | reverse complement strand
AAATAGTAAAAATTAGTACGAATTTGTAAGATATCGTAACTTTATGTTGGATTTCGAACATTATTTCCGCTAGGGTTATTATAATTATCCGAGTAAAATAGTAATTTTTCTAATACTATGACTCACCTCATGTATGATATTAGAAAGCAGTAATTTTTATTGATTTAATTTTCTTCGAACCACAAGGTTTTTTCTATAGAGAAGGATCTCTTACGAATAATTTTTTTGTATTATTAAAGTAAATAGCTAAACAATTCCCTTACTAATAATTGTATTTTTTTATATCTAAAATAAAAATTGATTTAAGAAAGACAATAAAACGCTTTGCTTAGTAATAAAACACTTGTATACGTATACGTAAAAACAGAAGCTTTCTTATCATCTGTAGTAGAAAGTTTCATACTTTTTTTACGCTGACAGTTACTTTTATTCGCCAAAAGCGAGACTATTTCTTTTTTCGAAAAATTTAAATTATTAACGGTACTCGAAAGTAAATTTTTCTCGTTCTACTGTAACACATTAGAATCATTTTACCGCAGATGCCTCTTTGTATCTCGAAATTAGAGCAAAATCCACGAGCGACTTACCACATAGTTCACCCGCGAGTTGTGACCCTCACACTTTATCCCGGCTACGTTAACCTATGACGCGTTCCGGTGTTTCATTTCTCGCGGCCTGCCGTGGCCTCTGACGGCGATAAGTGAGCATTTATCAGGACGACGAGCCCCGCCGACGAGCAAACGTTGTGCATAGGGCATTAAATAGACGCCGAGCGTCTCAGTCCGCCGGCACCGCTCATTTTGAACGGGCGCACCTGCAGTCGGTATTTTCTTTTTTTTTACTTTAAATTTAATTTTTTAAATTAAAATGAATCCTTGTTGACACGTCGCAGTCGGCATTTTCATCTAGTGATATTTTGCGATTGATTGCGCGAAAAAGTGATGTATATAATGGTGCTTTCAAATTTTTATGTAAAGTAATTGTATTAAAGGTGAAAATTAATCGAACAATTAACACTGATTTCTTTTCCGTTAAACTGTTAGTGTATGTACTTTGTTAATGCTTAGAAAGGTGAAAGCAAATACGACGGAAAATATAGCACAATTCGCCTATGAATTGATATCATACTGACGATGGCAAATTAAATTCCAAATTAAACTGTATTTTTTAAGCGTCTGTAGATAAACGTGATTAACTTACAGGGAAGTAGTATAATATAACAGTTTGAAATTGTTCAATTCATTATTTATTTTTAATATTAAAAAAATCGAATTATTTTTAAATAATTATAATCAAAATAGCCGCGAATGTACGGCTTAAAAATTGCTTAAAAATTATGCCTGTTGTGGTAAAAATTTTCCTCTACACAACGAAGACTATATCGATACCCCGTACGAAGACTAGCACCGTTCAAAATTTTAAATGGGAATTAACACGGGCAAAAGCTGAACGGTGCTAGTCTTCGTACGGGGTATCGATATAAAAGTGAATAAATGCGAGAAAAGGTGAAAGATTAAAAGGTCCCATTGATAAGCCGCGATTTTCATTTGAAGGCAGTATTAAGGTCATTAAGTAGATTTAAAATAAATTAATGTGAATTTAATGTAAAAAAAGACTCAATTAAAATACTTATACTTAGTTATGTTAAAAATTAAATAATTTAAAAAATATTATACCAACATAAAAGAAAAATATTTTTTCTTGACTATTATTCAATTTAAATTCCTTTTATATTTAAACGTACCCATTAACAATTAAATTGATTTGTAGTTATATTGAAAAGCTATATCAGTTTTTAAGTTCGCGTTGATCACACTTATATTTTTTCAAAATAAAAAGAAATCCTTTCATTGACCTTCAGAAATGCTTAAGCCTATATAGGAAAAATTTTCTTAGGCAAAATATAAAACTAACCTTATACTTATAGCATTAAAGAATTTTGGATACAATGATTGAAAAATTCAAAAAGAATTAGATCAAAATGTGGCATAAACCACAAATACTAAATGATGAAGAATCAACGGATAATGAAGAGGTAGAATAGATTTAACAATATTTTATTAAATTTCTTATATTGCTAAATTAACTCAATGGCAATTTTAACTTACAAATACATGTAACATAAAATAATCAACAAAGTAAATTGTAATAAATTAATGTTCTAATTTGTTTTTTTTTTATATTACAGAGTGCACAGCTTGTGAGCAATCAAGCACAAGCTGCTGCGTTGCAACAGCAAACGCAACAGCAAGTGCAGCAGCAAACACAAGCTCAACAGCAAACGCAGCAGCAGCAGCAGCCTCAACAGACGCAACTAAGTTATAGTGTTATACCACAGATGCAAACTGTTAACATAGATGGACAAGAAGCTTTGTTTATACCCTCAGCCTCGGCTGCTCAGCAGGCACAAACAACAATGCAGTTTGCTACTGCCAATGGACAACAATTACAGTTAGCCGGCCAGCAGATTCAGCTGGCCAATGGACAAACTCTTATTAATCCTCATGCGGTGAATCTTATAAGGTCACCAAATGTATTTCCAGCATCGATTATTCAGAATATCGGTGGACAAACTGTACAGTTACCTACAGGTTGGTAGGATTTTTAATTCTGCTATGAGTTTGGTAGAGTGGCTTTTCTAACTGTCTGCTTTTCATTTTTTTTTAATGCTATGTCATATATCCATTTTTATTTTCATTCAATATTCAATATATTTAATTTATTCATTTATAATTATTTGTTGAAATTTTAAAATAAAATTTATTTTGACTTTTTTATAGAAAATATAAACGCATGTAGTATTTTATTAAATTAGATAAATAAGCACATGTAAACAATATAAGTTAATATAAAATTTGAAAAATTACACATTAAAATAGTCATTCAAAACAAAATACTTTTGTAAAAACAATTTTAACTACAGTTATCATTATTGCTGAATAATTTTTACACTCCTTGGGTAATTTGCACACTCACTAGCATTAAATCATAATCACCTCACTTTGCACTGGCTGCTGTTTGTACTAACGCTTGGGATTTTTTTCGCCTCTGTCGTCTTGCTCTTCTTCCTTGGTTCCGATCGCACCTACGACAGATCCCGAGGCCGATTCTGATGTTTCAGGTCAAAGCGTGCAGGTTCGACCACTACAGTTTCCCATGCAACATTTGCAACAGACGGTACCGGTGCAAGTGCCAGTGTCAGCCAACAATGGCCAAACAGTTTACCAGACCGTACATTTTCCTGTGCAATCGCTTTCCAACGTTTTTAACATGCCTACTGCTCAAATGATTCCTCAGATTACACAGGTAAATTTTACTCTGATTAATATTATTTCTATGCAAACATTATATAAATATAAATATATGAATATAAAATATTCTTTTTTCTGTTTAGCATATTCCACAAATGGCTCAGATCATTACACCAAATGGTCAAATTCAACAGGTTCAAATAGCAAACTTGTCACAACTTCAAAGTCTTCAGGTAAGTTTAAATGATGGTCTAAAGTTCAAATAATAAATATTTATTTTTAGTTTATTAGTGGGCAATAATCTTAACGTACTGAATGAATTATTAAAGAATTTTTTTAAACAATACATTTTTACATGTTTAATTTAATAACAATTTTTTTAACAGTCCTTGCAGGGTCAACAAGTAGCCCAGCAAGTAGCTCAGCAAGTGGCAGCACAACAACAGGCAGCAGCGGCAGCTCAAGCCCAGCAGCAAGTTGTTCAGCAAGTAGCTGCACAACATCAACAGAATCAGCAGCAAGTACAGCAAGTTCAGCAAGTACAACAAGTTCAACAAGTACAGCAAGTTCAGCAAGTACAGCAAGTCCAGCAAGTACAGCAAGTTCAACAAGCACAACAACCTTCTGTAACGACTACAGCTTCTGCGGCAGGAACTACGTGGAATGCAAATGGCAATGCCCAAAGTAACGTGCAGGTAATTAATTTCAATGTATATTTTAAATTTCAACTTTACAAAAGAACAAAATGTTTAAAAATCTTAGAAATCACCTAATTGGCAAACATTCAAAGAAAAATACAAAACAATAAATTCGACTATTACTGATATTAACTATATAAAATATGGTGACTTTCTTAACTATTTTGATGATTATATTTATTTATTGGTTATTGATACTTTTAACCGTTTTTATTTTACATTCATAAAATATATAAAGAAGAAAAAAAAAATTGTTTTAACATTTCTTTTTTTTCATATTTTGAAAGTTTTGAAGGTTTGATATATTAATCCTAATATCATAAAATCAATCCTCTTTACAAAAATTGTATGAGTTATAAAATTTTATTCGGATAATATTAACTTTAAGGTTTCTACACATTTATTGCTCTCATTCTTTGCTGAAAAAGCATTTATTGATTTTCTTAATTTTTGTTAAAAAATTATTGATAAGACATATCATTATCATAATATTCACAAAAATTATAAACATCGAACTAACAAAATTTTGATTTTGCAGGTCGTAGGTATTGGTTCCATAGGCAGATCCGGAAATCCAAACGTAATAACGACGAAAGACGGGCAGAAAATAGACGTGCAGTCGCTCGCCGGATTGAGGCCTCAGCAAGAAGTGCAGGAAGGAGAAATAAAAGTAACTAATATAGACGCCAGTCAACTTGCCAATGGTCAAGTGATACATATCCCGGCTGCGCAAGCAATGCAACAGTCTGGACAACCCATCAGTATCACTGGTACGATTTTAATAAATATTTATTAATATCTTATTTTGAATTAAATTTCATTAAAATTTCTACATTTTAACCATATGTAATACAAAAATGAGTAAATTTAAGTTAGAAAAATATCAAAGTTCCGTACGATAACGTTGAACGCATTTCCAGGTGCTCAGGGTCAGCAGATAACGCTGATACCAGCGTCGGCGCTGACGAGCTTGACGGCGCAGCAGGCTGGCGGCTTGATGCGCGGCGTGAACGTCGGTGGGGGCGTGATGCAGCTGCAGCCCACGGCCAACGGCTTCCTGCAGTCCATCCCCGTGCAGAATATCCCGGGCCTGGGCAACATCCAGGTGATATCGGCGGTGCAGCCGGCGACGGTGCAGGCGCTGCAGCCGACCGCGTCGGCGCCTACCGTCCACCTGGAGAGCGGCGGCGAATCCAAGTGGCAGATCCTCCAGACGATACAGACGAACGGCGCCGCCACCGCCATCGCCACGCAGCAGCAAGCGCAGCAGCAGCAGGCTCAGGTGCAGCAGGCGCAGCAGCAGCAGCAGAGCCAGCAGCAGCAGCACGTGAGCAATACCTCCGGTACCGGCGACGAGGCCAAGCAACACAGGCGCAGAGTCGCCTGCACTTGTCCTAATTGCGGCGACGGTGACAGGTTAATTGCTAACAACCGACATTCCGTTTGTTTGACTAAATTTTTTAACACTTCTTGCACTTTTTTCCATCGCAAAATTTCTTTCTATTTTAGCCGAGTCAAGCTGTTACTTTAAAGTGTATTCTTTTTTATTGAGCTCTGTACATATGACTGAACCCTAAAGTTTCTTTTTCCGTTTAAAATTATCCATATCAACTAATGAATGGGTAATTTACTTTTTCAAAAGTAATGTTTCTACAAATATTTAAAAATTTTTTTTTTATCGGTGAAATAATAAAGCCATAATTAGCAAAGTATTCAAATCTTCTTCGATACTTCTGAGCGTAGTACTAAAAGTGATTTGATTTCAGGAACCGTGATATGACGAGGAAGCGTCAACACGTGTGCCATATACCGGGCTGCAGCAAAGTATATGGCAAAACGTCGCACTTGCGGGCCCATCTGAGATGGCACACGGGCGAGCGGCCCTTCGTGTGCAGCTGGATATTCTGCGGCAAAAAGTTCACTCGCTCCGACGAGCTTCAGCGTCACAGGCGCACCCACACCGGCGAGAAGAGGTTTCAGTGTCCCGAGTGCACGAAGAAATTCATGCGTTCCGATCACCTTACGAAACACATCAAAACGCACACAAAAATTCGCAGTACGGTTAGTATCCTCTTTGCATTTCTATGTCTCAAGTCTGCTTCTCTTTTTGTGTTTTTGTTTTCGCTTCTCGTGGGAGTTTCAATTCTTTACAGGGTAAATGACCAGTTTGCTTGCATTGGTACATCTTGCGTAAAGCTCGATATAAAACTTTACTTTTTGTTTGATACCTATTTTTCTGTTTGACTATTTAAAGGAAAAGTCATTTTGTTACAGAGGACACTGACGTACAAGTGATCGAGCTTTATACCAAAGATCAAATTTTGTATAAATCTGTGCACTGTGTACAGAATTTGTTTCGTAATGTAACTCCTTTCTTTTTCTTTATGCTCTAGTCTATGCAAATGAAATTAACATTAATTAAAATGTTGTAAATATTTAAATCTATAATATGAATATGAGTTATGAAAAGGTTTTACCCATTGAATGATTGAAATATTATAATAAAAGTTAAATTGATCAAGATTTGTACATCAAATTTTCGATACAAATTTTGATTCTTTTCTATTTTATATCGATAATCGACGACATTGGTTCTAATTGAAATTTGATCCATGGCTTGATCAATTTTACTTCAAAATCAAGTTTTTATAATTGAAATTGATTATTTTGCAAAGGTTTAATATTTGCAAAGTAAATAAAAAAAATTCAGAGTTACAAAATTTTTGTTCAATTGACACATTATGGTTTAGTTTATTTCATTAATTTTCTTTACCAATTTAAATTAAAGTGTTAAAAGTGAAATGTAGTGGAAGTAACTTTGATTTTTACTGTGTAAGTTAATCGTTAGAAATAAAACGAAAAGCTAAGCTTAATTTTATTAACGATGCTGAAATTTTTATTTTTTAATAGACTGTTCAGTTAGTTCATTCACTGGGTACCTTTCATTCACTGGTCAGTTTACCCTAAGCGAAGGGGGAATGTTGCGGGATTCGCTGATCTAGCCCGGGGAAGAGAGAAAAAGAGTTGCGCGTCCGGTGTTTAGAGAAAGTCGAGTGAGAGTTTTGTTGTGTGTTACTCCAGGAGGCGGCGACGTCGACGCAGGAAGGCTCGTCGGACAGTCAATCCTCAAGCGAGGAAAAAATCATCATCGCCTACCACAAGGAATCTGAGCAGACCGAGCTCGTGCTTCCCGATCCGTTGGACATGGACTCCCAAGCGGCAAATCACGTTACGAACGAATAGATATTCTTTTCTCCTGGTGAACAGATTTCTTTGGCAATTTATTAAGCAAACGTCGCTTTTTTTTTCATGCAATGCTCATTTAGTACCAGTTTTATAGTCGCAGTTGGTTTCTTTTTATGCGACCTGACTTACTATTTTAATAGTATCAATTAATATTAATAGTATTATTTCTTTATTATTAATCTATTAAAAAAATGAAATTTCAATGAATAAGTTTTTAAAAATATCATTGTATCAATCAATCTTAATTATTAAATTGTTTTAATTAGGTATTCACACTCGTTGTACAGTTATATGGTTTGTGAATATCACGAGTAATCCTTTATTTTTTATGTTATTTTTTAAGGTTGCATTGTATTAAAGATATTGAAAATAGCTTATTTCAGTTACGCATTTTTTTGTTTCTTTAAAAGAAAAAGTATTAAACTGCGAGAGAAATTTTGTCACCAGGAAATTGCTTCGCAAGAATTCTACATCTACTGTTTTAGATTAGAATGCGAAGTTAAGCTAGTCTTTTTGGTACGGTTTTTAAAGATTATACCAGATCATGTGATAATTTTTTGTGGAAATATTAATTTATTGTCAATATGATATAAATTTATTTTTATAATATATTATTAAATAATGATAGCATATTTCAAATATGTTAATTGATTTTTTTATCTTTTTTCATGAAAGTTTCTTAAATTAAAGCCTTTTATCATTACTACTTAGAGGTGTAAAACTTTTTATGTGCCACAAAGATGCATATGTCTGGCAATAATCATTGAAAACATTGTATAAATATTCATAAAGTGTAGATCTGAGAATCAGAAATTTATCTGAATTGTGTATAATCTTGTCTACGATGATGCATGTGCTATCAGTAAACAGAAACTATTTTTGTAAGAAAAGTTTTGTAAAAATGAATGTACATATACATTTGCAAATAGTGTACAGAATTATAACATTTTTTTTGCACAAAAATATTTACACTTTTTGACGTTTTTCAATGGTATGATACTGCGATTTTACAACTTTTTTCTTCATATGAATCACGAAAAAAGTATAAGCTACGTGTTGTATTAGTAACAATTTCCATCATTTAACTTTGAATGAATTCAAAGTGAAAAGAAAAAAGTACTGAATATTGTTAAATAAAATAATATATTGTTATAAAAATAAAAGAATTTTCATTTAAGATGTTTCATTAAAAACTTTCCCTTAACATACACATTGGTAATAAATAAAAAGTGGCTCTTGTTTTAGAAAACTTACATTTTTATTATCAAATATTTTATAATTTTTACAATTCATTAATATTTAAATAAAAAAATGACGAATTAACTTCAATATGTATTTTCAATTTAATTATAATAAAGTGTTCTTATTCATATATTGCAAGAATGCCTAAATTGCATCCCATTTGAAATATATATTACTATACCAATAATGTATAAAAAGCAATTAAATTCACATTACTCAAAGTTCATTATAAATTCTATGTAATTAAAGATCCTACACTGATACTTAATAAATTAAAAAGATTTTGAAAATAAAAGGCTGAATAAAACAATTGCAAATGCAACTTTTTGCTCGCTCCTTACATTATTCACTTGTTTTTACAAAGTTTGTCAATAAAAAATCTCAAAAGTTGGGTTTGTTCAGTGATTATTTTCTGGTCCATTGGACATTATTGGAAGTCTTCATTTCACATTCTTATAAGTTAAGGTGGAATTTTTCCAATAGCTTAAGACCTTGTGTATTTTCCCCAGATGTGCAACATGAAAACAGATGCGATGAATAGCAGAGACATCACCAAAACAGGTACTGGTCCACTATAAAATAAACATTATATTTATAAATTTAAAATATTACCAAGCACCCATAAAATTTATAAAAATAGAAAATTGATTAATTTTTTTAAATGAAATTGAATTATTACTACCTCATCAAATTCAAAAACAAAATTTTTGATAATTACATAAAATTTTCATATTTGTGAAAAAGGTTTGTTATTAAATCATTTATTACTTACACTTTGATTCCGGGGGAGTCATCTGTGTAGAATCGCCACATGCCACCAGAGTTGGTTCCAGTGTTGCGATTCCTAGCTGATGTGGCAGGTGCAGTTTTGCGTTGCCTCACAGTTCCTCCCATACCACCACGAGGTGCTACAGCTTTGCTTGGAGAGCGGCTGGCAGCTCCTACCGAAGTTGAACTTGGTGCAGCTGGCTGTAATTGTATAAAGTATTACATATAAATATAACAGAACTAAACACATATCTAATCTACATGCACCTTATTAAATCTGCACAGTTAGAGAAGTATTTTAACAATAAATAAAAGCTCTGTTTTATACATTTTGTTAACAAAATTTTTTAACAACTAGAATTCAAATATAAATAATAATAAAATTGATTAAAGTATCAAAGAATCAAATTATACCTTTAGCATATTGCTCTAAAGTATACACTTTGATAGCCTATTATTGATTAAAATTTTTAAAAGTAAATTTAAACCTACTTCCATTCTTACTGATCATAATAAAAGATAACAAAGTAAGCGAGTAAAAATGGATTTGTATTTATTTTAAGTCAAAATTTAGTATTAAAAAATATGATTAATCATCATGACCCGTAACTACTCCAAAAAAAAATTGAATAGTAAGCAATTCCGCAAGTATTTTTTTTCGCAAAACGTAATTGCAGCACAGATTCGTTGATCACTCACTATTGTTAATAAAAAATAACTCACCATTTTGTCGATAAAGCCTCTTTTCAGTCAAGGAGAAAAACAATCTGTTACGCCGAAGATCACGTTGTTCGTAGTCAAACGAAAGGGAGCAGCAGGCGAAGAACGTCAGAGAAAAACAAACAAAAAGAAAACCATAAAATTAGTTTAAAAACAAATCGAATTTCTCAAATGTACTTGCTTGACGAGTCGACAATAATAAATTGATATCGACCTGAGGAATAAGGAGTACCCACCTGCGAGTCTGACGACGACGTGCACCTCGACGTAAGTGCGGTCGGAATGGTTTCTGAGGCTAAGCGACGCTTCAACACAAGTAACGGACGATCGACGTGTCAGTACGCCGACGTCCACGCAGACAGTCTGAGAGTGGTGAGTGCCGATGTACACGTCAGCGCATGAGCATGGATTGCGAAGTGCCCGAGCGTGCCGTCCAAGTATTTTATTTCAGGTATTTTACGTAATAATCGTATTTACTTAGATGTATATATTTGTACGTAAATTACGGTCAAAGCGCGAAGCGCTTGAATCCTAGCAGCGTGCTTATTAATTTTACTATGGGAGGATTGAAGGAAATCAAATAAAATAATTAAATTTAATTAAGGGGATGTGAAACCCTCTTGTAGGAATCTGCATTATCGGCATAAGTATTTTATTTATTATTAAAAATGA
>JAXIUT010000043.1:54156-66172 GCA_035586675.1 Eurytoma californica | reverse complement strand
ATTTTCATCTTCAATAATAAATAAAATACTTATGCCGATAATGCAGATTCCTACAAGAGGGTTTCACATCCCCTTAAATCCACATATTTACATGGATTGTTAGTGCGAATAGCCTCAGCGAAAAATTTTACCTTCTAAAAATTTTATGTACATAAAAGTTGTATTTTGTATAGCTCTAAATTTAGAAAAATGAAAAAAGGCATTTAAATGCACTTTTAGCCTTTTTTCACTACTATACGATATTTTATAGCACGAGGGCCAGTTGCCCCAACATAAAAATACATTTGTGTACAACATTTGCTTACCTTAAATTCTCAAAATTCGAAATCCAGCATAAAAGGACACTTGTTTACATTTGCTTGCTCCATATTTGACCCTTTTCTACATTATTTCATCGAATTTCTACACTTATTTATTGATTTTTTTTATATTTTAAAATTTCCGCTAGGGTAGTACATATGTGTTTTGCAATACGTACACATTTTTGCACATATATTTGAAAATAAGAAACATCTGTAGTTAAAAAATTACAATGAAAGTAAAACTTTTTATTTAAATAACCTGAAATTTTCATAGGACATATTCTTTACTACAAAGATATTCATTCTGCAGATATATTCTTTAATGCACAAATCACAATTTTGTTTGTTTTTACACAAATTCATAGTTCAAAAAATAATGCAAATTATCGTTTGATTAATAAATTATGAAAATCATTGATAAATTCGTAATTCGTACCCAAAGATAAGCAGCATCTGTAAACACACATGCGGATGGCCCATAAGAATTACTAAGTAGCTGCCAGCTACGGCTCCAAACCAAATAGGTCGAAAGCGTAGGTTAGGTTGATTTCGCAGGGAAAATTTCTCAGAATGACAAGCAATCGTCTGCTTCTAGACTTTCCCACGACTATTTCTCTCATTTTACACTTTTAGGTAACCGTATCTTTTATTGATAAATTTTTTGTGTAGACAATTATGTTGTTCCTTCGGTATCAAGTCAGACGTATGTAAAATGGTGAAATTCGAAAGTAACGTTAAACAATGACCATGTAAGTAAATTTTATTGTTAAGGTTAAGCTAAGTACAAATAGCTTAAAAACGCTTATTATATTTGATGCCTTTTACTGGACAAACTGATTTTTTGCAAGAGAATGTTCCAGTGCTTTCTGTAAATTAATTAAATTATCGTGCAATGAGATAAAAAAAAGGAAATAGATCTAACCTCAATTTCCGCTTTTGTGTCAAGCACTTAATCCTCTGTAAGTTATCACAAAAAAAATGCTTCACACAATACTTCATAGAAATAGGTGTGTAATTGTATAGTACATATTTTATCAATACATTCTATTTTTTATTATTACTTAAATTCTTGTTTCATGTATTATTATTTTTTTTTTTTTTTTTTTTTTAATCCTTAAAGAGTTATGGGCTAAAAAGCCACGTACTCAATGTATTATTATTACCGATTATTTTAATGTTATTATTTTGGTCTTAAAATTTTCCCATTTCATTATATAGATTTTTATTTTTTCCATAAATTTATGTATAATACTAGAAAATAATTTTTTATATAAATAAAAAAAAATTTAAGATCTAGCATTTATTGTACAAGTTACAATAATTATTGAAATAAAGAAGAAAAGCATGCTTCTTTACAGATTTAATATTGCCCAAATTTAAAAAATCTCATTTATAGGATGAATCATCACTATCTACAAAAATAGAGTCCTCACATCACACATGAATTTTAATTTTGCCTCTGGTGAAAAATGAAAAAATTTAATTAAAATGGTTAGAGTCTAGTATGTAAATGTATGCTATATAGCCATTGTTAAATATTTCAAAAACTATTTGTTATTTTTATTATTCAATAAATTAGGTATAAAAGGAAAAATATCTTTTCTATTTTCTAGACATCTTGGTCGAAGAAACGTTGAAAAAACAGTGATATTGTAAATCTTCCAATTAAATTTATACCAAATGATAAAAACATGTATTGTTGGGGTAGCACAGTTTATGGTGAGCTGGGACTTGGAGGAATTGAAGATGAAAATATTTTGACACCAAGAGAATTGGATTTTCAAAAGGCAACTGAAGTCGAACAAAGTATATATATCATAATAAAATTTATTTACTTCTATATTTTTCTTTTATGACGTAATGATTAAATTTTGTTTTCAGTTGCTTGTGGAGAAAGTCACACAGTACTTATCACTGAAGATGGTCAAGTATATTCTTGTGGAAATAATGATTGTGGGCAATTGGGTCACGAAAAACCAACCAAACGTTTACGTGAGTAAAATTATTATTACAATTATTATTAACAAATAATAGTAATGGATATTATAAATTTTTCCAATTTTTGTAATGCATCATATATAATTGTCTTGTAGAAATGATACCTGGTTTGGATGCATTTATATTTAAACAAGCAGCATGCGGTTCATCTCATTCTATGGCAGTCAACAATTGGGGTCAGCTTTTTTGCTGGGGTAGTAATTCAGATAGTCAGCTAGGTTTAGGAACAACGTTATTAATTGTTCAAATGCCTAGAATAGTTAAAGTATTAGCCACAAGTGTTGTAGTTCAAATTGCTTGTGGTAAAAAACATACACTGGCTTTAACTAATAATGGCGAAGTTTATGCTTGGGGATCAAATAGTGATGGACAATTAGGAATTGGTCAAGATATCAAAATGGAAACAAGACCAAGACTTATTACTAGTCTGTCTGCTATACCTATTGCTTTTATAGCTTGTGGTGGTTACCACAGTATAGTTGTTTCAAAATCAGGTTTAGTGGACTTTAATTCTGTTAACAACATTTTAAGTTGTATTTTTCATGGTTAATCATTTAAAATTTTTCAAATTCAGGAGCTGTTTTTGGTTGGGGTAGAAATACTTTTGGACAATTGGGTATGAATGACGTAGAAGATAAATATTTTCCATGTCTTTTAAAGACTCTTAGAAATGCAAAGGTCAAATATGTAGCATGTGGTGAAGAATTTACTGTATTTTTGACAATGGTGCGCATGTCATATCTACAATATTATTGAAATTAACTTTATTTTAGTCTTAGTGCATTCTAAAATGTATTATTCTTTTCTTTTCAAAGGATGGTGGAGTTTTTACATGTGGAGCTGGAATGTATGGTCAACTTGGTCATGGTGTGAATAGTAATGAAATTTTACCAAGACAAATAATTGAACTAATGGGAAGCGTTGTTACACAGGTACAAGAAAAAAGTAAAAATAAAGCTATGTCATTTCTAAATTTTAGTGCATATTGACTAGATCTGTTGACAATGTCTGTCATAAAATTCTATTATGAATAAGTTAGAAAAGTGACTGAAAATTTCTCTTATAAAAATATACTATATTTACAATTAATTTTATCAAAGAATTTAAAGTTTTTAATATAATATTTTAGATATCTTGTGGAAAGCGGCACACTCTTGCTCTGGTTCCATCGAGAGGAAAAGTATATGCTTGGGGTTTGGGTGGTTGTGGTCAACTTGGAAGTCGCGCAGTACGCAGCTCTGCTACTCCTCAAGTTGTGTCTGGACCATGGACTTCTAAAAGCGGTTCCACAGCAATGGAAACTGAATTTACTAGCCCTATCTCAGAAGACTGTGTAGTAAAACGTATTTTCAGTGGTGGTGACCACTGCTTTGCTACTGTAACACAACAAGAGGTTTCATTTAATATTTAATTATTCTGTCATTGCCCGTAAAAATGTACAAATAATATTGTATTATAACTAAAAGATTTTTTTAAATTTTAGGATAATCTAGAACCAGATGACTATCGGGTATATCTTCCTTACACACAAATTCTAACTATAAATGCAGAACAATTGATAGCGTGTCAAAGAGTTCCAAGAAATGCTTCAGTTGATCATGATTTAATGATGTTTGTTAACTTTTTTATATTTTAACTTTGCTTATTTTTTTTACTTACATGAGATTTCAATATTAAAGGTACATAGAGACAGTATTTAAAAGTCAAGCTTGTATAAACGCTTCGTTTTTGTTATTCAATGATGCACATTATAATTGTTCACATCGACAACATGGAGTGGATCTGGAATTGGCTGCAAAGTGTTTTGGAATGATATCTGAAATTGCAAACTCTACCATAAGTGAATTGGTAAGAACTGATAATCGCAGGAAAAAGGTCTAAGATTGCTAAAATTATTAAGCGAATTTTTCTTACATTTTAGATTTTCACTTGCATAGCTGAATCTTTGTTGCCTTCGTTAACTACATCGCCACCTGATATAGAATGTCTTAGAGTATATTTAATATTGCCTTTATATCACGGTTTTGCCAATCCCGATAATTGTAAAGTTTTACACAGACTTTTTTCACTAGCACTTTTGGGTTTGAAACAGGAAGCTAAGAAAGCTGTTGAAATATGGTGGAGTAAGACACCAAGACATTATTTTGAAAGACTTATAAGAATTTACAAAGCTGTTGTTTTATACTTCATTAAGCAGCCCAATGTGAAAGAAACAAAGGTACATGCACTGTTAAAGAAAGAAAGTAAAATAAAATTGATGTAAAAAAAGAAAGTAAGTAAATTCGTTTTTTCAGATTGTATCATGGAACTCAACGTTACAGTCAGTACTAGATACTTTGAAATTTTTGAACAAATTGAACAATTCTCATGATGGTAAATTGGTTCCCCACAACGTCTTTTATCTGAATGATTTAACAGAATGTATTGACGTTAAAGGAGATTACTGCAGATGGCTCTCTGAAATTAATAAAAATTCTGTGAGTAATATTTTAATGCTTTTACCTTTGATGAGTTTTAAAGTTTGTACATTAATTTTACCACATTAAAAATTTCATTAAATGTTTTAGTATCATAAAATATTTTTTTGCGATTATCCATTTTTATTTGATGCTGAAGCAAAGACACATCTTTTAGAAACAGATCAAGCACTTCAGGTAAATTTTCATGAGATTAAATAAATAAAGAAAGAAAACATTATAAATAACAATTAGGAAGTGAAACAAATTTTTACTTTTAAGATGCAATCAGCTATGAACGAGGCAGCAAGTAGATCTTTTACACAAATGTTACTGAGCACATTCCAACCAATAAATGTGGGTGCCCGTCAGCATCATCAGTTTGTAACCCTAACTGTTTCACGAGAAAACATTGTTGCGGATACTTTAAGAGAACTTTCTGATTACACATCGGATGATTTAAAAAAGCCTCTTCGAGTAAGTGCGATTTTTTTTAATTATTTACTTTACTATAAATGCACGAATGTTTTACAATAATTTAATCATTGTCACATTGACAGGTCAAATTTCACGGTGAAGAAGCAGAAGATGCAGGAGGTGTAAAAAAAGAATTTTTCATGCTTTTGCTGAAAGAAATTTTAGATCCAAAATATGGAATGTTTAAAGAGTACGAAGAAACGAGAACTATTTGGTTTAGTGAAGATTCATTAGAAGATGAAATTATGTACTTTCTCATTGGATTGTTATGTGGTCTTGCCATTTACAACTTTACTATTATTGAACTACCATTTCCACTGGCACTTTACAAAAAATTATTAAAGGAACCAGTAGGACTTGTAGATGTTAGTGATATGTCACCAATTCTTGCAAGGTATAATGTAATTTTACTCAAAAAACATCTTTAAAACAATTTTGTAAAAAATTATTATTTACACTTTTTAGGAGCTTGCAAAGTGTATTGGATTATGAAGCTGAAGATTTGGAAAACGTATTTTGTTTAAATTTTGAAGTTACAAGAGAAGTTTTTGGGGAAAAAAAAGTATGCGAACTCATTCCAAACGGGTCTAAAACTCCTGTGACTATACATAATAAGTAAATATGATAAAATTAATTATTTGCAAATAAGATTATTTAACTCTAGAAAGTCATAAATAATTATTCATATTTTGTTTTTAGGAAACAGTTTGTTGATTTATACGTTAATTATATTTTAAACAAATCGGTTGAATCGCACTTTAACGAGTTTTATAAAGGTTTTCATAAAGTGTGTGGAGGACGAGTTTTAGAACTGTTTCACAGCGATGAATTAATGGCTCTTGTAATTGGCAACGAAGAATACGATTGGGAAGAGTTGGAAAAGAATGCAAGTTACAAACAGGGATACACAAAAGAGGATCCGACAATTATTCTCTTTTGGCAAGTTTTTCACGATTTGACTCTTGAACAAAAAAAGAAATTTTTATTATTTTTGACCGGTAGCGATAGAATACCCTTGCAAGGCATGAAAGCCATAAAGGTAAGTCGGTTGTTCACGTAACAAGTAAACATACCTTGCTTATCTTACTTACCTGATTCACCTTTGATCTCTTAATTTCAGATAACGATACAACCCATGGCCGATGAAAGGTTCTTGCCCGTTGCTCACACTTGCTTCAACCTTTTAGACTTGCCACGATATCAGACGCGAGAACGACTTCAATACAAACTGTTACAAGCCATTCAGCAAACTCAGGGATTTTCGTTAGTTTAATGTCCAAAGTTACTTTATAAGCAACAGGCGAATTTGTAAAAATGTTTATAATCATATTACGATGATACACAGCAAATGGAAATATTTTATTAAAAAATGAAATAACATAAGAAAAAGGTTTGTTTGCTGTTGAAAAGTGGATTTTGAACGGTTTGTTGATCGAACCATTGAGATAGTTTAGCAATTGTACAAAAGTTTAAACATTATGTGTTTCATTGGCTAGAATTTCCAGTCAACTGTAGTTCTAAAATTATGCTGCGCGATTATTTATGAGCGAAAACTATTACAGAAAAGCGAGTCTTTTATATATATATAACATTTAAAAAATCAGGCCTCTCCCTAGCGGAAATTTAAAATGTAGAAAAATGTAACAAAGTGTTAGATACGAATCTATAAAATATCTATCTTTATGTTGAATTTAGAATCTCTTTTACATTTTATTACGGTTTTTTTGCATTTAACGAATTTTTGGATTTTTGATTATCTGTAAAAAAAGGAAGAAAATGTAAGAAAACGTAATATATAACTAGGCTCGCCACATGGCGATCGCTTCGCATTTTGCATGTGAGGCGCTTCGCGTAATCTTCATTATGATAGTACAAGATGTTTTTTTTATGGCAAAATGACAATTTTTACATTGGGAGTCAATTTTAGAGAAAAATATTAAATATAAAAATGTGTTTTTGAGCTCAACAACTTTTATGTATAAAGTTTTATTGTAAATTGTCATCCTAAAATGTTCCCTTAGGAAAAAAATCTGCAGAAAGTTTTGCAGATTTTTCTGCAGGAATAAAAAATTTTCTGCACATTTTTCTGCAGGGTTTTCGCCTGCAGAAAAATCCGCAGAAAATTTTCTGCAAAAAGTTTTGCAGGAAAATCTGCAAATATTTCTGCAAAATATTTTTTCCGCGGAAATTTCTGCAGAATTTTCTGCAGGCGAAAACCCTGCAGAAAAATTGCAGAAATTTCTGCAGACTTTTTTCCTACGGGTTTGGAGGCAAAACGCTGTTTTTTTTTTTTTTTTTAATATAAAAAGGCGTTTTTCAATTGATAATCATCTGTCGTTTGTTTAGATTCAATTTTAGAGAAAAATGATAAGTATAAAAAAGTTTTATTTTTTTTAGATCTACAACTTTTGTATTTAAGTTTTGTCAGAAACCAAATCCTTAAAAGTTATTGGCTAAAATACGCTTTTTTGAGCTAAAAACATCATTCAACCACGATTCTGTGAAAAGTATTACCTGCTACAACAAAATTTTGTATACAAAAAAGATGTATTTTGTATAGCTCTAAAATGCATTTTCAGCATTTTTTTTAATAATCAATATTTGAATGTACTCTTTGTGCGGCTGTACGCGTAAGATTTTATGTAATGAGTCATAAACCTTATTGCCACCTTCTAGTAGTAAGACGAAGGTTCTGTGAAAATTTCAGCCAATTCGGTTGATATCCAAAGGAGATATCGTATAAACAAACATCGAGATCCAACGTAAAAGTACATTTCTCTAAATTTGCTTATGCTAATTTCACAATAACAAGGTTCGAAATCCAACATAAAAGTACACTTGCTTACATTTGTTTACTCCATTTTACCCCTTTCTACATTATTTAATTGAATTTCTACACTTCATTACATTTTAAAATTTCCTCTAGGGCTTCACTGGACACAGCGTTTAGCTACAAGTTTGCATTTGATATCATGTATTTTTTAAAGAACCTAGGAATAAAAGAAACTTAATGTTTGTACACGCATTTGAAGATGTAGATCACTGTAGAGCTTTGTAAAGGTTTATTAAATGTGCGCTAACATTACCGCCAGCTAACATCTCAGCAGCGCAGCTCAGAATGGGTGTGGGAGTGATAGAATAAGAATCGAAAAGGCTAATAAAAGGAATAAACGAAATTCGCTTGTTTTGCTTGGGAAGCGCATAAGAGTAAAAGAGGAGATCGGGTTGTCTCTTAAAATAAAATCTAGATTTATTGAAAGCGATTGTTTGACATGTCGTAAAAGGAGAGAGAGTCTGCCGGACTCTTTGCGGTCGTTAGTCGTAAGAAAATATATCGTTATATGTAAATTGGGCTGGCGCGGCTCAGTGCTGGTAGCCGGGGGTGAAGTACTGGGTGCCGGGTGGCGCCCTGTAGCCCGGGTAGGTGTTCGTCAGGGCGTGCTGGGCGAAGAAGCCCGAGTAGTCCTTGCAGATGCGCCGTGGCCGGCAGACCGGGCCCTTGGCCAGCTCGATGCGCGCCCGGTTCTCCGCCTCGGTCTGCTCCTTCACCGAGGCCGGGGGCCACTTCTGGTCGCCGCGCATGCTGCCGCTGTTGGGGTTAGTCGCCGCCGGCTGGGCAGGGAACACGGGGGCTGATTCCTGCGGACAAACAAAATCGAATGTAATGCCCAAACGACTGCCCGACCGTCTGATTCACTAAATTCTTCTGGACATTATATTGTCTTGTGCTGCGTTAAAAGCTCACAGCAGTGCCCTGCTGAAAAAAAGATATAAGATTATCATACGATTATCAATTGATTATCATATGATTATCATATGATTATCATATGATTATCAAATGATTATCAAATGATTTTCATGTGATTTCCAAATGATTGTCATATGATTATGTGCGATTTTTACCTGATAATCATGTGATAATCAAGAGATACTCAAAAAGAATTTTTTTTTAATTTGTACTAAGAAAAAAATTACATAAGAATCATACAACTTTTAAAATAATACTTAATACAACTTTTTTTTTATAATCACATGATTATCATACGATTATCATTTGATAATCACATGATTATCATTTGATTATCATATGATAATCATTTAATAATTAATCATGTGACATTTTCTGAAGAAAATTTTTAAAAAAATTCTTTTTGTTGATTATCAGGTCAAAATCGCACATGATAATCATATGATAGTCATATGATAATCATTTGATGTTCAACGATCTATAAGGAATTCAATTTTATTTTCTTTAACGTATTCATTGATTTTGAAATTTATAAATTGAAAATAACGCTTGAAAGCTGAATATTACCGATTTCATTACAACAAATTTGTGCATAATGCGATTACGAAATTTGTGTATTCTATAAAGTAATTTCAGTCTAGATAAAAAAGTACTAATAATAAATCTTTTATCATTTAAAATGAATAATCTTTGTTTAAACAATCTTGTAAATACAAAATACATGGTCCCCCAGTGGAAATCGATGTTCGAATCGGCTTACTTTTATGTACAGTTTTTCAGACTTTTATACACTATCGCACACTTCCAAATTTTCGCTAGGTAATTTCCAAATTTACTCAGTGGAAATTTTGACGAGTGTAAGAAATTAAAAATGTAATACATATATATAAATATTCAAAAGTGTACAATAGGGTGTAAAAATGTGCATAAGTAATACTCCATTTTATAGACTTATGAATACTTTTACACACTTTCGCATATTTTATAAAAATATGTATAAAACATAAAATTTTTTAATTTCTTTTATTTGAAAATGTTTATAAATGTAAAAAAATGTACAAAAATGTACATTTAACATAGTGTCCTAAATGACACTTTTTTATGTTTGCACTATTTTGTACACTGCATTTCTACTGAGAGCTGTAGCTTTTCTCAAAATCTGCTCATCAAATTTGTATCAAATGAATCTGAAAGAGACAGAAACTACTACAATTATTAGAAGTATTGTATCAATTTTTTTCAAATAGGAGTTTTTTTATTTAACAAAACTTATGTACATTTACAACACATTTATCTATTTAAAGTAATTGTAGTATATTTTTGTCATTATATGCTTCAATGTATCTGTATGTAATAAGGAATCATAAAAAACATCATAACAATTTTAAACCAATCCAATGAGCAGACTTTTTGAAAAGTATTACAGATTTGAAAAACTTATTTAGACTTAAATTACTTTACAATGCAATCATATTTTTAATAATGAAAAAGTGATACATCTTTTAATATTTGATAATTGTGGAGGTTTTATAACACGTTCCTGATCTCGCAAAAAAAAGATTGACCAAGCAAAAAATTGATTGATTGATGAAACTTTTTTAGCTAGTAACTGTTAATTTTTTAGATGCTAAATAATGATTAGCCTGCTCATGATTAAGATATCGTTACATTTATGCCTCACTTCTATTGGGATTTTATACTGGGCTGCTGTATACTGCTTTTTCATATACAGCAAATTTTGTATTTTATCTTCTTTCAAATAATTTAAAATCCAATAAAAAATTTAATATTTAATGATTTTAAAAACTCTGTTTGCCCTTTTTAATAGGAAATAAATAATAAAAATTCATTAGGCATTTAAATTTATTGTTACTACTCAAGATTTATGAAATATATTATGCTACTGCTTTAGATTTACGAAAAATATTTAAATGCTTTTTTTGTTGTATGGAGTATTAAAAGAACGACAATTATTTGTATTCATCTGTTAATTCTCCTTAAACTTAATAATATTTAATTTTTTATTTAAATTTATTAAATTTAAAACAAAATATAATATTTTAAAATTACATTTTTGCACAGGTTTACATTGTTGCAAAATACTGTACTGACTTGACTGTAGTTTCTTTTCGTTAAAAGGAAATATTCTTCACACGGGAATCTGAATGTCGGTATGGAAAAAGAGAATCTTTTAAAATATTCCAATAATCCTTGACATAATAAATTTCGTTTTATATATTTCTTTTTTTTCGTCCAATAAAGTATATATCTATCTCTGGTTAAATTATGGTAAGTACTAAACATCATTATTAATTTAGAAACACGTTTTTTAAGTTCATTATACAATTCGAGGCTAATTTATGAATTTTGATTGAGGTCAAAATATTTTTTGAGTGAAGAAATAAAATTAATTAGGGGAGAGCAAGTGATGCAACAAATCAGTGGAGAATAACGGGCCAGATTGTGAGCTAAACTAAAAACTTATTAAGGGAAGGCTGAGGTTAAAAAAAAATTCCTTAATTTTCTTGGTATATTTATAGATATGTAAATGTGTTTATATAGAATAAAGATAAAGAAAAATATGAATTTTCTATATAGTTATGCTTTAAAAAGTTGTAAAAACAAGGGCTTAGCAAAAATGTCCTCTGCATTGAACTATTTGTTCAAAGCCTACAAACCTGAAAAATTGGAGTATATTTCATCGAAGACTACAAATCTTGATTAGGCTTTTTATTTTAAACTCAAAAAAGCCATTTTGAGACTAGTTTTTCTCTTTTTTATTAATATAATAAATTATCAATATAATAATTTATTTATTAAAATAATAATACTAATTTATAAGTACATCATTTTAAACATTTTTTTGTTTTTTATAAATTTTAACTACACTCAAAATGGCATTTTTAAGTTTAAAATAAAAAGCCCAACCAAGATTTGTATTGTAGTATTCGAATAATCCCGTAGAAAAAAAGTATGCACAAGTTTTGTGCACAATTAGAATTCGTGCGCAAATGTATGCACGAATTCTAATTGTG
>JAXIUT010000043.1:16715-54056 GCA_035586675.1 Eurytoma californica | reverse complement strand
TTACTAATTGATTAGTGGAAAATCGGTTCACTAAAAAAATTAGTGGAATTTCCACTAATTCAACTTTAGAGAGTACTAATGCCATATATTATTATGTTTTTTAAGTAACCAAAAAAAACAAACTCTTTTTGTTTATGGAAAATAGCACATAAAAAGTAAACTATTATCTAAATTACAATTACAATTTTTTAGAGAATGTATCAAATAGTATGTATTAATTTTTTAGTGAATGTACGTTTTCTTCAATTTTTTTTCCTTTTTTTCGACAACCCAAAACATTACATTATCTCCTATGTACAAAACTGCAGAAAAATTTATTAAAATTCTTTCAAGAAAGTAAAAAAATGACTTCATTTTACATAAAAGTGTTTAAAAATATATATAATGTGCAGTGTGTATATATTATACATCGCCACACTCGCACCTTTTTACGTATTATTTACATAGACATTAGCATTTTCTCTTAAGCTGTTAAATTTAAAATTCCTGAGTTACATCGATAAAGATTAACCAAGTGAAAATTGTAGAAAATGTAAAAATGAATGCAGTTAATTTTAACGTTAATGATTCTCAAATATTCTCATTATTTACTTCTGGCAAGTCGCATTTTTTTTGAGGAAAAAAATAAAAGTAAGAGAATGAACCAAGGTAAATATTCCATTTTTTTATTATTTTTCTTTCACAGTAAAGAAAGCAAGTTTTCTTTTTGAAATTTCTGCGTGAGGGAATTTTAAATTTGCCAGAATAAACAAATGCCTAACTATATCTCAAACGTTATACCTAATGCTGGTGTCTATAAAAATACAGCTAAGTACACTCTTTTTATTTTGTAGAGATATAAAGCAAATACTGCACGAAAATTTTAAACTTTTATATATATATAAGTTATAATAACCAAAATTTCTAGAACATATACTTTTAATTTTTGAACATAAAATAGATTATCATTTACAGCTAAACAGCGTTTCCGTAAGCTATTTGTAAAAAGTAGAAACTATCTTAATAAAATTACGGTACAGAAATAAAAAGCGGGTAATGTAAAAATAAACCAAAATGTATGCACGTCAGGAAATACCTTGGAAATTAATTCTAATAGTCCAAAATCATATTCAAGGATGCAACATTATTTGTTAGGATTTTTTGGCAGCGATGCTAACACAAATTTTTAATTTGTGTCAGATTCATCTTTTGTGAAAATGCAAGCAGAATTTAAAATATAACTCGGTGTAAAAAATGATTTATAATGTCTTTTAATAATAGATATCTTTTCTGTTATATCTCAAATTATAAATGATTCTTATATTGGTTTATACATGGTTTAATTATCTTTATAAGTATTACCTATTAAAACGAAATCGAAGTATTAAAAAAATCTTTATTTTATTTATTGGAATAATTTAACATGAAAGTGTAGCTGTGTATTAATCACGCCATTAATCAAAACAAAGTTTTTATAAATTAAAATTTAATTTAAAAAGATTTCACTTCTGCAAATATTAAGTTTTAATTAGCATTAATTTTACGATAAATTGTTGGATATTTTCAAGAATCTAAAAGGACGTGATCGACATGATTTAGATGAGATGCATATGTCAATAAAGAAGTGGTGAAATCGAAGATTACGTAGCGATAATTGAAAATTTTGTTTTCGTTGCCAAATAGATTCGCGATACACGAAGTTAACGAGTATAACAAAGCTGCAATAAATGTCTACTTTGCTAATTTAATAAAGCTCAGCTTAATTATAATAATTAATAAGTATGAAATAAATAATTTATTTTTAGACCAATTAATTAGATTAAAATTAACATACGGCATTGAGGTATGAACTTGCATTATTCATTTTATATAAATGTTAGTATAATATATATAAAATGAATAATAAAAAAAGAATAATAATATTTAAAACTAACGGTACATAATTATACTGCTATGTATGCGCTCGAGATTTTAAAGACTTGATGAGGCCATTAATTTTAAGACCGTCAAGTCAATTGGCTACGTGCCACTGGTTTAACAAAATCTGATTTTTCTAGACTGAAGAGCTTCATAAATATTCAACTTAAGTAAAAGAAATTAATTGTTCATTGCAATTTTGTATGATACTGGAAAATGATTATATATATATATATATATATATATATATATATACACACACACACACATACACCTACGATTCTCAAGTATTTTTAATTAATGAGTTTATTTGGTTTACTTTTCGCCTTAGAATGAACAATGCTTTATTAGACTTTTAATGCATCTTCTAGTACTGATGATTCTACATCATATTAGTAATGTAGTGAATTTTCAGTATCAATAATCAGATAGATATTATTTATATAAAATAAAATTCTCATATATTATGAACTGCTATGTATATATGCACAAAGAATGTGTAATAAAAAAATCACTTTACAAATCGTAGAATCTAAGTTAAAAAATGATGACACTTTTCTAGTATATTTATAACAAAAATAATTTATTATAAATTTATAATTGTTTTTTTCATTTTTTTTCAATTCAAGCATGAAATTGAGCCTCTTTTCACGCCAGACAGTGACGTAGAAAATCGATTATTTGAAAGAAAATCGATTGTTGAAAAACTTCGAATTCGAGCTGGGAAAAATGAAAAATACGTGTGAGTAAATTGTTCAGTTGAGGGAAACGAGAACGCCGATTCGTGCTGAACACTCCACCTGCGCTTGAAATGGTTAATTTTCTTTCTCGATTGCATAATGTATTATCATTATTACTTTTATGAAGAGTTATTCAAATTTTACAAGAAAAACTTTTCATTTTAAACTAATTTTCAAATTTATTTTATTTAAATATTTTATCTAAATCTGAGTATTTTTATTTATACCTTATTCTTTCAAAATTTAGGTAAGTATGGAGATTCTAAAATAGTGCCTGCTGTTTTACACTTGAGAATTTTTTATAACGCTTTTGTAAAACAATTTTTTTGTAAAAGATAATCATGATTCATCAGATAAAAGTTACAGTGATTTTCGAGGATAAATTTGATGTTTTCTACGTAATTTTGTCTCTGATAGATTGCTATTTTACAAAAATCTAAACAATACCTATTGTAAAGAAAAAACGATTGTCTTATTGTTTCAATTAGTTGTTGCAATAAGAAATTTTTCACAAACAACTGCTTTGGATATAAAAAATTTGTTCATTAACTAACATGTTACATCACTACATTAAACAAATATCGTTAAATTTTTTTAAAAAATTTATAGTTTATGACATAGTAATTTTGGAATCAAAGATCTAACTTCGTTAAAATTAATCAAAACTACACTGACAGAGTTTTCCCGTAAAAATTACGGTGAAGCTCACCGTAAAAATTACGGGGAAAAACGGTTTGACATCTTGAAAATTTTTACGGGAAAATCATTGTAAATTTTCGTTTCAGAAGTATTGAAACTATTATTGAATTTAAGTCATTGTAGTCAAGTCTTTTTGTGCTTCCTGTTAGCTTAACTTTATTTTGTTAATTTGTAAATCGATATTATTTGTATTACAAAATTATTCTTATTATTTTAATTGTAAGGATTTTTTGCCCGTTTAATTTGAAAATAAATAAATAAATAAATAAATTTTATCCAAAGCTTGCACGATTCGACAAGCTCCGTAATTTTCACGGGAAAAACTCCGTAATTTTTACAGGAAAAGCTCCGTAATTTTTACGAGAAAAGCTTCGTAATTTTTACGTGAAAATCACCGTCATTTTTGCGGAGCTATTCGCATCGCGCAAGCTCCGGATAAAATTTACAATGATTGTCCCGTAAAAATTTCCAGGGTGGCAGACTGTCCCACGATTACGTTTTCTCCCGTAATTTTTACGATGAGCTTTACCCTAATTTTTACGGGAAAATTCTCTCAGTGCCTGAATAATTTTGATAGTTCTAATACAAGACAATTTTTAGCAAACCAAGTGGTTATAATCGAAAATTACGTCAACGTGAGTAATGAAAAAATTGCCCCACGAATATGCAGAGAAAATGTTTATTTACTATAACTTATGTCTTTTCCGCCATTTCTCCGAAAAAAATCGTGCAATTTCTCTCCGCGTATGAAATTGTTAAGATCCCCGTAGGAAAAAATGATGCAGAAATTTGTGCATAAATTCTTGCACGATATTCGTGTGCATAATTTTTCTGCATACATTTTTTGCACAAATTTTAAATTGTGCATAAAATGTATGCAGACATATTATGCACGCACGTGCAAGAATTTCTGCACAAATGTTGACAAATTTATGCACAAATTCATGACAAATTTATGCACAAATTTATGAACAAAGTTATGCACAACTTTTTCATACGGGGATCGAGCATTAAAAAAGCATCGCTACATTACCAGCTTTGCCCAGTCGCCTCTTCTCCTCCTCCTCCTCGAGCATCCTCAAAACGGCGCTGTTCTGCAGGTTTGCGGGCTTGCCCAGCTGCTTGAAGTCGATTCTGAAAATTGAGCAATACTCGTTGAACCCGTCTGTCGGCGAGGGAGGCAAAGCGTTTCAATACCTTCTCTCCTGAATCATGGCGGCGCGGCGCGACGGTCAAGGTGAGCCGCGGGTGCGCGCGCGCGTATATAGGGCCGGAAAAAGGAAGGAGAGCGAGAGACAGAGGAAGGCGCGATAAGACCGCGGGACGAGAAGTAGTAGGCAGGCCCCCCGGTTAGCGCAGCGGCGGCCGAACTGAGTCAAGTACACGCGAGGGCTTTGAAAGCCCCGCGCGGCCCGCGCTTGCGCAACCGCGGCTCGAGCGCTTCGCTTTTATTTTGGCGGCAAGCGCGAGCGATGAATCGGCCCGCTGAAAATACGTCACCCGTTGGCACTTCGCGCGGCCTATTACGCGAAACGCGGCCCTCTTTCCTTTTTCACTCTGCCAGCAAGGCTTGGAATTTTTGCTTTACGGATACTCGCGAATGCGGTGTGCATACGTGAGAAGAAAAGCACGCGTTGATAACATTTGCCGAGACATTTGCAGGTACTTTTTGCGACAGCTCCCGTAGGAAGAGATTATGCACAAATTTATGCACAAATAAAGCATAAAAAGACTTTAATCAATTATTAATGAATGCTTTTTTCCGGTAAGTGTTTTAATAGAATTCTTAATGATAGCTTTATGTTTGTCGAATGTCCGCCTCTAAAGCATTCATAAAGAATTCTCAATTAAAAAAAAAACAAAATTAAAAAAAATTACTATAGAAAAATTTCTTTTTTATTTTATTTTATTTAATCCATAACATTTTTTTATTTTTTTATTTTGTTTTTTGTTCATAAAGAATACTTTATGAATACTTTTTGAATACTACAAGTGTTGATTTATTGCGGACATTCGGAAATTCTTTATGAATCCTTTTCTTTTCAAAGTGTGCGTATCGGGAAATTTGTGCATACATTCTTGCACGATTTTCGTGTGCATAATTTTGCTGCTTACATTTTGTGCATAAATTTTAAATTGTGCATAAAATGTATGCAGAAAAATTATGCACGCGAAAACCGTGCAAGAATTTATGCAAAAATGTATGCACATTTTCATACGGGCTATTATTGTCACCTTATTATGAAAAGATTTTTTTTATTTCTTCACTTTTTAATGGTACCGACTTCCCAAAAAGGGGGAAATTTTTTATTTAGTTTTTCACTATATGAAGAATTCTACAAAAAAATATCCCATTAGCGAGTTCAAAAACTGGAGAACAAAAATGTATGGGTTCATCTAGTTTCGAAGTTTTTTTTGTTCTTTTGGCTATATAATAGAAGAAAAAAATGTTGAACACGCAATATCAGAATATGTATTTTTTATTTCTACAAATTAAGTTTATTATATGAAAAAATATCTCATTTTCGGATCCAAAAGCTGCAGAAAAAAGGATGTTAGGGTTCATCTATTATATCCTACAATTTTTGTATTGTTTTAAACACCATATAATAAGCGGAGAAAGTGTTCAACATAGCTTTTTTTTTTCTTTAAATAAAGTCAGAAATTCAAAATATTCGTTGGAGGCTTCATTCCTTATATAGGAGTCTACAACGAGAACAAAAATACGTATTTCGATATCGCGTGTTCAACATTTTTTTCCTCTATTAAATATAGTCAAAAGAACAAGAAGAAACGAAAATAGCTGAAACTCATACATTTTTTTTCTCCAGTTTTTGAATTCGCTAACGGGATTTTTTTGTAGAATTCCTCATATATGTGCGCAGCTGAGAAAAAATATAGTTTAAAGAAATTACCTTTCATTTATAATGTACAGAATTTTTTGAGCAGGTATATATAGGTTTTTATTTCTAATAATATTTTGTTTACGAAATCTTGATTTTTTCAATTTATATTTTAATAAAATTTCAGACTTTTAAATAGCTCTTGCGATGGAGTAGTAGAAAAACAAACATATTGCCTAAAATTTTGTACATACACATCTTATATATTGAGAACAAAATCATATAAGGATTTTGCCATCGGCTGAATTCAAATATGTAGGTAATAATCATTAATTAAAAAATCATTGATAGAAAGTTTAAAAATAATAATTTTATAAAATTAACTGTTATCTACACTTTATTACATTTGTAATCATATTCCTTTTTTAAATAACAAGCATTAAATAACTACATAAACTTGTTGTGTACGAATAACATAACTTTTTTGAATATGTGTTAATCACGGGTCTAAATAAACATTTTTGGAAGATTTTCTTATAAAATTGTTCTATAGTACAGCCCTATCGGAGGCAACGCGGCAAGAAATTTCTACAATATCCTTTAAGTATATAAATTTAGCGATCGAAGTTCATCCGAATTTCGAGCGCTTGTTCGAAATCGATCTCGATTGGTCTTGAGTTTCATGAAAATCAAAATTTCATTTGTTTTTTTTTTCGAGATCAAATGCACGGAGTAAAAAGTTCTATTAAAAATGACAATAGTTTCTTCGAAATTTTGCTAAAGTTATAATAAAATTTGTTAGATGTCCAGTAAATTTGAAAGAAACTATACTAAATTTTACAAGAAACTATTGCAACTTTTTCTACAATGGCAGTCTGTGAGAACATTGCAACCTGACTATTATAATTTTTAGTAGAGCTATTTTCTCCGTGTGTATAGACGAACCTCGAAGGCGCGCGTAGCACTAGCTAGTTACTAAAACTAATTAAAAGCACGGGAATCTTTTAAAAAATTGATATGGATATTTAACTTTTTATTTTTTTAAAAACAATTTTATAATAACTTTTTGCCGTTTGGAATTCAATGAGTCTGAAGAGATATTATTTTAAGAGAACGTTAAAAAAAATATTAAAACGTATCCGATAATTATTTTTTCTGAAAAACTATTCAGTCCTTGAATAGTGCACCAAAATCAGTTTTCGAAGAAAGATGATGGATTTCGAACAAAATTTTTGAAAATGCTCATGTGTACAACCCTGATAAAGTTCTTAAACGTGTTTCATTAATTAATAGAATTTAAAAAAGAAATTATATGTAACTACCTACAAATTTTTAAGTAAGTAAATGTGAATCTTTAAAACTGCAAATGGACGAGAATAGGCTCTCGCGTGTTCCAGCGTAGATCAGGTTATTGCATGCGGCCCTTCAATTATAAAATATTTCATCAAAGCATATAGTTCATTATTTTTAGAAATGATTCAAACACCTTTCAAATTATAGTTCGCAAAAAATACTCCTCTTAAATTGCTATTAATACACTTTTTTAAATATCAATGTACTTTTGTAAAAGTCCCTTACGAAAATAAACTACTGACAAAATTATTGGATAAGCCACTGTTGAACTGCTGGTGAACTACTAATAAACTACAGGTAAACTACTTGTAAACTACTTAGGAATTTTTTGAAATGTTGGCTGTAGTTGCCAATTTACTATTGGAATCAAGTAATTCATCAGAAGTTTTCATTAGTTTGCAGTAGTTCTTACAGTAGTTTTGCCAGTAGTTTATTTTCGTAAGGGGTAATTTTAAATACTATTTTATAAAACATTCCGAAAACAATTCATGAAATGTTTTATAGCAAGTTATTCCTTAAATAATTTATTAAAACACTTCAATTAATCATTTCTGTTGTTGATTTATAAATGAATTATACACTTACCAAGAACAAGTACTGAAATATTTTCGTAAACATTCACGAAACATTCAAGTAATATTTTATGATTTCATTTTAAAATCATTCGTGGGGCACTTGAATGATTTACTTCATTGTTTATTTTTACAAATATTTCGGAAATCTTTCAAAAGAAAATTTTCTGATAGGGTTTCACGCCCTATGATGAAACATTTTGCGAAATACTTCTTTCAAATGTTTTTGTTGTTCAAAAATAATATTTCAATGAAATTGTTACTAATATTTCAAAAAGATATATCAAATAAACATTTGTATAAAAGATTTCCGTTAATTAGACACGTTACATATTACGTACTTCGAAACTATTTCTTATACTTACAGTTTATTATTTAATTTCTGCATAAGCAAGAGCAAATTAAGGAATACGCATTTATTTTATAAAAATGAAAAAACCTTGTCAATCATTTTTCTATCTATTCGTCACATCTAAAGAAATTTTTCACTTCGATATCTAACATCTTAACATCTTGATCGACTTGCTCTTAAAGGGATGTAAGTCATAATAGAATTTTCAAATAATATATTTTTAACAATACTTTACAATCATAAAAGTAAGATACTTTTTCATCTACTAGAAAATTTGTTTTCACCGATTTGAAATTTATATGTATATAACTTTATAGTTTTTACTTTTCAGTTGAATTTTTAAAAAAAAACTAGAGTATGAAACTTAAAATTTTTTTTTCAAAGCAATATTTTTTAGATTGTGATTTATAAAAAAATGTTAATAATAAAATGTACTTTTCTCATAAAATCGCAGACATGCAGATTAATGAGATTTTTTTCTATATAAAACAATTGTGAATGTTAGGTGTGTGGTAGCTGAGGAACACCCCCAAAAATGCAACTACTTTCCGGCATCGGTATAGTATACGCCGTTTTAAATATGAAAAAATTTAAAAAAAAATTTTTGTTTTAAAAATGAATAATATGTATTATACAATTAATAGGTTTTTCATCAAATTTTTTTTCATATCGAAACCAATTGTTCAATTTAATGCTGTTTTTGAACTTGCTACTGTACAATACCCAACCTTTAATATTGTTATAAAATTGTATGATTACGTATAAAATATTTATAATTTATTTATTATAGGTGTATTTCATTAAAGTAAAATGAAAATATTTATGATTTATGCGTGATTTGTTCTGTACTTATGATGCCACGGTTATCACAGTTATTTTTAAATACTACGATGATAATTAAACATTCAATTCAACGTCTCTTAAGAACCTGTGAATAATAATTATTCATACAAAGCAACGCGTTATTTATACATTTGTTCATAAAAAATTTTTTTATGAAAATTTATAAAAATTGTTTTTCATAAAAAATTTTTTTTTGCACACTTAAGTGTGCAAGAGGTATCTTCAAGTTTTCATTAAAATATCACGCCGTATTAATTTTCAGTGGAGATTGAAACATTCGCGTTTTGACTATAATTAACTCGACATGATGTTTACTGTTACTATTTTTAACGAGTGTAGGTATTCGTTTTTCGTGTTAACCGAACAGAAAATCTAAGATTAAAGTATCGAAAGCATTTTATTGGAATACAATTTTAATAGTTTCTAATACTTACGTATGTATTAATATATTCATGTAATCTAAATAGCAGAGTATTGCAGTTTACATGCATTTGGAATAAGTACAATTATTCACTTATTTTTGTAAAATTGAAACCAGATAAACTAATTTTATTATAGTACAAAAAAAAATCCCAATATTAATTAACTATTTCATTATTTAATTTAAAAATAAATAGGCGCAGGCCTACTTTAAATTTTTTTCAATTAATAATAATTAATAATAATTAATAATTATTGTTTATTATTAATACTTGCTATATTTGCGAAAAATTTAAGAAAAAAACGTACATTACTTATTAAATATTCCGCTTAGCAATCATAGAAAAGTAAAACATTTTTTTCCTTTTTATCTTACTTATGATAATAAAAAAAATTAGCTTCCTAAGTGTAGGCTAAGTGCTTGTAGAATATCGTTACAATTATTTCTTCTATAATAATAATCCAGTATTAATAATTACTTACCCGATCGCACCGTTGGATAGTACTTGTGTTTGGCGATCCAGCGTTTCTTGAATCGCCTGCGGCGAATATAGGTTGATCGGAGAATTGAACTGTTTGTTCACGAATTTCGAACCGGACATCATCTTGATCCCGATTTTTGTATCTGTTTTTTTTGCAACAGACGGTTAATTTTTGTTTTCTACTATCGAAAATCCACTCACTTCTATCGGGTTAAGTTTTTAAGAAAAAGGCACTGAAAACACTGATCGTAGAATATTGTTTAAAATCGAAAAAGCGTATTGGACAAGCAGAACGATCCAGCGAACGCGTCTATTTTAACCAGAAAATTCCTCCGAATATATCTCGCGACATCGTTTGTTGGCTCGCGTTACGTGAAATTGGATTCTTCGCGCTAGCGCAACAATTTTTTTTAATATACATATTTTTTTTTTTAATTTACGCGTACTTTGTTATTTTCTCGTACACAACGCAAATAAATCGAACTGCAAGCGCATTGAGCTTACTACGAGCCGATGCGACATTTAAAAAAAAAAAGCGCGCAATTATGCTGCTTAATCAAACAAAAAATAGGATATATTTGTAAATTTGAACAAGTCCCGTGGTTTGCGAACAATGCAGCATTTGGGCGGCAGCGGGGCTCGATTAATTGCGATTACATGGTTGTCGATATGAAAGCAAATTTACCTCAGCACCAAAGCCCCGGGAGCAAAGCACTAACTGAAACTAAAAGCAAAAGCGAAGAAACCCGACTCTTTCCCTCTTCGCGCATCTCGCCTCTCGCTTCCCCCCCGCACGCCGTCATCGCTTCTCTCCCCCCTTCGAGCTTATACTCTCCGGGATTCTTCGTTATTTTTGCATCTATTTTCACTTTTGCTTTTAATTTCTCTGCCGCTATCGCGCGCTGGTTTTACGCGCGGTTTACACTCCCTCGGACCTTCGGCCCGACTCCTCGCGATGGAGTCTCAAGGCCGGCTCGTTCTGGAAAAGCTCGGACGCGCTGCGGGAAGATAAAGGGGGCAACTATATTGCGTCGTTTGTTTTCTTTTTCAAATCATTTTTGTATTAAAAAAAAAAGATAAATTTTACATACATTAATAATCTTACAGTGACTTGGTCAAACATTTTTTTTCGTTCAACTAATTATAAATCCATCTTAGTGAGAAAAGTCGATGAGTCAGTTCACCCACACCATTAATCTGAGGCCTTTTAATAGCCTTTGGTATAATATTTAAAATCTATCTAATATTTACACGCTTGTACAAAAGAAAAAGTGATTGTAGCGTCATTTTTAAAAGACTGATAAGAAATCCTCGTCGTGTAGCTCCGTATAGATCAATGCAAATGTTGTCGGCTCAAAGGCAGGTACTATAGTTTCCTCGTAATTTCTATAATGTTTAACAAATAAATGGCCCTTTAAAAAAAAAAACAAAACGATAAGTTTAACGTAGCAACCCTTGTGTCTCATTCCGAATGACATACTGCTTTACCATACAACTTGATTAAAAGTCTTTATCATCATTGAAAAATAAGTATATTAACAACAGGCATTGCGATTTCTTAGATAATATATACATTAATTCGTGTTGAAACATAAGTTATTTCTTAATACTAAGCTATAATATGGTTCATTATTTTCATAACATATTTATAATAATTAAGTAATAATAATAACATTGTATATAAATTTGACATTCCTTTTATATTACATAATCAAATAGCAGTATTATATCTATAATACGAAATCTCAAGAAGATTTTTCAAAGTCAATACAAAAATCCGATCTGAGGACTTGAAAAAAACAAATTGTTGGAAAGAAAAACAAACTTTAAACGGAAAGCACACGGAGGCGTTAACTAAAGTCGTTCTTTTTTTTGACATCTCGTTAATTCAAACGTGATTCGCGAATAAAACTGATTAAACTCGTTCAAGAAGTAAATTTTACTTTCTTCTTACTTCATCGCGTTTTCCCACGTGCGCCTGTGAGTGTTGCGTGTTTACGTGTGCGGGTGTGTGTGAGAGAGAAAGAGGGTAGGCAAAATCGTTGAAATTAAAAAAAAAGAAAGAAAATGTTCGTGCCTGCATGTTAACGCTTTTGCTCTGTTACTGCGTCTTAAGCTATTTCTAAGGATTATTTGTATTTACAATGGTATATTATTAGATCTAGGCACTTTCTCCGAATGAAATTCCACTTGCTGTTCGTTCGGGTCTTTCATAATGTGTACCTGCTGTCGGGCCACCGGCTTTCTCCCCCCGGGCCGGTTGGCGCCCACTATTTTATGCGATTGATCACCAGGTCGCCGACGACTATCAGGCTCTTCTGGTAGGGGCTCTCGGCGAGGGTCTGCGCGAGCCTGACCGCCTCGATGCAGTGCTTCTTCGCCAGGAATCTCGTCTGCTCGAGGCCCTGGGACTTGTGGACCAGCTCGAACGCCTTCTCCACGTCGCCGGGCTCTTGGAAGCGGCGCATTATCATCGGGTTCAGCTCGGGATACTGAAAGGACGAGCAGTTGAGAGAAGAAAAGCGGGAGGCACGCCCGAGAAAAACTATTTCGGCGACTTTTTTTAGTTGGAAAACGATTGTCTTTTTGAGTCATTTCCCGAATGAAAAAAAAGAAGTACAAACCCGAAAGAAAAAAAACGAACTACAAACCCGTAAATTATTGTAAGATTTAGTATATATAAGTACATCTATGTACGTTTCCGTACGATTCTGTACGTTTGCGTACGTTACTGTTACAATCGTACGGTCGGCTACAAATGCATTCGAAACTAAAAAAAAATTGTTATATACAAAGTTTTCGGACAGATGTAGCTTTCCATAGAATGGCGTACGATTCCGCATATTTTCGTAACTTTTAGTATGCTCAATATGTTTGCACGTACGTTTGCTTACGTTTAGGTACATTTTTCTGTACGCTGCTGTATATTTTTATACTCTGCCGTACAATTCCGTACAATTTCATACGTTTCCGTACGTTTAAATACGCGGTAAAAACTGCAGTTTTCTGCAGAGTTGACAAATCCAGTAATTTTTAATCAACTGACCAAGAACATTTTTTTTTTATTCGTAGAATCTCCCTTAAAATGGTTGGCGATCTTTTCAAAAGTGACAGACAGTTGCGTCACGTTTACTAAACTATCTTGTGCTTACTGAATGATAACGTCTGATTGTGGACCGTACTCATAAGATATCTATGCAAGTGACCATAAAAAATACGAATTGGCTATTTTTTGATTATCTGTCTCACGGTGCTAACGAAAATTTTAAACAAAAACCTATGCCTCATGGAAGTGCAACTCATGAACTGCATGTGCACCCTCACTATGACAATCCGCAAAAAATTCTTAAAAATGCAAATCTTGCCCAATTTTCCGTGAAATTCCCGCGAAATATTTGCAAAATATTTTTTCGTTTCTCTCCCAATTAGGCATTGATGTACCGGGAACAAGCAGCGTACACACTGAGAAAAATACGTTAGGAAAAATTACTATTTTTTTCGTAAGAGGACGACCTACTCGACCTAGTAACGATGTTTATAGCACGCCGTGCAAAAGACGCCTGTTTATCGCATGCAAGCGTAAAATAAATCGGCGTTTTCGCTCGTTGTACTATAAAATATCGTACGATACAAGTGCGATAAGTGATTTTCGGACTCGTATGAATTATTTCTCTCGTAAAAATTTTTACTAAACTATTAGCAATTTTTACTAAACTAGTAGCAATTTTTATTTAAACTTTTGTAACAACTCATAGAAGTATAACAATAATTATGAAAAGTTTAGTAATCTTTTATGGTCAAGTAGGTCGCCCTTTTAATAGAAAAATAGTAATTTTTACTAATCCTTTTTCTCAGTGCAGGGAGTCCGAATTCGAGCAAAGGCGACTTACTCTCTCGCAGGCGAAGAGAACCGGCGCGGTCGCGAGTCCCAGTTTCAAATCGGCGGCCGTCGGCTTTCCCATGGCTTCAGACGACGAGACGAAGTCCAAGAGATCGTCGACCAGCTGGAAGCCGAGGCCGATGTTTCTGCCGTATTGGAAAGCGACTTCGGCCAGGCGCTCGTCGGCTCCTCCCAGCATCGCGACCTGAAACACGCGGCTCGTTGAGGACAAAAAAAAAGTGGACGTCGATCGGCCATGTCGCGTGTGTATACTCACGGCTTTCGCCGAATTCGCGATCAGACTCGCTGTCTTCCTGTACGTCTTGGTCAGGTAGTGGGCGAACCGCTCGTTCTCCGTCTCCTTCGAGCCCAGCTGCATGAATTCACCTTGCACGAGGTCCGTCACCACCTTCGAAATAAAATGAACGTCATTTAATGCTGAGTTTTTGTTTGTTTATTTATTTTTTTTTAGGCTTTAACTTATTCTTACACACTGTATCATCAAGTTTTAATTTAACTCTTTTTTTATGAAAATGTAATTTTTCATCTTGAAACACTTGCTACTTATCATACTTATTTCTGTTTTTTTTTAAATTTATATTTATTTTTAAAAAATTAATGCAAAAATACAAAAAATATTCGTGTATCTGTGTCAGGTGTGTACACGTGCACGAAGAAGATAAATAATAACGACTCGACAAGTTTTTAATCTAGAATTTGAATAATTATATATATATATATATATATATATTTCTTATTTATTTTATTCACAATCCATTGAGAAATCTATTACATAATTATAGTGTATCAGAATCTTTTTTTAACTTTTTTTCCTATAACTGGAATTGTGAAAGTTGTAGTGTTGGTATTTTCAGAATGAAATTGAAAAATCGAGAACACTGATTTATCGTAAGCGACCTTCGCGGAGATCATAACAATATTGTTATACTTTAAATTCTTGGATATTCCGCTTTCAACTAAAATGCGTACTTTGACCTTCATATCGCGAATTCGGGCACTTAAAAAAAAAGTTACGTAAATCATAAAACTAAATAAAACACACAAATCTCTGAAATAAAAAAGATAAGCATCTATAGCGAGCAGAAATAGTTTTATAAAGAGCATTACGTCAACTGCACTTAAAAATTGAATATTTTATGTATAAGAATCCGAGCTTGAAAAAGTAGGAGTTTTACAATAATAACTTTATTATAAAATTACTAAAACGAATTCCCTGATTTAATTGCGATTACGGTATTCATGTTAGGATCACGAAATTTACTCAATTCTTCATTTAAATTTCAACTATGTCGCAATTTCTGTTAGGAATACTGCGTAATTTCCGAGATAGTACAAATTGCATACATAAGTGTAATACAAATTGCTACATCCAGAATATTGGCGGGTGACCGTAACCGTGAGCTATTAATTGTACATACAAAACGCTGATAGTGTAGTTAACAGTTTTTAAAATGTTTTCGAAGACCTGACACTTAGCGCCCTCTTTGTGCGCTACGTTCAACTTCAAATTTGAATACTCGGGTCGTCAGTATATTGGGTTTTAAAGAAAACTTAAAAATGAGAAATTCCATTAGGCGGTGAAATGAAATTATAGAAGAAGACAGTCAATTCATAAATGTAAATACATTCGCTACTTTGTGTCGGTCGTAGTTTAAATCCCAATAATTACTGCCTTCTCGTGCTCGACCAACAAGCGGTAATTTGCTCGCTTATTTTATCGACCATTAAGCATCTAAATTGCTTTTGTTGCATTATCCGATTTCCCGCGTTGTATATTCAAAGCGAGAGAAAGTATAACATATAAAGTATCATAAATTAAAAGTATCATGCCGAGTTCTATTCGCTTTCCGGAAAAATGAAGGAATTCATTAAATATTTATATATATTTATACGCATTTATACGTACAGTAAAAGCTCGTCGTAATGATAAATGTTGCAATGATCATTAATACAAAATGAAGCACGCGGCTCGCTAATGAAAAATAAGTGGAAAGCGGTAGAGGCATTTCGATCGCTTACGAAGCCATTAGGTAAACAGTAAAATTCAACGATCGAACCTGGCTGAGAGTTAGGGTGACGTCGTCGTTTCGTAGGCGCGCGATCATCATCGAAGCCACCGCGAGTATGAAGTCGCCGGCCATGGTCACCTGAAAAAGAAAAGTAGAGGTAAAATAAAAAGAAAAAAAAGGAAAAATAAAAAAATAGCTCGCGCACGCGTGCGAAATGCCGAATCAGGCCGGCTGCAGCTCGCCGGCGCATGAATTATACCCGGAGGATTGCGCGCGCGCGGCGCATGTTTATCGCCGTTAAGATAGTTCTTTGCCGACTATGCGAGTCAAGTAGAGGTTCACTTACAACAGATGATTTTAAATAAATTTCAATGGAATCTAAATTATTAAAACAATTTCTAACCGCGATTGAATCGCCTTAGACGAATGTAAATACTTTTTTAATAATTTTATAGAATTTCAAAACATTCAATTGACTAGGTTATCAATGGAAACTCTATAACTGTATATATCGTCTTGCGGCCGAATTACTTCTTTGAGGAGCAATAACAGAAAAACTACATGGTGGAAAAACTTACAAACTTTTATAAACCTTTATAAAAACCCAGAAATGAGACTTGACAAAAAGTTTATAAAATTTTATAAAAGTTTGTAACTTATCAACTTTTATAAACTTTTTGTTCGTTTTTGTACGTTTGTCAAACGTTACTATGTATAATCCTTCAAAACATGTATAAATTTTTATAAACTTTTATATTCTTTTATTAACTTTTATTAACTTTTATAAATTTGTATTAAATATTATTAACTTTTTGTATCATTTTGTATGTTCAAAAAAAAACTTTTCAACTTTTAAAATTTTAATAGATTAATGACAGACCATAACTTTTTGTTAAGTCTCAAATCTGGGTTTTCATAAATATTTATAAAAGTTACAAATTATTATAAACTTCTTAAACTGTTATAAACTTTTATAAACTTTTACACATATAACCAAATTTCCGCTTAGGTGGATCTCGCACGGATTGATAGAATGAATTCAAAACATTGTAACCTGTTTTTTGTGTCAATTTTGGTTAAGTTCTTGAATGTATTTTTTTTTATTCGCACGCAAAACGGCTTTTTTTAATGTCCTCCATACGAACGCGTGTTAAAAATCGTAACTTTGAATCGTTATATCTCGAGAACTAGACGGACAATCAGCCTCAGATTTTGCAGGCTGACTCATCATTACGTAAACTAATTTTGCTGAAAGTTTCACGCAGATCTTAAATAAATCGATTTACCTAAGAACTACCTGCTCGCGTGCACTTGAGCCTCCGGCGCGAGCCTCGGTCCCTTCTTCCCGCGCGCGCGCCTCGGGAGGTAAAAGTCGCCGAGGAAATTTAACGATCGGCCTGCTCGCCTCTCCCGGAATCCCGGCGATTTATTAATTTGGAGAAACGACTTTTGCCCGATTCGGTTATACAACTTTTGATGTAATCCGCGCCTGTTATACGCCCGTTAAATCAGCATTTCCAATTCCTACGCACTTTATTGAGGCGCCGACATAACTCGCTTTTCTTTCTTATTTAATCTGCCCGCGGAGCAGCCGTAACCGGCATAATCTGCCGTTTACTTTGGCTTCGTCGCTACATTTGCCGGCTGGGTGCGCATACGAAAACGACGACTGCGACTGCGACAATCTGTAATGGTCTACTCGAAACGAGATGTAAATGAGAAAAAAAATTCTATATTTGCGTAGCTCTTATTAGACGATTTAATGTCATTCATTTACCAGGAAAGTCTCAGCTCTCCGTAAAACAGTTTTTTTTTCAACATTTGTACACATAATATTCAAGAATCCAGCGTTTTATACTTTAATACTCAATTATTTTGAAACTAGAAGGCACAATAATAATAATAACGAATTTTCATGAATGTGACACGAAAGAAGCATTACTATTTTAAGCTTCCTTACGTTGTATTACAAGATAATCTCCTTAGATAAACTCCTTTTTTACATAATTTTGTTAAATGTATTATAAAAAGTTGAATTGAAAAGTTTTAATGTAATGCCAAGAAATGTCAAATTGATTCAAAATTATCGATAATCATGGAAGAAGGTTTGAAAGTCTATATAAATTAGTACATTTTTTCTTACAAATTTTAATGTACAGTCGAAATTTGAAATTTCGTTTTTTATCAGTAATGTTGGGGCGAGCACACATTTCTTGCACAGTGTAGGTTTAGATTATAGCTTTTTAATTAAACTTTTTATATCATTCAATAGAATTATGTAGAAAATCATGTTATTACCGAATTATGGAGATTGTACTGGAGATGCTAACTGTTACATGTTCTACCTTAAAAAATTATTGGTTTCTTTTATTTTAATATACGTGAAAAGCTTCTATAGTTTTAACAAAATTAGTCGTACTAGGTGCTACAAGATAGCACGTGCATTTCGCGTTTGGTCAAACATCATTTGCTTAAAGCAATCGTTACTCAAGTAAATTTATAAAACCGATTCGGCTATTTAGCCTGAGTCACTAGAAGGTTACAACGAAGTGAATTTTCCGCTAAAAATTACCGCACAGCATTTTTCCCAGTCAACAAGAAAGAGAGAAAAAGGAAGAGTGTAGAGGTAGGTCGCGTTTCCACTGAGCATTGCTCTCGTTGGATTAGCGAATTTAGCGAGGCGCTAATCGCGTTGCGCAAGTCAGTAACGAATCTAAGATGCAATATAGCGTTAGTGGCTCGGCGAGCGGGGCATACCCTCGGGGGACTTTAATTCGGTAACTTCTATTCCGTTTGTCTAAGCACTCAGATTGGTTCTGGATTAATAACTGGTAAACTCATTGGTCGATGAGTTACGGTACACAGCGGAACGGAAGTTACCAAATTAAAGTCCGTCGAGTGTACACAGGGAGGGCGTTTGAAATTCTCCCTTAAAGAAAAGTGTTGTAGTGAATACCAATGAAAAATCTTAGAATAAAAGAATAGAATCTTCTATAGGAATTACCGTTATCACACTCTAAATCTGAATTAGTAAATGAAATTTGATTTATACAGTGATATTTATTTATACAGGTTCAAAGTATCCCACTAATTCAATTACTGAGATAATTTTGACTCAGAATATGTGACTACTCATATCAAATTAGTATAATCGCAGAAATTTCGCTAATTTAGATTTAGAGTGACACATAGTTTGATTACAAGTCTTTCGTCGTTACTGCAATCATGATTACAATACGAACTAAAGTAACCATTCTTATAGTCATGACTATAAGAATCAACATAAATAGTCATGTTTGTAGGAATGCCGACGAGGGGGAATTTTTTTTAACAAACTAGATCGTCGTTCCTAACGAAGGAAAGCACATCTCAAAAAGGGCCAATTTTAATTTGTCATTTTTAAAGCACTGGATAAAAGTGAACTCTCCCAGAACCTGGTAAATTTAAAGTATTATTCATATATGATACGCTAGTTTGTCTAGCTTTTAGAAGAATTTACTCTTCGCTAGTGCTTAAAAAAAGGCAAAGTAAAATAGTCCTTCATTGAAATGTGCTTTTCTTCTTTAGAAACGACGAAATGTATTGATACACTGAGAAAAAAATTCTAGTAAAAATTACTATCCTGTGTAGAATCGTGGCCACAGACTGTCATGTAGTGGAAAAATTACCATACTGTATTGTAAATTTTACCATCATTCTAGTAAAATGCATAATATTTTCTAGTACAATTTACAATTCAGGATGGTAATTTTTCCACTAAATGACAGTTTGTGGCCACATTACTACACAGGATTGTAATTTTTACTAGAATTTTTTCTCAGTATAGCAATTCCTGTAGAAAACCTACAGTTGTACCACAAGATTTGTCATTAGTATGCACTACAGTTCTCTTCTGTAAGGGCGGAGGGAGAGCGGAGAATTCGGGTGGGCTGCAATCGGGAGCGCGAGTTCCGGAAGAAAGCAAGGCGGTCAAAGTGCCGGCTTTGGAGACGAGAGTGAATCGCATTAACCTCCTTCGCTTCCTCGACTCGCCAAATCGGCGGCGCTCGGGGGGACCCGGCCGGGAGCTGGCCCGCGCACACTTGGACCGGTTAAACGGCCGCGCCGGAGGAGAGGCTTTCTCACCTTCTTTTGGCTCCAGAGAGCATTGACCGAGGGCTTCCCTCGGCGGAAGTCCGACTGGTCGATCACGTCGTCATGTATGAGGGAGGCGTTGTGGATCATCTCCGAGATCATCGCAACCTGTCGCTGCGACGGCAAGAGACCACTGAAAGCCCGGAAAGAAGAGCAACGTCATATCCACCTGTACGATCGCGTTCAAAGATTCGCGCGCTACCCCCCACGCTTCTCGCGTGCAAGCTAAATCGGCTGGAGTGAAATTTCACTCTCATTCTAAAATCGATGAAAGAGGCAAACTCCACTGTACAGAAGTGAAATTTGACTGTGGTAAACTCTAGTAATAAACTACTACTAGAGTCGAATTTCATTCTTGAAAGTTAAATTTGACTCATTTAGCGAACAAAGTTTAGAATAAGAATAAAATTTTACTCCTATTATACACCTCTATAGGAGTGAAATTTTCTTATTGTAAACTATACAAATAGAGTAACTATTATTATTAGAGTCAACTAGAGTCAAATTTCACTCCAGTAGAGTTGAATTTAGCTCTTTCATCGAACTGACTTTAGAATAAGAGTGAAATGTCACTCCTATATGAGTGAAATTTACCTCTTGTAAACTCTAGTAATAGAGTACTACTAGAGTCAACTAGAGTCAAATTTCACTCCTTTTATACTCTACAGAAGTGAAATTTTACTTTAGTAAACTCTTGTATAAATAGTGTGCTACTGAGACAAATTTCACTCCTGTAGAAATAAATTCGACTCTTTCAGCGAACTGTCTTTAGAATAAGAGTGTAATTTCACTCCTATTCTACTCTACAGGAGTGAAATTTTACTTTAGTAAACTCTTGTATAAATGGTGTGCTACTGACCATGAGTCAAATTTCACTCCTATGGAGGTAAATTCGACTCTTTCGACAAATTAACTTTAGAATATAAGAGTGAAATTTCGATTTAGCTTATAAATACGCGAGAAACGAAGGGAGGCGCACCTCGCGGTTTTTACGTACCTGCTTTCCTTGTGATAATTGATGGCCCGCGCCATGAGTATCGCGACCATGGGTCGTAGTGCCTTGCCCTGCCCACCGAAGTAGTACGTCGCTATCGTCCTCAGCTCCTCGTTCGTCGTGTTGCCCATCAGCTCCTACGACGGACAAATTAAAGGATCGATCGAAGAGAGAGAGAGAGAGAGAGAGAGAGAGAGAGAGAGAGAGAGAGAGAGAGAGAGGGAGAGAAAAAACAATATCTCCCACTCGTTCGATTTCGTTGCGAAAGCACGCTAGCGAGGAAAATCGAGTGCGCCTTTCTAACGGCGCTAAATAATCGGGTAGCATCGATATGCGCCGCCGCCTTCACTCGCTCGCGGCTTTTCGCTCGCTCGAAAGTCCGCGCGCCGCTGGAATTCGGCCAAAGGCTGTACGCATTAACGTCGTATACCTCCCGTATGTCCTCGTACACGTCCTTCAGGTCCTCCTCCAGAAGCTGATAGGGGTCCACCCGGTAGTCCGGCAGGGAGCCCGGCTGCTGCGTCTGCATCGAGCTCATCGTCCGAGCGACGCTCGCGCCGCAGTTGTGCTGCGTGTGCTGCGAGTCGAGAACAAAAAATACTATGTTAGATTTCATTCGTTCGAAGCTACTGAAAAGTGCTCCAAAAGTGGTACTGCTTAAAAATGAATTAGTGAAAAGCTACTAAAAATTTTTGAAATGTTTTCTGCTTATAATTATTTAGTGGAGCACATTTCACTTGTGAATTTTATTAATTTTTAGTAATTTAACTTAGGGGGTACTAATTACTACTTAGTGGTTCATTTTCAATTGACTTTTTCTGAAAATTTTAACTAGCTCCAGTGTTCTTTCTCACCAATTCAACTTGAAATTTCTCAATTCTTAAAGTATAAATAAACAGGTAAAACGGCGACATTTTTTTCACCAAGGACAATCCGCATCTTTTAGCGCAATAAATCAACCTCGGAATGGCCCCGAAACAGGTAGGACAACAATAAAAGTGTCGTGATAATTTAAATCTGTTAAAAGCGCACTTACGGAAAGCCCCTATTTAATGTATTCATTTGAAATACACGTGTAAACCATCGGCATACTAAAATATTGGCTTTTTAGGAAGGCAGACCTGTTCGGACCCCGCTATAACGATAAAGCGGCCGATGGCGAAATTGAGGGAAAAAAAGGCGGATTTGAACGATGATTCAGCAGTACTTTTATCCTCCCTATACATCCTCGCTCTCGCATAGCGCAGTGAATTTGAATAGCTAATTATGTGCAACTTTAAAGACTTCTCTCCTCCGGCAGAAGTCATTACCCAAGATCATCCATAAGTTTTTTTTCTCACTACCGGCGCGTGTTAGAGCGCTAATATATTTGACAGAAATTTAACGCGCAACTTTCTATGCAAAAACAAAGGCCAGTAGAGTTCCACTCCTTTATTTTTTTTTAACCACCGTTTTATTTCTTTTTTTCTCGCTTTACCGCTCGCTTCCTTAATGAATACCGCGGCGAGAAGGCAATGAATCTCGTGAGGCGATCGTTCAATAATGTCCTTTTACGGGCTATTAAGAGGAGAGAGAGAGAAAAAAAAAGAGGAAAAAAAGGGAGAGCGAAGCGGGGAAAAATTGCGCAAGCTTGCTTAAGCGCTTCGATGAAAAGGCCCCGATTGAGCGACGAAGGCGTTTGGAAAATGGGAAATGAGCGAGGTGGGCGAGGCTCGTTGCTCCCGCGGCGCGCGCGCAAAAGTAAAAGTCCCGAGCCGGTGAACTTGTCTGTCGCGAGGCGCAAACCGACTCCCGCTCCTTCTTGCTCTCGATTTACGCTCATTTTTCTGCGCGGAGTGCCGACGCATCGCTCGGGCCGCAGGTGTCGGCGGCTGCACCGCACTCGCGCTGGCTGTTTCTTAATAACAGAGCGCACGTGTGCAATTACGGGGAAAATATAATTTAATATTTATTAAATTTATTTATCTCGGATTCAAGTTTATTATAGAGCAAAAACTAGTTCATTTTTTATAAGATTTGTTTACGTCGAAAGGTCAGAGCGTATATGAATAAGCCATTTTGATAATTGCACCGCTAAATATTTTTTTAACGAGTGGCTTTGTTGCACCTTTATTGCATCTACCAAAATCGTAATTTTAATGTTATGATTTTTTTTATTGGTCTGCATTAATATTGCTGCTCTAAACTACATGACTTCACGTTACTACATTTAGAATCTTCTTTTTTTCATTTTTATTCGGCAACTGACATCCAGGAAAGTATATTAAAATATTTCTCAGGAATTAATGAATAGCTTACATTTTTTCGTAATCGCATGCAATAATTTAACCTTGGCTACACTGAGAAAAAAATCAAATGTTAATTTTATCATGTATCCTAGTAAACATGAATATAATTATTATTGTCAGAGTGATGGTAACTATACAACTTTTTAATAAAAGTTTCTACATTCGATAATACACAGTACTAAATAGTTATAGTAATTTTCTTACAGTAAAAAGTAATAAAGGGTGTAGTAAATTTTACTATAGTCGGTAGTCGATAATTGGAGGTTATGGAGGCGCACTGACGGCCCCTGCACGGGGACGTGTCAGCTCGCGCGTAGGCCTTGCAGCCCGTTGCGCTTTGCCTCCTTTGCGTTATCCCTCCCCTATCGCTCCTTTTGCGATAAGATTTCCATAATAGTGGTAAAAATAACTAAAATTTGAACGATAATGTTTACTATAACTATTAGTGTGTTAAACGCTACTAGAAAACCTAGTAACGAATGCAGTAGACCCAGGAGAGGAGAAGAAGCAGCTTCATTCCCTATAGCCTTTTCTCCTCACGCGAAAAAATGGACATACAAAGTTTTATAAGTTTTTGAAAAACTCTTCTTTTTTAGGTCAAATTTTATAAAACTTTAAAATAAAATAGTTATTTTTCGACCTCCAAAATTGTAAAATTTTATAAAATTTAATATTACAAAATTCATTTTATAAAAATCTTATAAAACTTTATATGTCCATTTTTTTATAAAACACGTTTTATAAAAACTTTACCAACAGCCGATCATCGCGCATCCTCAGTAGCTCTATTCCAAAATATTCTTTGCTCCTCACTCATCGGACTTCATTAATTTTTTTTCCTCGAAAAGTATAAAACTCTCCGCGAACTCCGGTTGTTCTTTTCGCTTTTTTAAATACTTTTATGGAAATTTTCAGGCCGCACATGCTAATGCATCGCAGGAGAGCAACCTTTGAAGCTTTGAAACCGCCAGGCTAGCTTTTTAAGTTACACAATGACTTACATGACGAAATTATCGCACAGAGTAAACATTCGGATTTGCCAGTAAATCCCATAATCTCCGTGTGGGACGTAAAAAAAAAATTTATCGATATATTATTAACGAATTTCGTAAACATTCCTAGATTCAAATGGGCATAAAAATCTTTTATTTTATCTTTCGAATTGAACGCGTATGGCTACCTGTTACAAGTTCGAGCTTATTATTAATAAACTATAGTTTATTTTTTTGTAAAAAGTCGATAGACAAAATTTCGAGTTTTTTGTAGCAAAACGTTATTTTGCAATAGCTGAAAAATTCAAATGACATTGTTGCCAGAAAGTTGACCGAGTGAAAAATTAAACTTTAAATTTTAGATACGCTTTAAAATTACCGAAATGTTTTTTAATGATTTTTTACAACAAAATAAACATTTTTCTTATTTAACACTTTTTCGAAATATGCGCATTTTTTACGATAACATTCAATATTTTATTAAAATGCATTTTTTGAATAGAAGCACTTATATCTCGGTTAAAAATTAGCTTAGAAATACATACTAAAATGGATTTTAAAGCTCTTGGACTCTACTTTAATGTAGTTTCAGACATTTTAAGATATATTAATTTTTCGCGATTTGGTAAGGAATCAATATAAAAAAATGCAAAAGACACTCTTTAAAGTACTCCGCAAGAGCTTTAAAATGAGATAAAGTAAAGGCTATTCTGACAAATACATCATAAGACATGAAACTTTTTATATTTTCTTTTTTTTTAATAGCGATCTCAAACTTTTGACCGGTAGTGTACCTTATTCCTTACCAGTCGAAATTTCGGCAATTACCGAGTTTTACACGTTTAAATTTTGAATTTCAAAAAAGCATACTGATTTCGATTCAAGGCTCGCGGCTATGATCATAATTGAGCGCGTCGAATGTATTCAGTAACAAAGTTACAACACTGTTTTGTTAGTCGGTTTTGCTCCCCGCCATTGTACGGCGGTTTAATGCTCGAGAAACTAAAAGGTGGTAATTTGTAATATTGTCACATTCCCATAAAGTACGTCGGTTCAAACGTCATCGGGCGAAGGCGCGAATATTCCGAATCGTTAACTCATTGATCAAATGAATTTTCAAGGCGAGACACTTACCAACTCGATAATTTTATTACACACGTATTGATTAATCAACGATTAAATAATTATTTATTTTAACAGTCAAAATGTGGAAGAGTGAAAAACTATTTGATTTCAGTGAAAACTTAAGCCAAATTTTTTCTAAAATTCATATTAATTAGAAAATTTAATTTTTATTTCATTAATATTTTGAACAAAAATGCCTTTATTATTTAAATTGAAATATTAAATATTTAAGAACATTTTTTGAATTTTGACGCCATTAATTCAAAAACGTGTATTCCTAAATTTGTCGACCAATCACGTTCACGTATAAAGGCTTCACAACAAAGGCCACCACTTTTTTAAGAAAGGATGAATGATTTTTAAAATATTTCATTTTACTAAGGTATGAGAATAATTACAATTACATTATTTATATAAAAATAAGAAATTAATGTCTACTTTTTAATTGCCTACAATAAATTGCAGTCTTGCTCATCTCAAAAGGAAGAACCGTGTAAGAGTTGGTCTCCGTATAGGTCTTCGAACTAGCCAATTTTATTCCACAGTACTTGTTAACACAAATGATTATTTAAAATTTGCAAATAAGCACTTCCACCGAAAGTTACGTATGCTTGTCAGTCTGTCGCTTCATTAGTCTTTCAGCACGAATTTCGGACAAATTGCTCAGTGCATTGATAGTCATAGTAGGTAAATGATGTGTAACTGATTTTCTTAGAAACTGAAGTGGCGGAAAAAAAATTGCCACCTTTAAGCCTTTCGAACTGAAATCTGGATAGGATGTGGCTGGACAAGACTTTATCCTGGCTGTTTGCGAGATCTGTTCAATTTTAAACACGCAATGTGTATTTAAAATTCAAAGAGAACTTTTAATAAACATACGCTATCTGCGAAAAGCCTATTTGACACGTGTAATGGTTTAATTTAAATAAATTACCCGCAAATTTTTATAACGATATCTACGTCGTTTATATATGTATTTATGTGTTTTACGTTGCGTTAAACTCACCCGAAAAAGAACCACATTATGAACTGTCCAAAACCCGCATAAAATTTACCATAAAATTTACGATATAGGTACGCTCGATTAATTTTGCGCGCAAGCTTTTCAATAATTATTATACGCGGAGAAAGAAAGTTCCTAATAACAATTGCAATAGTCCATTTAAATGTTCTCGCAGACTATAATTATTGAAAAAATTACAATAATTTCTTGTAAAATTTACCCTCTAAATCTGAATATGTGAAAACTGTGAAATTCACATACAAAAATGTGACTATTGACATATTAAATGTTAAAATGCGTCCACATATTTCATTTGTGGACGCATTTTCACATGCAATATGTCAATTTTCACATATTCAGATTTAGAGAGTACTGACTCTGTAGTAAATGTTAACAGAAACAATAGTAATTTTGTCAAGAAACTTCAATTTTTCTTGTAATGTCGGTTCGAACTTCGATAGTACACTATTGCAAGTTTTTGGAGAATGTTTTTTCCGTGTGTGTGCATCGATAGAAATTCTTATTAAAAATTACCGTGGGTTTCACGGTAACCATGGACTCTTTTTTGTTCTAGAGGTTATTACAAATTTTGAGTAACTTTTAATGTTAATAAAAGAAAAAGCTTTTTCTTATAAATTTTCTTATAATAAATGAAATTTTATCATAATATCAATAAATTTTACCGTGGAGTTGCGTATTTTTTCTTTTGTTTATGTTAAAGTTTCTTCAAAATTTGTAATAACCTCCTGAGTATCAAAAAAGTCCATGGTTACCGTCAAAACAACGGTAATTTTTAATACTAATTTTGTTCTGCGTGTATACAACAATCGGACATTTCTATCGTAGTGCCAAGCATGAATCGGATTTCAAAATTATTCGAATTTATTAACGAAGTGACTTATTAACGAAGAGACTTTCTCCGAGCGCCGGCGAAGGTAGCTCGCTCGTTAAATTATCTCCCGATGAAGAAATAGAATATTTTGGAATCTCAAGCACGTAACTTTCTTGGCTTTTAGTATGTTAAAGAGGATGAAAGTCGGCAAAGATAAGCGATATCGCGACTTCCTGTAACGCACACCGATCGCCGGTATAGGAAATTTCGGAAAGAAAAAAAAAAGAAGAGATCGGCCGCTTGCGTCAGACGTCGGGCGGAGGGATGCGAGGAGAAGTTCGCCAAGATTTCGAGCGCGCGGGAAAGGAAACGAAGGAGGGAAGAGGCGGCCGCGAAGAATGTGAAAGTGGTCTAGCCCGAGGCGGTGTGTTTCGTCGGGCTGACCACCGAAGAACCGGACGCACCGGACGCCTACCGGGGCGTTTCCCGCTCGCGAGCTTTTTGCGAGAGAAACAAACAAACCGAGCCCGGGGTGGAGAAAAAAAGGTGGCCTTGGCGCGAAATCGCCGACGACGAGAGGACAGGCCCAAAGAAGTCCAGACGGCTTTCGCAACGCGACCCGTGGCGCAACGAGGCCCGTCGTCGCATCTCCGATCCGCGCGGTTCCGCTCCGCGATCGGCGCGCACCTGCTGCACAGCGGACCTTGCGTCACGCGAGCCGTGCCGCGGCGATTAACCATGCGTCAATTAGTCGTCGACAAAAGAAACCAATTGTGCGAGCGAACGCGCCGAGGAGGTGAAACCTCAGTGAAACCGTCGGAGCTGCATTCCCGAGTGTACTCCGAGCGTCTCTTCTTTTTTTTTCTTTTTCCTTCGCCTCCTTTTCCCCCGAGCGAGTCCGAGATTCGAAGATGCTGGCGCCGCGCCGTTGCGCCTCCGAAGTAGGTCGAAACTAGACGACCTTTTATTTTTTTTACGTTAATTCATAGCTTCCATACGCACGGCGCTAGAGTAACTTTATCCATTAATTTGAAGGCGGCTTTAATGAGTGGTATTAGAAGCGGGTAAAGTCGAGAGATGCAATTGCGACGGAGGCGCGTAAGAACAAAAAAAACGCTGCCAATTGAATTGGCACGAGGCTTGCTCAAATACACTGAGAAATATCTTGTAGTAAAATTTACTAAAATTATACTTAAAATTGCTATTAATTATAGTCGCTTTTAACAAAAATTGCTTGAATTAAAAATTCATTCAACTTAAATTTTACTATATATAGTATTGTAAAATAGTACATTCTTCCGACTTATTTCTTATCCCTACTAAACGTCTTATCGCTTTTTTAATCTACCTCATATTATTTAAGTACGCTCGCTTTTTTATATTAACCTAACAAGAACCTATACCGTATATATAATTCGCTCTCTTAAAAATCGTCCGCTTATGAGTCTCACCTATTGAAACTTCAGAAGACGCTCTCTTATATACTAACTGACCAATATTCTGACCGCTTGCGAGAAAAAGAGACGAGCAGAAACATCGCCACTTATGCGTATAGAAGACAAACATGGGTAGTTTGAAAAAAGGAAGCTTTTGCAGATAAATATCGTATAAAAAATATGAATAACAAAACAGTATACAGGGACATCGTTACTATTTGTTAGTAAAATTTGACTGGAATGCAGTAAATTTAAAAATTTGTGATTTTTGCTATTTTATTGTAATTTTTAGCGGAGGTGATTATATTAACATTTGTTGCAATAATTATTATAAATTGTATTAAAATTCTATCTAGGTCGATTATATCCTCTGGTTACTACAAAATATATCAATTTTTGCTAGACTTATAAATGTAAATTATACTAAACATTTTTCTCACTGTAGAATTTGTTGTTACCACTTAATAAACTATATATTTTTCTACTTAAGTAATTAAAGTGATTTATATTTTTCACCGTGCAATTTAACAAAAAATAAGTGCGCCAAAAGGATAAAGTAGGTTGCTCGAAGTGGATGATATAACTAGGCGGCGAATAAAATGGTGCGTACGAAGGCAAGCGGCGGGTGTGCGGGACGTAGCGAGGAACGGCGGAGAAACGAAAGGAAAGTGTTATCGAGTAATCACGATCGTGAGAGCGGCCTTGATTCGCGGCTGCTCACCTGAGGAGAGGATCCGCGCCGGCGGGCAGCATCCGCTTTACGGCGCGCGCCGCAAGCGCGAATGTGGGTCGAGACACGCCGTGGCACATCGTCGAGCTCCAAAGGAGAAAGTGTATTTTCCCTCTCATTGTCAGTCAGCGCTGGTGGCGCGCCTTCTTCGACCGAAACCGGAGCTTCGCGCCGCGGGCCCGGAAAAGCGCGCGCTTTTTTAGCACACCTTCCCCGGGAGACCTTATTACCGTTTTTTTTCTTTTTTTATTTCTTCGTTGCGCAGACAAATCGTTATCGCGCGCCTCGATGCAATACATCGCGATATTATATAAAGAAAAAAAGAGGAGCGATTAAGTAAATTACAACATAGAAATAGAGAAAAAAACCGAAGAAGTGCAATCATTTATGATTGTGCCGCAAGGCGTTGCGTTAACTATTTTCCCATGAGCATAATAAAAAATTGCAGAAGCTCGACGGACAACCTTGAAAGGTGCGTAAAAGCCGATGGTCCCGATTAGCGCTTATCGATCGGCGCCTGGCGATTTCGTCACCTGTACGTCCGAATCTTTAGAAATATCGCCAAGTGCACTGAGAAAAATGAAAAATAATATTTGCTGGAAATTATAGGAAAAGTTACTAAATTTTTTTGTAACGGAGCGACATACTCGATTTTTAGCAAAAATTATAAATCACTTTAGTAAAACTTGCTTTTATCAAATATTAATTTTTACTAAAGTAATTTGTAATTTTTACTAAAGTCATTAGCGATTTTTACTAAAGTGAAACTATATTCGTGCAGATTAAAAATGAAATTTCAAATAATTATTTTTATTTATCTCTTTTTACTAATAATACTAACTAAAATCATCACATATATTATTTGCTCGCACTACGATCGATAATATCGCACACATCATAATTATTAAACGTTAAAGCCAATCGTCCTTATATACTAACCAGACCTATTTCTGATGACTTTTTACTACATTTTACTAAAATCTTTAGTAAAATCTGATAAAACGTTGTGTAAATTTAAAAACTTTCAATTTTTACAAATCTAATTAGTAAATTTTTACAAAGAATTTGTAACTTTTCTAAGTGGCTATAACAAAATTATTAAAATTTATATCAAATTTTACTTTTTCGCTAAAAGTGTCGAGTAGGTCGTCCTTTTCATCAGGATTATATTAATTTTTATTATTGATTTTTCTCACTGTGCCTGTAAATAAAGCGCGAAAAGTATTGGCCGCGACGGACTTTCACTCGTTTCGAAGGCGCGCTCGAAATTCCACGCTCGGTCTCGGCGTCGTCCTTTTCCTCGCGAATCCGCGACGTCCGCGCGTCGAAAAATTCGGCGACGGGTTAATTCGCCGCGTAAACACGCGCACTTTCCCGCCGCCGCCGCGGCGAGAGAGCAGCGCGTCGCCAAGCGCATCGGCTCGCACGCGCCCGGCCAACACCGAGAAAGTGCGTTTCCACGTTTCCGTCGTTTCGCGAGGATTTCGTCGAGGCGGCGGCGAGCGATCGCCCGAGAGCCACCTGTTGCAGCGGCGCGACTCACGCCCAGTGTGTACGCGGAATTTCACGGAGACCCCCCTTCTCTCCGAAAGAGAAAGAATCTCTTTGCACGTGACCCATTTCTTCGCTTTCGTTTCTTTCGCGCGGGGGGCCCTCCTCGTGCCAATGGCCCCCGAAGAAAAGCCGCGCGCCGTTCGATTTTTCTTCGCTCGTTTTCGTCGGGCTATTTTTTTTATGCTGCTAATGGATTTCTTTTTTTTCCATTTTTCCGTGCTTTAAATAATTACTTCCGCTTTTTCGGAATTCTCTTATCTTTTACCGATCTCGCTGTGTATTCGAGTACTCTACATTCAGGGTAGACGTGTTTTTAACGAATTCCTTTAAAATTGTTGTTCGCTCGGCGGATAAAGGCGACACGAGTAAAGATGGGGAAAACGAGCTCGTTGAAAGAGATCGCGAGAATCGCGTGCATTTACATTAAAATAGCGGTGTTTTTGCGCGCATAATGGGAACGAACGAGACCGTAAGTATAAATAAAGCATTAATAAAGCGAGACATCGAAAGTGAAGAAAAAAAAGGAGAAAGGTGCGTGCGCTCGAGGCAGACAATTACCGCGAGGCCTTGAATGATCGAGTATGAAAATAAAGAGAAAAAAAAGGAGGATAAGCGGATAGTCAGTCCGATTTTATAAGGAAAGTCTGCGGAGCACGGCGAAGGTAGCGCATTATTTTGATTTAGTTAAATTGCCGAGAAGAGCCTTGGTACGGGACGGACTCGGTTGGGATCGTCCGCAGAAAGTTGCCGGACGGTCTGACGGATCGCGGATATGGCTACTGAAAAGATGAAGAGAATAATGGCACTCGGCAGTACCAGGCAGCGGCAGGTGCAAGGCTCCCGCCCGTCCTTGCACGGGAGACGATTATACGGCGGAGAAAAGGACGAACCTGATTTGTACGCAGTATTACTTCTTCTTTATATCTTCATTTCTTCTGTATAAAATTGATTTACTAGGAGAGTACCAGACCTCCGGATCACGGATTGTTTTAAAATTTTAAACACGATTTTATTAGGCCAAAATATGAAGAAAGCCAAAAACAACGCATTACATTAATTGATAATAATTCTGCCTCCATAAAACCTAGAGAATACACCAAAAAACGAAACAAAAGAAGAGAAAAAGTCCGATAATTTGAGGGGCTGTGCGTTAAAAAATCCCGTTTGCTTCAAAAGTTATGTAACTTAAATAACTTAAGTATGAGCATCGAAAACTATATAAAAGCTTAATAATTAACAATATCACGTTATTTGTGATACTCATGTTTAAATGCACATAACTTTTGGAACAATCAATCTTTTTCTCTTCTTTCGTTTCATTTTTTAGTGTATTGTGTAGCTTTTATGGAAACAGTGTTATCGTCAAATAATGCAATATGTCATTTTAAGGTATAAAATAACTTCAGGGACCTCCTGTGTCAACAATTTTGAGCTTTAGACGCTAATATTTTGCCATAATAAAAACGTGTTCGAAGTTTTCGAACAATCCTTGATCCGGAGGTATGGTACTCTCGTAGTTAGTAAAAATTACTACAGATCATGAAATAATACGGAGAAGAAGAGGAAGAACCTGATTCGTACGCTGCGCTATTTCTTCATCTCTTCATTTCTTCATTTCTTTATTTCTTTTGTACAAAGTTAATTTAGTAAAAAAATCACCACAGTCAATGAAATTTCACTAAAAATTAATGAAAACAGCTGTACTATTTACTGATTAGTGAAGCGATTTTCAGTCCCTTAAGTGGTTTTCATTAATTCAACTCTCAGCCGGTAAGAAATGAAGAAATGAAGAAGTAAATGTTCTTCCTCTTCGTCTCCGTAGAATCGCAGCACAAAGGAGCCACCGGAGGAGCTTCTCCAGCGTCGTAAGAGGCAGGCCGCGGCGCGAGCCATTGCGAGATATGCATTTTTTCGTTCGGCGCGCCGGGAGAAGGAGCGCGAGTGCGCAATGAAGCGAGGCGCGAAATCCTCATCTGCATGCGAGCGTCGCATTTGAGAGGGGGAGAAAGGCCGCGGTGGAGCACGTGTACACCGGCATGCGCCTCTCGTCTCATCGGTATTCGCCGCGTGCGCGCGGAAGAGCCACGCGCGGGGACGAGCAGGTATCTGGCGAGGAGACGCGCCCCGCGGGGCGGATGCTCCGCAAAGAAAGGAGGCGAAAAACCAGTAGGCACGCACTTTTCAAGGCCGGTATATAAACGCGCCTTTACACGTGTATCAAATACCAGCTGCCTAATTGCCTCATTAATCGGCCAGCCCCCTGGTCAACAGCCGGCGGAACCATAAACCAAAGTTCGCACTCTAAAATTTATTCTTGGAGTCAGAATTGACTCTTCATTCAACCGTGTCGGATTCATATTTTGAATCCAAGTCGCTTCGCAATCTGCTTGGAGTCAACTATGTATAAAATGAATCCTACACGAAGACTCGCTTTTATTTGAATCTTCATTCTATAGGAGTCGATCTTTGACTCCAAACCCTCATAATCTTCAAAATGTGGAAGAGTGAAAAACCACTCGAAACGAGTGATAACACAGCCAATCCAGTTTCGAGTGGCTGTGTTTTTTCTGAAAAAGAGTGAATTTTCACTCCAATAGAGTGATTTTCTGAATTTTTCACTCTTCTACATTATCAGAGAAGGATTCAATTCCACTCCATTGGATTAAAATTTTCATTTCACGCGTTACTTGGAGTCAGAATTATAGTGGGCAGGGGAACGCGATCGGTTTCTTTTTTTGGGCCGCTCAACGAATTTTTTAACGTCTCCGGGGCTCGGGGAAATCGGCGCGGAGATGCCTTTCCGAGCGCGCGCGCCGAGTTTCTCCGGAGACGATCAATTTATTGAGTTAACGCGCGAAACGCTCAAAGTCCGCGGACGCGATAATTGCGCGCTTGGGCAAGACATCTTGCGCTGAAGCGGGCTTCCCCGAAGAGAGCGAAGGTTGTGCTTTGTTTAAACAACCATTGGCGCTGGGATCTTGTCCTCGCTTACTTCAAATATTCCCAAGGCTCGTCCCAAGGACTCGCTATCGCGGACTCATCTTCCCTTCCCATGGGAGATGCACTGTAACGTACCAGTGCCCGTTTCACGCCGAGTCATTAACATCGCTAACTATTGGATGACCAATGCGGACTGCTATCTAAAGTGGAACGCCATTCGAATTAACGAAATTTCACCGAAAATTAGTGAGACTTGCTCCACTAATTGGTAATTAGTGGAGCAGACTTTTCCTCTAATTTTATGGATTTTCACTAATTTACCTTTGGAGAATACCGTCACATATCTTATCGCGCAATGGCACTCGGTAGCGCGCTTTTCACTATCGTTTATGTATTGCAGTACACCTTTATGTACACTAAGTGAAATTTCAGTGGATAGTTATTCACTAAGTATAGGTAATCTGGGAATAAGCCACAACGCCACGGAATTTTTATTTGGAGTTTAAAATTGTTACTAACAATCGTTGAAAATAATCGTTGCAAACGTACACGAAACCGGCAATTAAAACAGTAGAGTAGAAGAAAACTTGTCCCAAACTCAAGTGATTTCAATGATTAAATATTTTAATTAATATAGAAATTCACTTTCGAAAATGAACATTTATATAGTATTAAGCATTCAACACCAAGTTACACTTTTACAACACAATTGAGTAAAATTGAATGCTCCCTAACAGTTTCATCACTTTCCCATTATCGCGAGGCAATTTTTATCCAAAAAGTTCTCTCCGCGCGCGCCGTGAGAGAGCTGCGCATTTGCCGGAGATCGTCAGTGCGATATTTCATCATTTCATAAAATCCACATTCTTTTAGCGCTAAGGAAATATCATGTTTGCGGCAATAGGCGTGCATTACAATATTGACTCTCTAACGTAACGAGCAAGAGTAAAACTTGCTAGTGATGTGGCACCAAATAACGATGCTACGCTAGGCATCCTTTTTCCTTGACACAAAAGTACGGTGAAAAGTCCGAGACGACATTCTTCATCGTTAAAAATCGGTTTTAAATGCTAAACGTGGCACCGTTATCGGCGATCCCCGAAAAACCGCCGCATAACTCGTTCCGCCGAGCATCTAATTATAAGGAAGGCAGGATCGCGACACATATCGCCTGTTAGACACCGAATCGGCCCCCGTGGCCAGGCGAATGAAATGCAACACGCGAGAAACTTATTTCTTCGGCGGTCTGCTCGTTTCGCCGAGTGAAAGTTATTGCAAAGATCCGTTTCATCCGTACGTTCGATCGGGCCAAACGCGCGCGCGCGCGCTTCACTTTGCACGAGGCCTTGAAAAGGCGATTTTCTATACTTAGGCGCAGGAGACGCATTATGAAATTTAATGTTGACGGCGCGCGCATTCGATTTAATGTAAATAAAATATACGCCTGGCTGTAGCTTGTTGCGTTAATAATTGCATTGTCCGACTATTCATGCGCATTCCCGCGCGTACGCGCTCGCTCGCGCGCTTATTCAAACGCGAGTCAACGCTCGTGCGCCTGCGATCGCTTCCATTCAAGTGTGCGTCACTCGCGCTTCCGAGAAGCCCCGAGCAGCCCCGTCGGATCCTTTCGCCCTTTAATCGCGCGCTCCGCTGCGTCGATGGGCCGCGTGCAGCATGCATATTCACGAGTTCCGTTTTAAACGCTAATCGAAGGAGCAGAGCGACAGTCGCCGCCTCGTTGCACAACATTACAATATGGGACATATGCAAAAATCTCGCTAAAAATATCCTTTTACTCTGCCAAAAATTCTAAAACGCGTTTAAGGCGCGGCGGGCTCGATGAACAACGCGCAAACTTGCGGGGATGCTGGCTGCACGCGAAAATCCTCGGCGAGAGGTGGGGAGTTTTAAAAATCCTCGCGTACGCACAGCCGGCTTTCGTTTTTCGCGCGCGCGCGCGCGTCGCTCCTTAGCAGACTACGCGGGGGGCGCGACGTCGTCTGCTACTTAGGCCACGAGTCTTGGACGCACGAGGACGCAGGGCAGCCCCCGGCTCCTAGTCCCATTATGTAATTCGCTCGGCTCGTGCCTGGAGAGGTTAGGTCGTCCCTTGGGTCGACTTACGGCGCGGGGCTCTTGGGGAGGGCTCACCTGACAGTGCTGCAGAAGTTTCGGGCCGGGAGGCCTGGCGAGCTCGCGGCGGAAGGGCGCGAACGCCGAGGCGACGGTCCGTCGGAACTGGCACAGTTTGTCCGCGCGGGCGCAGAGCCGACTCGAGCCTAAACACGCCATGGCCGTGGAGAGGTGTGCGGTGAGCCGAGCCTGGCCTGCCTGCCGACACTGCCTGCCGACTGCGAGAGCCGGACGCTTTCGACGAGCGCCTCGCTCAGTTCCCGCGGTCCCCACCGCACGCCGCTACGTTTCCCTTCTCGAATCGATCGAGCGGCGCTGCGTTGCGCGTAGATACTATACCAGCCCGGCCGCCGACCCCTTCCTCCGCGGAGCTCCTCTCCTTCCCCACTCGCCGCTGCTTCCCTACTCCGCCTTACTTCCACCTGTGCGCCCGATTCAACTTTGGCGAGTCCTCGTATTGGGCCTGGCCGACTGTCGAACCGAGGTTTGTGTAACAGCGATAAGTCGCGCTTTGGGACAAGTCGTGTATACGTTAGGTATTCGCTCTAATTGGGTAGTGATTCATTTTACGAGAATTACGAGTTACGAGGGATTTGATAATTAACTTAACAATCGGAATTAAGTATTATTTTAAAGAAAAGAGAAGAACTCGTGTGGAACGATACTGATAATAATTATGTCATAAGCGATTTCATAAAAAACTTTTAGGATATAATTTGGAGATAAAAGCTGGTTTATAAATTATTCTCTTTTACTCTCCGCTTTTTCTCGCGTTTATAATATAAAAACATCTTTTTCACTCACTTTTACGAGAGTCAATAATTGTCTTGGAACAAATTATAGTATCAATCAATTTCTTGTCCTAATTACAAAATTGGTAAGTTTATAAATGTAATATATAATAATATTACAAATAATGAAATTGTACATAACTAAAAGATTGTAAGACTTTACAAGATTTTAAAATTTCTTTATTTACCCTAAAATATACTCCCCACACAGCATGAATGAATTACAGAATTAATTCACTGAATTAATTGTGTAATAATGCTATGTCCGCGTTTTATTGC
>JAXIUT010000037.1:25452646-25472207 GCA_035586675.1 Eurytoma californica | reverse complement strand
TAAGCTTTTTTTTATGGTCAAGTAGGTCGCCCTTTTAATAGAAAAATAGTAATTTTTACTAATCCTTTTTCTCAGTGCATAAATAAACTAATTCCCGGAGAAAGTATCATTCCGCAGAAATGATTATATTTTTTAAAAAACCATAATCAAAAGTAGGTCAGATTCATTACTACCATAGTGCAAACATTTTTTTGAGCCATCGCAATCGAGCCAGCCGCATCCTCGGCATAAAAAGACCCGTCGGTTAAAATCCGTCCGCATATAAATTTTCAGCGCGCCGTCCTCGAGGCCGTCAGCGGCTCATCCGTCGCGCGATCCGTCAACAAAGAGTTAAAGCGATCGTCGGGTTCCGCGTAAATCGAGGGGAACATCGGGAGGATTTAAGCGCGCGCGGCGTTCGGAATAAATCAGCCGGTGGCGAGCGTCACGATTCTGGTATGCGAAGATGCGGTGACTCGTTGCGCGGAGCCACGGAGAAACCATATAGAGGCGCTGCGGATGGGCAAACAATTAGCCGCCACGCGGGATCCAACTTCGTAATTGGGACGCGCTGATAAGAGGCGCTCCCGGCTCGTTTGCCCATCGACGCGTCGAACGATTTCTTCGCGGCTGCAGCGTCGCAGCTGATCCGGTGTTTTTCGGCTGCTTCGAGAAAATCTTTTTTCTTTTTTCGTTTAGTAAAATTTTCAATTACTCTCTAAATCCCATTCAGTGAAATTTTCACTGATTTAAACAGTGACTGTACAATGATTATTACGTTGATTAGTAGCTTGAAATTTATTTAATGATTAACTGTGATGATTATTTAAGAAAAAAAACAAAATTCTTTATTGACGCCGCTATTCTATTCACGTACAGATAACGGATTTTTAAAATAACCACAGATTGTCAAAACATATCATTTGGAATGTAGAATTATCTCGTTCGCTTGTAATTCGTATTTCATTAGAGGCATCAAAAAATGATAACACAAAAGCTCTTAATTCATGGTATTTACATTTCCTGAAAATGTGTATCTGAATGTGGGTTCAACCGTACTTTTCACATGTCTTTATTAAAGTAGCTTTATATTGATTTTTAATGGAAAAATTTGATCATTTCAGTTTTCATTAAAAGATTATTAGATTTTCTCGAAGCAACTGTGACTTTAGAAGAGACATTAGAGTTTCAAATACGATTTTTTAGTTAATTGCATAATAAATTAAATTTTTCTTAACAATTGTTACCCCCTCGTAATTAGTCTGAGAAAAAATTCTAGTACCAATTACAATACTGCATAGGAAAGTGATTACAGTTTGACATTTTGATGAAAAATTACTATACTTTGTAGCAAAATTTACACTAGTGTCTAGCATAATTTATTATAATTATTGAAAATTTTACTTTTTCTCAGTGTAATATTCAAATTTTTAAAAAATCTTAAATATTTGAAATTTTAAATAAACAAACTTGACATTGAATTAAATTATCTCATCATAAAAAAATCATCACCTTCAAAAAAATATTTGTAACGGAAAATTTCATGCCCCAACTGCAGTGACACTAAAAAATCGCACGTGTAACCTAAGCATCTCATCGACCGATAAAATCGTGGAGCAAAAATTTCGGATCCGCAGACGGGATGCTTACCGTTCGCTCTCGTCGGCGGCCTGCGAGGCCTCGGCGAGCTTGGCGGTGGCCGTCGCCAGGCGCTCCTCGGATCTCTCGAGGTCCTCCTCGAGCAGCTGGATGCGCCGGTTGAGAGCGGCGACCTCGGACTCGGCCTGCAACAATCGAAGCGCGCCTTTCGTCATTCACACGTCATCGCCAACGATTACGCGCCAGCGCGCTTTAATTTCTCCTCTCTACCTTCTTTTTTACACCGCCGTACGTGACTTTCTATAGTTTAAGTGTCCGTTCGACGGCGCGCGCTGCTAATTTAGGATTTTTTTTTTCTTTTTTGCGCTCTTACAAAGGAGCCTGCGAACACTAATGGCTCTGCGGTCTATTTGAATCGCGCTCTCTCGTGGGAGTTAACTGTGAAGGAGCGAGCTTGCATCGATAAGACACGCGTGCATACGGTGTGCGAATTACTCAGACGTGATTCAGTTTACTGCACTTGCAAAATGTTCGAGTATTTTAAACAAAATTTTTTTTGTTACTGAAGTGATGAGTTATGTGGTGTAGATTAACAGGCATTTGTGTGCGAATACTTTGAATTTTTTAGTTTGTTTATTAATATTTTTGTAAACTGCTGATGGTCCTTTAATGCTTATGTAAATATGAGGTGGTGTGTATGCAAAAGAGTAAACTAATATTTAATCACAGACAACTATTTCAGTGTGAGTTTATGAAATAATGTCACTTCTAGTTTTCTTTACAATTTGCATAGCTTAAGTACCTAATTTCTTTGTAATTTTGCAGACAATTGTGAATGCAATAATACAAAGTCCTATTTTTAAATGTCAGTAAAAGTGAAGACACTACAGTAGGTTACAAATTACGCCACGATGACGTTACAATGTTAAATCGAAGACCGACATGACGTCACAATATATTATAACGATCAATAGCTTCCATAAACAGCTACTCTCTCTAAAAAAAAAAAACTAAGAGTATACCTAGCTTTAAAATCCTCTCTTAAAACCATGGCAGGATGTTATGAAACATTTTAACAAGTAAATTGATTGATTGACTAAAGAGTAAATATCCGGTTGAATGGCGCCAAAATTCAAAATGTTTTTTTGATTATCTTGAAATAATTATTAAGTATTTACATTTTCTAATTATTCTAAAGTTTTCATTAAATAATTGATATAAATTAAATTCCAGTATGATTTATTATCTAACCTCAAAAATTAGAATATTTTAAAATCTGTTATATATAAGTAAGATGAATATGAAGTTAAAAGTTATCCGATTATTTTTCTGAATTTCATTAATAACAGAAAATGAAATAATAGTACTTCTGAAAAGGCCTCTATCAACAGGCTTAAAAAAAGAGAAATCCTTCATTCATTGGCATTTCCAGTCTATAGAACCGCTAATCGAGGCATCGGGTCGCGACGGAGGCGAGCGACGTGCGGCGCGACGCGCTTGGAATTAGATGAAAATTCAAAGCAGTGGGGAAAGAGAGAGAGAGAGAGAGAGGGTAGTCGCAGCAGCAGCACGCGGCGCGTTCAATTAGCGCGATTGAAAACAGCGCCGGCAACGAGCTAAATCGGCCCAGCCCCGCTCGTTTAGCGCGCGAGCGTAACGCGCACGCACCGATCCGGCCGTCACGGCTGTCCGAAGACGTGCCCGCCGCCATTAATCCCACGGGGATAGCGGAAAAACTCGCTGGCCATTCGATTGTACGCGTACCGTGGATTTATTTGTTAGGGTAGGGTGGGAATTGTTCGGCGTTGGTATGAAACGAACAACAGGAATTTTGTTTTGTGGGTGGGCAGGGCATGGAATTATTGTTGCTCTTTCCTTTAGAATATGTTTGTTCTGTTAAGAGGAAACGTTGGAATCAACCAAAAACTATTACTAATGACATGACATGACGGCGTGGCTAGGGGGCTTGCGACCGTCATATTTAACCACGTGTCACGCTGTAACTAATCACATTCGCAAACGATTAATGGAAATCCTTCACAAAATAATAGGAAATGTAACCTTAAAATGATGGTTGGTGCTATTTGATTCATCAGTCAGCATTGAAAAAGCTATCTTGACTATATTAATTTGACTAAAGCAACACGCTTGTTTACTGAATATCCAACCAAATTATTGGTACGAAGAAATTAGTGCAGTTCAAAAATCTTCATCATTAGACTGCAGATACATTTTACCACAATGCACTGCAGCTTTCTTTCTGAGGTGGTTCATGTCAATTAATTAAAATACATAAATAAATAAAAGTTACTAGAGTGATTGCCCCGCAGAGTGTCAAATCGTATTGGTTACAGTACGTGCTCATTATTTTCACATATGTATAAGATAAAGGAAAACAACTTGAAACTATACTAGCACCAAATTAGTTACGCCAAGTTGCAGATGGTAAATCCAACCAGCCATTAGTCAAAATAACGAGTCATTCTTTTGTGTAGACAATAAATGGTGCCAACTAAATGGAATAAGTTGTGCCCATCTGTGCGAATGAACCCAACGCCCAAGTACGAATCCTCCCAAACACTGTAGCTAAAGGAGTAGAATACACAAGAAAATGAAACCAGCGACGCGCGTGCGTCAATTATACCACCGAGTTTTACGAACCCACGGATACCCACTGTGAAGGGGGAAGGAGCGCCCGTTATTCTCCTTTCCTCTCCACGCACCATCGATTTTTCCGCGGCTCCGGATATCCGCGCGGCCGCCGATACGCGGAATCGAGACTAGAGACGATTTCCCAGCCCGCGATAATTGCCCGCGCCGCTTCCATTGACTTTTTTTTTCTCTCGCGCACTGTGCGGCCCATTGTGACGACCACCGTAGTACGCGCGCCTGAATATATTAGTCATGGCGATTGGATGCTCCGGGGGCAGATTCACGGCGATCGCAAATAAATCGATCAAATCCGAGGTTAATTGACTTCCGGGCGTTTGTCGCCTCCAAATTGAATTAGCTCGGCGCGCGCGCACCGAGGGAGTTGCGCCGGTGCCGCATTACGTGAGCGCGCGGAAAATGCTTGCGCAAGGATTTATTATTCATCGTTAGCTCGCTCGATCCCAACGCTGGACCATACGGAACCTTTTTTGGACGATTAATTTATTCGAATTTAAGTTTGGGTGTTCATTAAAATGACATTCCATCTGAAGTGGATGTTTTTTATTACACGTTTCATTAAACTTTACTCATCGCATACGTTTATTTACTCAAACGTATGATGCATTATAATTTTTGAGGTTAGAAAAAACTTTTTGAATTTTGGCGCCATTCAACCGGATAAACTTATGAATCAATCTTCTTCTTCTTGTTTTTATTGGCCTTGGGTCGCTAACTGCGACTCCGATATGCCACCATACAGATTAATGCCATGTAGGCCTTTAGTAATTTTTTATGGTGGATAACTGCTGGCCTGTTGTGGGACCCGGCGACTTGGTCAGCGACAGACAGACCCCAGGCGCATCGAGAGCTCCCCAGTTACCACCCGCAGTTCAGGGAACGATTTTATCGACTCCAGCAATCTTTTCAGTTGTTAAGAGAAAAATCGCCGAGGTCGGGAATCGAACCCGGGACCGCCGCTTTGGCAGCATTGGCTTGGCAGGTAAGCGTCTTACCCACTAGGCCAATACTACCCCCTTATGAATCAATCACATTTTTAAATGCTTCACAACATCCTGCCATCGTTTTTTTAAAGAGAAGATGATATTTTTTTGCTAAAAGCCATCTACAGTTTTCTAACATCGATGAAACAATCTTTTGTGTATCTTTTGGCCATTTAATGGCCAGTTTCAGAAAATGGCCAAAAAATGTTGAATACGTGTTGAAAGAATGGTTTCATCGATAGGGTTTTTCATTATACCTTTCATATCGTTTTACCTATGCAGAGTGACATTTAATTTTACAATTAATTTTAATTTAAACAATTAATTAATATTTTTTATCTCTATAAAAAATCTTTAAATTTCAATAAAAAAAATGTCTTATCATTACCCGAAAAAAAACTAAAAATAAAACTGAGTATATCAGTAAAATAAGAACGGACAGATAAACCAATCCCCTTGTCTAACGGAAGGCAGCGCGCGCACGTGGGTGTGACTTGCCGCGTCGCTTCCCTCGTATAACCGCCGAACGGAACGCAGCGAGCGAGAAGCGACGTCGAGCAAAGGCGGCACAATGAATTTTGGACGCGCGGGAGAAAAGCGACGGAGGAGTGACCCTGCGGACGCTCACAACCTGCCGCGTCGATAATATTTTATATACGGGGTCGAGTGAGCGGGCGACATCGCCGCGTGTTAATATAGAAGCCACGGACAGGTGCACTTTATTTGGACACGAAAAAGGCCTGCCTTTTTGTTCCGGGGTTTTTTAAGGTCGCTGCCGAAGAGGCGCCTATCGCGCTTTCATCTTCTGTGTTCGTTTTCGGTTGCTACGCTCTATAAATATTCGAATTTTCGAATGCGTTGCAACATACGCTTTTGCGTAGATGCGTGAATTGGGTCTATACGGGAAAAGATGATAATTCGTTTTCTTAGTGTGCATCTTGCATGAAACTTTCAATAATTAGGACGTATATACTTTTTTATTATTTTTCATCCAGATCAGAATTCAGTTAAGAATAAGTACCATTCTCTCTTTAAAAAAAGGATAGGATGTTTTAGCGCAAAAATTCAAAAAGTTTTTAATGAAATTTTCTAAGCTCAAAAATTATAATGCATTATAAGTAAATGAATACGTATAAGAAATTTGAATGCGTGAAGCGCGTAGGATTTTACTAGTACTTTAATATTTTAATATATGTCAAGGAAAATATTCTTAAATGCTGTGATATCAAAATAATTGAGATATATATGCGACATTGTTTAACCTTAACAAGAAAAAACAAATTACTTTTTAACGACGTTATTTCATAGGACATTAAATGAAAATTACATAAGACAAAAGTAAGAATCCAGAGTAAGCGCGTTAAAAAAAATCTCCACAAACGTAATCTAACATAACCTCATCCGGCCGGTTGTCTCAAACCGATGGAGTCGTGGCTTTTTCCGCGGAAACCCGCGTCGATTCATAGAGCTGCGGTCGAAGCTCGCGGCGGTATCAGTGCGCCAGCGCACTTTTTATCATCGGCTCTCGCTTTACATAGCGAGGGGTACACACAATACCGAGACCGACCGAAGAAGGAAGGGGATAGGCGCGCAAGTTAAAAGAAAAAGAGAGAAAAAGAACCGACGAGGAGGGGGGAGGAGCACTCGAACGATCCTCGCCTTCGCGATATTGTTCCGTCGCGCAAGGGGAAAAAATTGCTCCGTCCTTGACGTAAAAATAATTGGGAGCCGCGGTGCATACTGTGACCCTCGAAAAAAAAAAACGAACCTCTGCATTCTGATGCGCGCGCGCGAGCGGAAGCTCTCGGCTAGCCAGGCGCGTTATTGAATTGAAAATCGCGCGGGGAAGTGTATGTACATCGATTGTTCACTGCGATATCGATGGTGCAATTTTTTTTTATCGCCAGATAAGCACCGCTAAGTGGTGATTTGGAGCGATTTTTTTTTAAATTCTGAAGCTTCCTCGTGCGATTTTCTTTATTAGCAATTTATTGTCCAGTGAAATGGTTTCTCGTTATCTTTTCTGTATAAGGAATCCGATTAAAAGTTAGTCATAAATATGAATAGGTGTAGTTGTTTAAAAGACGATTAATTGAGCGTTTTTACAAAATTATTTAAAAAATTGAAGTTATTTTTACCGTTGCAAAATAATTTCTAAACGCGTTTTATCTTTCATCAATAAAAGTCGATGTGAAAACGACGAGCGCCGCAGAAAAAGTCTTAAACAGTTCTTGCATCGTATATAAGGGGGAGGAATAAAAAGCTTTTTATTACCGACGCCCAAGTGTTAATGACGCATGCGTATACGTCGAAAAAGCGTGCCAAAAATCATAATGAAATGCGGATGTCGTGAATTTTTTATGCGCAACATATATCACGTTACCATGTTCTACACATATGCGTACAAAAGACTTTTTCATGAAACCCACTTTCGTCGTGAAGTTTTTTCGTAATTTCTGATGATGTGATCGACAAAAAGAAAAACGTTTCTGTACTTTCATAAGAGGCAGTCGCACATTTGCGGGCCATAATCACGAGATATTTTTTTATCTTTGTAAAATGTCTTCTTAATGACAATTTAAATTAGCCTGCATTTAATCTGAAGTGGGCTTCTCATTCATAATTGCTTCTCCATCTTGAAATGCAATTAATACTCGAAATCGCTTTTAAGAAGAAACGATGTTTCCTTACAAATAATTACATTAGCTAGTTTATATTATTTCCTAATTTTGAATTCACCGCTAAAGTCTTTGATCGATAATTGGATAATTTTCTCTCGGGAGCTACTTCATCCCAGGTGATCAAATATGGTTTCAATCATCGACAATACCTTGTTAGACGTGAATTGAAAAGTCCGAGTGTGGGCCGATTACCCAACAATTTCGATACAAAAAATAGCACATTCGGTAACTAGAACTTTCAAATAAAAGGCTCCGCGTTAGAGTACAGGCGCTCGAAGTCTTTCACCGAGATTCCATCTCGCGCGTACCAAAAGCAGCAAGGAGCCCGGCGTACGTCACTCGGATTTCGAAAGTACCGCCGGAGAAATAAAGAGGACACGAGATATCATTTAAATCATGGATCACGACTGCCAGTACCTTCCAGCGCACGTAATTCCTCATCACTCGAGGGTAAACTTAAGCTGTATTATGCCACAAACTATTGATTGTATTACCATAAAGACTATAATTTGTGATCTCTTAAAAGCAATTTTCTGATCGATTTTAAAACGCTGAGGTACATTTTGATCAGGTCTTTTAATGACAGAAAGAAATATTTTCGAGAATACTTTAGAATAGATCATCGTAATTATTGTCAATATCAGTTCTGATTTTAGTAACTAAGAGAAAACTATAAGTTAAATCGACTGGAGTTGAATTTCACTCTTATTCTAAAGTTAATTGGCAGAAAGAGTCAAATTTATCTCAATAGGATTAATCTAGTAGAGTCAAATGATCACTCTATACAAATAGAGTGTTTTAATTGCAATCTTAGTGTGAAAACTACTCTATCTCTAAAATGACTTGATCAACAGTGTAGATCTACCTTTCGTTCTAATTTTGAGTGAAAAAGTCACTCTGTATTTAACTCTAGTCGACGAAGTTAGTTTCAATCTAGTGTTGGAGTCAAAATTTGACTCCATTGGAGTCAAATTTTACACAAACCGATTTAACCTGTAGTATCACACTAAATCGGCTAGTGTAAATTAAGTGAAATTTGATTCTACTGGATTGTAGCTAACTCTCTTAATTGGAGTGACTTCTTTACTTAAAAATAGAAAGGGTAGACCATAGCCTATAAAATCCTACTCTATCTGAGTAAAATTGAATCACTCTACTCGTGTAAAGTGATTATGTCACTCCACTAAGGAGTACATTTCAAATTTGACTCTATAAATGAATTAACTATAGAATAAGAGTAAAATTTCCCTTTAGCCATTTTATCATATAAATATGTAATTAATGAAAAAGTGGAACTGAGATTAAGCAACCACGAAGGATCGACAACCCTGAAAAATTCATCTCCTCGTCGTTTATTGTTCACGTAATCTTCGCATCGGACCTTAATGGGCTAATAAAAGGAGCGACGAGCGCGTGGTAACCGACAGCGTCGTCGTACCATCGATCGCTCCAGATCGCAAAAGAGGACGCCGAGAAATAAAAAAGGAGAGAGAGAAGCCAACGGCCGGAGCGACACACAAGAGAGGAGAGGAAGCGATGATGATGTGGACATAGGCTGCAGCGAGAACTCGCATGACTAAGGAGGCACCCGGCGTGACTACCTCCGTGGATGAGAAAACGCCGGTGATTTCATTGGTTCGGGACGAAATTTCAACCGGATTCGTCACGGCGAGCTCCGCGACTCCGGAGTAATCGCTAATCAGCCACATTTTATGCAGCCCGCGGCGTGATTCAAAGGGCAAATAAGCGTCGCGCGACAAGTTCGCCTATGAAAGTGCTCCGAAAATGGAACGTTCGAGTGTCTCGATGGGAGATAATAGAAGAAAGTTGCGCTATTTAAATGAACAACTAATTTATACGGCTTTTGTGGTGGGGCGTTTGACTTCGCGGAAAGTTTAAGGCACCGGGCAATAATTTCAGAGCTTTTGAACATATTGATTTGCTTCAATGAAAGAAAAATCGCTAATTGCTAGAGTTATGTTACTGGAATTTCTTGATATACATATGAACTAATTACTCGATCGCGCTGAAAACATTTCTGTGTAGAAAGTGTACGATATTAAGCAAAGAAAGTGTAAAGAGAGCAGGTATACTTTTCTAATGTTAATTTTGACTAATCGTGTATCCAAATTTAGTTGGTTTTAAAAAAACGAAATATTAAACATCAGCGGAATGTTGAAAACTACATTAACCACCTCTAATGACCATAAATGAAACGCTTTAAAGTAATTTCCTTGTCTTATCTGAAGAATAGTACAAACCAAGTGGGTGTGGAAAATGATGCCACTACGAAGAAGTTAACTGTCTAATTGTCATTCTAATAGTATTTTTACGACTTAGAATAGATTGACAATGAAGGTTATTTTTATTTACAAAGTTACTAGAAGATCAACTATAAGAAAACTTTATCTCTGTCTTAGAATAAATATTGAATCAATTAATAAAGTAGGTAACAAATAATCTAATCTGATCTGTCTGAATTATATCATCAAATTAATTTAATCATAAAATCCATAATCATAAATTAAAAGCAAAAAATGGAAATACACCAGTTTCCTGGCTAGCAACAATTATTTCACGACCTCCTTATCTCCTAATCCATAATGCATTCGGTAACAATCCACCTAAAAAGAAGGTCCCCTCAAAATATGAAATTTTTATCAGATCGATGAAATTACCGTACAATTACTCCGTTCGCACCCGAGCAACCTAAACGAATAAGTCTAATCAGGTTTACCCGTCGCCATCCTCGCTCCACTTCGTGGTACAGCGCGAACTACTCCCTCGAACGAGCGAAAAGAAAAAACGGTGAAAAAGAAAACTAAGCGGACGCGTAGGAAAAGGAATCGCTCCGAAAAGTCAACGAGTCCGGCGAACGGGGGCACATAATAGGCCTCGCACGCGTGACACGCACCCGCGATCGATCGCCGAGCGCGGAAGGCGCGCGCTCAGGTTCAAGACCGCCGCGAGAAGCCACTTGAAAGTTCCCCCGGCCGCCGCTCGTCTGCGAGACCCGTATACGCGTGTGCGTGTGCACGCACTTTTTCACCTCTCGCGCCGCCGGCGCATCCGCGGTTGCCGAGTGTCCCTCAGGTATGCGCGCCGGCGAACCGCCGCACGGACACTTGTTAATTTATGCGCTACCGCGTTACTCTGGTTTAGGAACTTTTCTTTTGAGCTCCTTTTCGCTAGGAATTTTTGTACATTTCATTTTTTAAATAACTAAGTAGGTTCATTTTTTTGAGATACTGAATGCGGTTATGTAAATTACGTGCAGTTAGAGTGCAGTAGATCTTTAATTAGTATATTACTGTATGTATTCTTTTACTAGTGTATTAATTAGTGTATTAAACTTATTTTCCGAAAGTATTAAATTAAACTTTTTTTATTCTGATCAGATTATCGATTATCTCATAAAATCTGATAGGCGTGTATTATTTAAGAATCGTTCAATCCTCGTGGAGCACTGACTCCCGCGAGACATGCTGCTCTGAGTCATGAATTTTTCGGAGCAGCATGCAGCACACCGGCGTCTCATTCAATACATCAGACCCCCTGAAATTTCTCCCCGTCAGCCCGTTCGGTTTCGCGGAAAAGGGAGCGAGAGCCACGCCGTGCACCTTATTGGGGCCGAGTCTCGCCTCTGCGAGCGGCCAAAAATGTCTCGGTTTTCCTAAATCGAAGTGTGGCCTGCGCGCGAGGGCAAGGTCCGTTCGCGTCCGTCCGCTGACCGTCACAGCCTCGGTCACTTCCCTCTCTCTCTCTCTCTTCTGCCGAGACAACTCGATCTCGCAATAACCGTCGCGTGGAGGACCTCCTCCCACGTGAGGACCCACGGCTGCCCGCGGCGCGTGGAGAGTCCATCGCACGAGAGGAGAAAAAGGGACGGGCCGAGGCACAGTTTTCGCGACGTCACGGGCGGAGCGAACGAACCCGCGCGCCGCGGGTGTGGGAGACACCGACGCTCCGCGGCTGCTTCTACAATCGCCGCGGCGAAGGTGCGGGGGCCCTCCCGGACCTCGTCGCCGGCATGTTAGCCTCTCCCTCTTTCTCGAGGCTGCGGCGACGAGTCGAGAAAGAGAGAGAGAGAAGACGAGCGATCGCGAGTGAGAGAGAGACGGGCAGAGAAACTGGGGGGAACTCACTTCCTCGCGTCGGAGAATCTCGACTTGCAGCCGCTTGTGGTAGTCCTCGCACTCGTCCTTGTACTTCTCCATCTCCTCCTTGGTCTGGCGCATCTTCTTCTTCAGCACGTCGAGCAGCGTGCCCTGCACTTGGGTCGACATGTTTGCGGCTCGCACTGTGTACTCCCTCGCGTCTAGTAGTACCCGCTACTGCTCACTCGGTGTACTGTGGCACGCACTGAGGGGGGCACCGCTCGCGTATACGACTACTCGGACGTTCGTTCGATCGCCTGCACCAGCGCCGGGGTGAGGCGAGAGCGAGCGTGACTGACTTTAGCTTAGGGGTGGAAACGGCGAGACCGTGGTCCTGGCGTACTGCTCGTACTGTGTCGGGGCGTGCAGCGGGGCTCTGCGTACGTAGCGTGGTGTGTGCAGAGAGCGCGCGCGCGTCCGACGTGTGCGAGGTGCGTTCGCGACCACTGACTGCTGCTCCGCCGCCGGAGACACCGAGAGCACACGGGGGCCAGGCCCGCCACCGTACCTCGCTCCGTCTCGCTCGCACCTTCCAGCGGGTGGGCGCCCCGTCCTTGTCGCGCGGCCCCGCTCGCCGCATCGCCGCGTCTCTGTCGCGCGCCGCCGCCGCGGCGCACCACTTCCAAGATGGCCGGAGCGCCAGGCTGGAGCGCAGTGGCCGGGCGCAGGCGCAGGAGGTGCCCCCCCGACTCTCGCGACGGGAGGAAACTGCGCGAGACAGAGACGGAGGGACGTTTAATGGGTGTAGTCCACAGTTCCAACGTCGAAACGGCTGCATTTTTCCGCCGGCGTGGAGAATATTTTCGGCTTTTCTTTTTGTTTCGCCTGGTGCTTTTCACGATTCGGTTCGAGGCGTCGATCATCGACTAATTCGGAATGATAATTGGAACGCTTTTGGATTGGTTCGAATCAAAGAACCAATTCATTTGCTTGTTGCGTCTTTCAATTGATTGCTTTGATCAATTTTTTTTATTATTCGATTAAATTTATTTGCGCTTCTCAACAGCAAGATTCATCGACCTTTTCCGCTGTTATCGATCGGAAATTATTTGTTAATACTTGTTCATTAAACATTATGCTTGTAATTCAACTATAGGCAGCATTAATCATCATTAAAAATAATAATGTACTAATCAATTTCGTGACTAATATAATAGATAATTAGTCAACTGATTATTAAAAGGATAAATAATTCCTTATTTGAACTCGACTATCAATTATTAGCTGTATAAAAAAATGATAATTATTATCAAGCAAAGAGAAATAAACTACTCCAAAAAATTAGATCAAATTTTTGACAACAATCTAATCTAATCTCCTAAAAGTAAAACGATTTCATCGATAAAAGTCAACCGTTAACGATTATTCGCGCGAGCTTCACACATAAGTCGCGTACGATCCGTACAGTGGAGCAGCGGCATAACAAGGAGTGTGCGACGAGGATCGACGCAGGCAGCCGATGCAGGAGGGGAGGAGGAAGGAGAAAAAGTAGTCCCTCGTCGGTGTGTCGGATTCACGGACGTTCCGCGGATACAGAAGAGTCCCGTCTGAATTTCGAAAAGTCGCGCGACGCCACGAGTGCCGGTCGCTTATGCACATGAGAAGACGAGGACACGCGGAGGAGGTGCGCTCGCGAAAAAAAGAACGGAGTCGCGCGCGCGCGCGGCCGTCCCTTTTTTTGTAGGTTAGGAGAGGATCGATCCCGGCCGGGCAAGAAGCACACTCGCCGGTTTATTCCCCCGCGGTATGGAAGGTATTCTCCTCTCCCTCTCTCTCTCTATTTCTCTCTCGCTCTCCGCCGGGACGTCTCGGGTGGGAGGCGAATCGAGACGGCGAGTGGACGGCGCATAATGCGCGGGTATACGTCATGAAAACCCCGGAAATACCGCGCCCAAACGTTTGAATCGAGAGGCGGCGAAGCGCCCCGTTCCGGTTTTCTGTTGTGCACATACGCGTGCAAGTGCACACGCACTTTATTTACCCGGCGCGTCGCAATGAGAGGGATTACACGGGCCGGAAGCACCGCACCCCCCGGAATTAATGAATGCACAATTCACTATTTTTCTTTCATTTCGCGCTATATTTTTCGATGACCCTTTCGGCTTTTAATTTTATCTCGATTTTCTTTGCGCGCCTCGATTACGTTTCTAATCGACCGAGAAGTCGGCTCTTTGACATCGGTGGTTTTTTTTTTTAAACGCTGGCGCGGCACAAGTTAGTTCTGTGAGTGCTCGAGTTCGAGTGGTATCGGTAAGTAACGCGTGCGTTCTTTGCGCAATCGGCAGATTAATAATGTGTCCGTGATATTTTTATCGACTACTTCGCGCTTTTTTGAAGCGGAGCAAGTTCACAGTGCAATGTTTAACAGATAAATAATAATCTATCTTCACGAATATACATGTACAACAGTGAAATTTATAATTTTGAAATAATGTGGAATAATAATTATTAGTTTGAATTGGGAGCATTTGAAAATTAACTGCAGCGATGTACTTAATAGTCACTGATTAGCTAATTAGTTCATGAGCTGAATGGGGCTTCCAAATTGTTAAATTTGCAAAGGTAAAGTCATTGCAGTTGCACTCCAAAATTGTATTCAATTTGTACCTAATTGTAAAATATGCTATTATGAACATTTAAATAATGGGCAAACTAATATACCTTTTTTACAGCTGTTAAAGAATCTTAAACTAATTTTTTATTTATGGTTTTTTGTTGAATTAAATCATAAATATAACAAAAATCTTTATTAAGTCTATGGAATCTTCATAAAAAATATCTAAATACTTAAAATGTAACTTTTAAAAAAAATGATACAATTTTGGAATAGAGTTAAAAGAATATGAAAAATGTTTTTTTGCAGTATTATCACAAGCGAAATTAACAATGATAAGATAAGATAAGATAATGGTAATATTAAAATGACTTAATTACTATAGTTTTAGTTTATTTAAAAACAATAACAATTTACAATTTCAATAAGAATATGTGAATTAAAATGAAAAATGATAATAAATTACATCATATGCAAATCAATAAATAATATGATTGTATTACATTATGATGTAATTGAAGGCAGGTGTACGGATAAATAAGATTTATGTTCTTTGTCAAAAAGAATATTGTAAGAGAAAAACATTAATGAATATGTAATCAAAATTTGACTTGCAAGAACAAGCAAACCAATGAATGAAGTATTGTTTCAATGATTTTTCAGATTGCCAAATAATACATGTTTTTATGCAATGCACAAAAATATTTATAAATAAATGCACATCGAACAAAAATAAAGTGCAAAGAGAGCAACATTCCTCTTTCGAGTCTACATTAAGCAGTTGTGCTTACACAATGCCCTCATCCAATTGAAATTAAAGGCACTGGATCACATCAGCGAGAAGTATTTATAGATTGTTGGCGATACTACGTCACACTAGGTAACCTTTGCCTGGTGCACATCGAACTAAAAAAATCGCAGTATATAACACTGAATTCCTCTCTTACTCATAAGTAAGAAATAACTAAAAACTATTTGCGAATGCTCTATGGTATTTTGCTTGACTAAAAATATCCTTTGTATTAATTACTAAGTTCACTTAGTTAATCAGTATTAAGTAATCATTATGCAATTTTAGAAACTTTAAAGTTGTATGACAATTATTTTATTATCCAAACGATTAAAATCTTCACTTCTATCAAAAATAAAAGTATTTAAAAATAAACTTTCTTGACTATTAACAAAGAAAACTTAGTTAGCTTTTTTAATATTTCATAATCTACATTTGTTGCTACTTTTTAACAGCAGCTTAACCCAGTACCAAAATACTAACCCTTTTTAGCTGATTGCCCATAATATTTTGCAGCTCGTTCCTAATCAGGCTAAATTTCATCATGGTATCGCTGGAGAAAATGGAGCATCCAAATGCCAAACCAGGATAGTCGGCGCAACGCTTTCTTCTTCTGGCCTCTCTCTCCGCCTGCACTTCAGTGCGTTCGCTGGGACACCTCAACCTAGACAGCTCTGCGAACTCTGGGTCCTCCTCGACAATGACGGCCTCCTCGTCCGAATTGCCATCACCCTGAGCTCTTGCGACCGCGTGCTCGAACTCAGGGCTCAAACCGAAGTCCTCGTCGTCCGAAAAGCTGTCCAGCAGAGAGAGTTTGCTGTCGCTCTGCTGGCTGTCATCCTGACCACACTGCGCGGGTCTTTCATCCTGGATGACCACAACCTTGCTATCACAGTTAAGCTTGGACTGGTTCCTCAGCTTGTCCAGTATCCTGGAGGCCCCGACCACTCGCCTGGGCGAGCTGGGGTTGAAGTTTTGATCGAGGCTGGGCTGCTTGAGCCTGGTGCTCTCCGGTGAGGACTCGGTGGAGTGTTTAGCTGGCGTGGCATCGTTCGCAGCCCCGACAGGGCCACACTGCGCGGGTCCTCTGTCGTGGGTCGAGGAGACGGTCGAGGAGGGTGCCGTCGTCGTCAGCAGGCTCTGGTCGAGCCTCCGCCTGGTCGCGTGCCTCGGGTGGTGCTGGTGCCCGCGGCGCCTCGTCGTCGACGACAGTACTGGCTCCATGGCTCTTCTCCAGGAGCAAAGGCTCTTATCACGTGGTTATCGTCGAGGCCGCATTCTGCTATCCTGGTACGCCACCCCTAGGGCTACTTTTCCCTGTGTACGTGCGCGCTTCTAGGTTAGGTGGGACATCGTGCCTCTCGCTCACTCCCGAGCCCCCCGAGCGCGATGAGGTAAACAAAAATGTGCGCTCTCTGTCGCTCGCTCGCTCCCCCACTGTTCAAAGCTGGTGGAGCAGTTTCGTGGTGGTGCCCTCGCCCGACGGCGATGAGTCGACGACGTAGGTGAGAGGAGCCACCACCAGCAGCGGACTCGCCGCCATTTTTTTCCAGACTGCACTGATCGACGCGCCGCCGTGGACACTTGAGCCGACCGCCGACAGATGGCGCCGCCGGGGCGCGGGAAAATTCGAAACGCGCCCCTCCCTCCCCTGTGGCGGATGAGAGTAAGAGAGAGAGAGAGGGAGCGAGTATGCGGTGAGGTTGGTGCGCGCGGCACGACTGCGGATCGCGGGGCCCCGCGGCTGCTGCCGCCCCGGCCGACGGCGGGGAGGAGGAGCGAGAGAGACGAAGGTCGTTTCGTCGGATACGAATTTGGACGGCCGATGACGAGGGCCGGGCGGATGCTGCGCTGGCGCATTTATATGCGCCCGGCTCTGGCTCCGAATTATCGCTGGATTTACGAGGAAGCCGGCTGTAGGAGAAAACGCTCCGAGCAGTGTCGAGGGCGGGACTTTCATTGCTTTATACTGACGCTTCACGCCTCGTCGGGGCTATCTTTACATTTTCGATGTGATTTTTTTTTCACTGATTCGAGATTCCTGCACATGCCTCATCCATTCGCATTCTTTAGTTTCTTTTTTTTCGCGCTTTCTTTTAGCAGGATCTATTACGCTTTAATTAGGTCAAATTTATCCTTTTTGTAGCTTCATTCTTAAGTGAGATAATAACTACTTCGATAATTAATGTTTGCTTGATGCTCAGCCAAGATTAACTTTGTTTCTTATATCGCAAAATTGACGTGTTGATGTTATTTTCTTTTTTATACGAAAATACTTGTCAAAATTTAAAATTTTTTTTTTAATGTTGCATAACTTGTTTACTTGTATAAGAAATTGGACACTCTTTGCGGCTTTTCATTTCTTTAATTCACAAACGTTTTTTTAAGAAACTTTTATTATGAATTTAAACGGAAGATGTTGATAAAGACGTCATTTTTATCTTTAAAATAATAAATTAAAACCTTTGGAAAAATTACGTAAATAAAGAAACAATCGATAATGGAATGCTTATAATAAGGGCACTATTATTATATTAAATTACTAAAAGAGTACTCAATATAAATAAAATTTATTCTTAAAAATCTAGTTAAAAAATTGCTAGTAACCGAATATATTTTTAAATCTACAACGAAGCTTTTTTCGTATCGATGATAACCCAGTTTCCAAGATGACTCACTAATTACTAAAGAATCTGAAGCGTTTAAAAAAAATAGGTATCCAATGAAATCACTCCTTGATAAGTGATTTCGAATCATTAAGCAAAAATAGCTCCGTACTGTCGAAACTCCAAATCCGATCGACTCCTTCATTAAAACGAAAAAGAATTAACTAGAGCAAAAAAAGCTCCTAGTTAAAAAAGACCATTTTTTGGCTATTTTACGACTGAAAACCAGTCATTTCGCAAAACAGCTTGTTTGTAGCCATAAATATGCGAAAAAATCCTTAAAAAGTTACTCACTTTTTACCAGGCATACTTCGTAAAACTTGAAATGTAAAATTAGTTTATAGAAACATAAAGCGACATATTTTACACTAAAAATCGTACAAATATTCAATTATTGAACGACTTTCCATACCCAACGTGTCCCAATTCAAATTAAATTCACATTTTCAAGTTTACACCGTAGCTCAAGAATAAAACCAAGAATCGCGCTCGGTCTTCGGAGAAGCTTTCTTCGAGCGAGGCTCGCTTTCCTCGCGAGCCGATGGATCGCCGACTCCGCGGTTTTTCGGTATAAGTACATCTGCATTCGGTAAAGCGACACCGCGGCTGCGGGAGCCTCCTGCGCGGCGTCATGACATTCCTCGGGCGTTACGGGCCCACACAGCCGTCCGACATAAACAATGTTGCTGCGTATGCGTAAACCAGTCGCGAGGCGAGAAGATAACGCAACGGTGTACACTTTTCTCTCCCTCTCTCACTCGCTTTCGGACTTTTTGCTCGGATTCGCCGCCGCGCGAGCGGATGTTTAATGATTCACGTTGATTAATCGTCGCCGAGGCGCGCGACGAGGTTACCAGCCCTACCCGCGAGGGGAGGTGTCGAGGTTGCGGTTGAGGTGATAATTTACACGCGAAATTTTAGGTTAGCGGCGATGGATGAACCGTTAAATGGTAAAAATTTGGTATGAAGTTTTATTGTTTCGACTGCAGTAAAGCACCTTAATTATAGGTACTTTTCTTGCAATTATACCTGGAGTTATGCTGTAATAATTGACTTTTGATTCGTAATATTATTTAGAGCATCATAAAATGATTATTTAATTTACGAACCTAAAATTAAAGTATGTGACTATGGCTAAACTAACATTTTTTCGTGTTCACAATATGTAAAATTGAACACACTTAGGATGACATTCCAGTAATCTAATTACTGAGTGATTGAATCAATAAAGAATTCAAAGTATTCATTTTTATCAGATACAATACCAAATTTGGTCATGAAAGTGGCACGTTTATATAATCCTTTCCGAATCACCGAGTGGCATACGATCGAGCATTTCACAATATTTTCAAAAATATTTACTCAAACATTGTTTCATATATTATACACTGAAAAAATAGGTTAGGAAAAATTACTATTTTTTTCGTAAGAAGGCGACCTACTCGACCTAGTAACGATGTTTACTAAACTCGTAGCAATTTT
>JAXIUT010000037.1:25433534-25445921 GCA_035586675.1 Eurytoma californica | reverse complement strand
CCTGATAAAAGTTTATCGAATCTTATGAGGTTTCTGCACCTTTTTATCGAATTTTATGAAACCTTTTCAACAGGGTAAATTTACCTTTCTCTATAGAGTAAATTTACCAATTTTGAGGTTATTTACAAACCTAAAGTAAAATTACTACTCTGAGAACTACTAATAAATCCAACTCAATCTCAGAATAGTGATTTTACTACCTGCGTGTTATAATTACTGACTGCTAAAATTTTATAAATACTACTCGTCAATTTCATGTCTAATCTTAAAATTTACTAATTGTTAATAAAGTGGCATTTTGTGAAAATAGAGTGGAATAGTAAAATTAAAGTCGAATTTTAAATTTACATGCCAGTGATTCAGGCACAATTCTACAGACCATTAAAAATTAGTAACTTAATTCGGTAATTTTACTACCCTGCAATTTATTTGCTGTTCTCAGCCCTGGTAGAAACGCTTAGCAGTGATTAGCCAGCTGCTGGCGAGCGTTAAGTTTTAGCGAGTTTTTAGCCAGCCGCTGCTAGCCATTGGCCAGTAGGCGAAACATTTCTACCAGGGAGATAGGTTCGGATTTTTAGTTACTTTCATACTTTCAGAATATTAAAATTACAGCGTGATTTTTTACAGCGCAGTTTCGATCGCAAGCTTACAATCACAATGAATCGCGCAGTGGGGTATAAGACCATATATATGCGTTCGCTTGCAGGGCTTGTTATATTGAAATGCACGTATGCATATAGATTTATACAGAGGATTTATATGGATGTTCTAGCCCTCATGACGGTAGTCGATAATACCACCACGTCATCCGAACCGAGCTTACGACCGAAACTTTCTATTAGTATCGGAACATCGGATCTCGGATTTTGTCGAAATGATAAGCTACGATTTATTTCATACAAAAATGAAAGAAACCAAAAATTTTAAACTCAAACTTTAGCGCTCAATAGTTTTTTAGCTTGCGTGATCAAAATTTCGTACATTTTTTCGTACAATCACTAAATAATGTATATAGGGAATACTTCAAAGAATTATTCGATTAAATAAAGTAAAATATGTCATCAGCAAGAACAAATAAGTCGTAATAAATTTAAGTATAAAATTCTAAAGTTCAAAGGCGTAAAATTCATTCATTTTGTGTAAATATTAACTTAAAATTTTATTTTATTGATAATTTATTAAATTTATTTTATAGTATTCGTATTTTAGAGACAATACGAACAGTGTGCAAATAGATTTATTCCAATTTTTTTAGAATCTCTACTATCCGCGTCAAAGCCATTTTAAAAATTAAAAAAAATAACTTTTGGAGTATCGCTTAATTTACTTTTTTTGTTAAAATAAGTAAGAGTTTCGACATAGACACTAAGAATGTACGAAATTGAATTGATGGAAAAAATGAAAATATATGTAAATTATTGTGCTACCTCGAATAAAATATTAGATACATATTAATTGCAGTGCTTTATCTACGGCTTATGATAATCAAACTTGATTGTTCACATATATGTTTCGAGAATTAATTTAAAAAAAAAAAAACAGTAACTACGATCTAGTGTACACAATATTGATTGCATTCTCTCGTACAAAGTAAATGAAACAAACAATAAAAAAGTACGCGAATTTAAAAAGAAATGGAAAGCTATAAAAAGATCGAGTTATATATAGAATCCTCTTTTTACATTTAGTAATAAAAATAGATTTTCGTTTAGAATTTTTTATATAAAATGAAACTGCCTCGTGGAAAAATGCGTAAAAGTATACAACAAAAGATTAAAGCTCCCGCAGTTCCTGCAGCGGGAGTAAAAAATATTAGAATGGCGTTTCCTTTTTATATGGATATATTTTTTTTTGAAATACTATCTTCCGTAAAATATATCCCGGCATTATTTACGATGTATTGTTCCGAAGAGACGGCATTTGATAAGTTATTGAAAAAAATCCATAATCCTTATTGATTTATCCACTCGTTATTGATTTCAAGTTAAATTTTCCTATGATAAACAGCTTACACAGCTGTGCCTGCTTGATGGGTTATAAAAATAAAGAAAAAGGTATATTCCACCCTTGCATTTTACTCATTTTTATTGGAGAAATTAAATAAATCAGCGTAATTATTTTTGTTAAAAAAATTAAATGTAATAATTTATTTAAATAAAAAAAAGGGATAAATAAATAAAAAAGGAATAAATAAATTTATTTATTTATTCCTTTAATGAATAATTCTCGCATAATTTTCGATTTAATTTTAAATCATAACGCAATTTCGGAGAATTTTAACTTAACAATGCCATTATAAATTGTAAATCTATTATAGGCACTGTCCGTAGAAAATCAGCTTAAAATTAATTTTAGTAACTGGCGACTAATCTGACGCTGAAAATATTGATTTTCGACATTTCATGTCCAATTATTAATTAATCCTTCGAAATAATTTCAGCATATAGGTATATAAAGGGTGAACATGAAAACATAGAACTATTATTATTCATCATTGTAAAATAAATTGTAAAATAAATAATTACTATATTTCGAACATGACATTAAAAGAAACATATTATATTTGAGCACTCAGATAGTAATAATTTAGATAGTAATAAAAAATCAACTGTGAAATTTGCGTAAAAAAGGACCATAATAATTAAATTATTCTACTAGTGGGTAGTGGGTAATTCTTCTAAAAGAGGAAAAAAGCATATTTATCTCTTTTTCAATCGAAATTCCTTATCTCACTTTAAATCGAAGGATACAATGTAGCGTTCCGAATGCAATGACATTTTTCAATTCCTGTTGCGTTTATGTATACTACACGATTTTTTTAATCAGTCATGAATGAAAAAGTCGACTAAATAGTCTTAATAACTGTAATAATCCAAAAATAAAAAGCAACAAAAATTGTTGTTTGTTGTCTTAGGGAGTAAAATGAACGGGTAAAATGACGAGTAAAATGTTGTCTTAGGGAGTAAACGAACTTTATGCCTGCGGGCGAAAAGTTGAATTTTGCTCCCTGTGGTTTAAAATGTATATACATACATACAGAATCCGCTTCATTCATGACAATCTTGACTAAAGCGAGAATCCCTTACTTTGTTCACTTTTTTTTAATCATCTATCGGGTGTAAAGTGCTCTTTTATTGCCCTAGGGCGCGAAGCACAAACTTTCAGCCCTGGGGCGAGAAAAAGACACTTTACGCCCGATATCTAATAAAAAAACTTATGCATAAAGTAGGCGATTCTCGCCCAAGTCAATAGATTGCCATTTAAGTGAATCGAGTTTGTACTACTTTGCGCCTCCTTATGCAGAGCGCGAAATTGTCACTTTACGCCCTAGAGCGCGAAACGTCAATATTCACCACACAAAAGTCAATCCTCTCACTCCCTGTTTAAATTAAAAACCGCATGCTTATAAGTACTAGTAAAAACTAAAATAATTTTCAGTTCAATAACAAAAAGAAACGTAAAATTTCAGCTGAAAGCACCGCTGGACTGTCCGCCGCGCCTGAGCGACAGCTGCGAGCCCTTGCAGTTCACGAATCGCACGCTCAGCCTGCACTCGGGCTGCGTGACGAACCTGCGCAACCGGGCGGAGGCGCGCAAGGCCCGCTCCACCTGGATCTGGATAGCCTCGTGCATCGGCGCCTTCATGGGCTGCGTCTTCGTCACCCTGTGCTGCATGCACAAGCGCAACCGCAACAAGCGCCAGCGCCTCAAGGAGCAGGAGGTCAGCGCGGCCAACAACGCCAACACCGAGCAGCTACTCACCAAGGAGCTGCCCCGCGACCAGGCGTAAGCCGAAAAGCAACTATGCCACCTGCACGAACGGGCGCTTCTTTCAGCGGGTACGCTGCCGAGTCGCAGGTTGGCGATGATTTTTCGATCTTTGAGTGGGTTGTATTGTTTTTTCGGGGCGGATTTTTTTTTTTTTTTTTTTATTATTATTTATTATTTACTAAAACCAGAGTATATACAAAAATTACATAGTAATTGTATTGCACATTTAATATTACAATAAAGTAATCCAGCAGAGGAAAGAATTCCTGCGCGCTGATTTGGTTCTATATAAAAACTAAAGAAAACTAAAAACTAACTTAAGGTAGCTCCTCAAAGTCAATGAAGTCAATTGACTGTCCTCAAAGTAAAATCCTTTTAAAATCGCGCAAACTATTTTCAAGTGCATATAAAATCAAACTATGAATTTAAAGATCAATTAGAACAAATATCCATGAACTATAATGTTTATTTTTATTTTTACGTTGATAGGAAAATTTGAAATTGATTATCTGCAACTAATTTAGGGAAAATATCTATACAATTAAAGTATTTATATAAGTTAAAAAAATTGTAAAAAATTTTATTAAAATAATTATGAACTTTGTAAAACTTCTAAGTATTTATTTAAATATGTTTTGTTAATTACAAAGTTAAATAACTTATTACAAAATTAAATAAAAATAAAAAGTTTGATTAAAATTTCTCCTTTGATTTTGAAACTTCCCTGGTAGAAATCATAACCAACGGTTTGCCATCCGTTCACCAAATTACGAACCCTATTGAAAATTGTGACATCCTTGAGGACGTCCTACAGGACATCCTTAAGGATGTCCTTGAGGTCATACTTGAGGACATCCTTGAGGACTTCCTTGAGGACGTCCTACAGGATGTGCTATTTTCGACCAAATTAGGATGTCCTCAAAGACGTCCCCAAGGATGTCCTCAAGGATAATGTCACAATTTTCAGTAGGGAAGGGTTGACCAAGCTTTTAACGAATGATTGTATGTTAAAAATCGCGAAAAAAGACAATTATACGTAATTTATGATTCAAATAAAATATTGATAGTTGTACTACTCATGTAGTATAAAAAAATCACATGTATACACTACTTATTACTTACACAAATAGATTTAAATCAGTAAACTTGTGCTTCTAATTGAGATTATGTTTATATAGATATAAATATACAGCTCGTGTTCTCAAGCACGCGGACGTCAACTTAACCGTAAAATATTTGTTGTCATTCGTTGACTTAAAAACTTGACCAAGGGATGGTATTGTTAATACACAAGCCATTTTGGTTGGGTTATTTTCTACCAGGGTTTCGAAACTAATTTAATCTTAACGCATCCTGCACAATTTATACTATAGTATAGAGTAAAATTATTGTAAAATTTTCTCGAAATAACTAAAATAATTAATACTGTATTCTGTAAATTGTATGCAAGATATTTAAGATAAGATATAAGAAAATTTAAGATACTTTTTTTCGATATAGAATATAATTAAAACGATACAAAATATAATTAATTGATTACAATAATGTCACTTATTAAAAATACTAATTATAAAAATAATATTTTTGCTTTCAGTGCATGGAATTAATTGTACCCTCATAACCGAATTTTCTCTACCGAGGAGCTTTTGGTTTCGTTTTTGCGTCTTACGTCATCAGATACACAACTACTGGAATTGGAACGATTTCTCCGTGTCATAGGATCTGAAGGGTCAATTTATTTTTTAAATTAAAAGGCGTCAACAATTTCCGAAATATTTTTAGTTGACCTGTGGATTATCAATTTGTTAGATATCCCGGGAATAATTTTTATTCTGATTTAAGCTCGTTTCGATGTACTTACAAATACGTTCAATTGATGATGTTCAAAGTAACCGATTTAGTCGTGTATACAAAGTTAGGTGTATAATTCGTAAATGATAATTTATTTACCTAACTGTCATTAACTCTATATATCGTTGTATATAATATATATAATTACCGATACGCAAAGGTTTTTTTCACTGAGCAAATCTTTGCGATGAATGAGAAAATCATAGTCTGTCCTAATTAAAAAGTTGTATTAAATTGAAGGTAAAAAAAAATTTGTTGAAACTGTTTTTTCGTGAAATATTAAGATTCTTAATGGTAAGGGCTGTATAAATTATATCGAATCAAATATCGTAACAACCGAATTTCTCGAATATTTCTCATCAATTAAAGAAAAAAAAAATCTTTAAAAAAAATGTTTCGGGTACCTACTTAAATAAAATACCTACCTACTTAAATAAAAAAATGCAAATTTCTATTGCGAGCGAATTTCCAAAGTGTGTTTCAGCTTAAAAAAAATCTTGCACGATTTAAACCAATGCCAAATGTTTTGTAAAATCAACGATCACTGTCCAAAAAAGTACGTACGTTTCCACTTTTGTAATTTGTAATACAAGCGATAAAAAAGAAAAAGAATAGCCACGCGATTTATACGTTCCGCAAAACGAATTTAAGACGAAAAAAAAAACAAAGGCAAATCAAAATGTGTTCTGGGTCGAGTGCCCAAGGGAAGCGACGTTTTGTTTTTCCGAGGCGCCAGCTCAACTGGAAAAAGCTGAGGAATCTCTGTGATCTGGAAGCGAGGCATGCTTTTTTTTACGACACACGTATAGGCGCGCGTCCAGTAAACGAAAGCGACGGCCGAGTAATAGTCGTTTATTACGCCCCGGAATCCAGCGGGGCGGATTCTACATATCCAGAGTACATAAATATCCAGAGTAAATAAACTTTATCGCATGTGGTATCTACGAAAAAATATATAATATAGATATATATATTATATCCGAAAAATATATACAAGGATAAGCATATTATATTTGCTGTTAAAAATATAAGACACTTACGGCGAGGGAGGGAAATTTATCGTGAAACATTTAAATGCTTAACTAAAGAAATCTAGAACTTAAAAAAAAAAAATATAAGCGAACGAAGTCGACAGTATGCTTCGTTCGTATCTTTAACGAATATAGATGGATATAACTTGTAAATGCCTGTTGTTTCGAGATTAAAAGAGTCTGAGCGGGAGGACATTTGTTTTCGTTTACTGGACCAATTTACCGGCGACTCTCTATATACTTGTATCCTGCGTTCGATATATCAAGAAAACGAAACCCTTTTTAATTGACGAGAACAAGCAAGAAATCGTTTCGACGTGAAAAACGGAAAACTTTGGAAAAAAAAATAAGATTCTGCGTGTTCAGAGGCATTTTTTGCGTCGCCGCCGGTGACACTTTTTTGAGACTATTCGTGTTATTTTTTATACGAAGTAAGCGAGATTTTTATCGCATAATAGTCATTAGTGAGTAAGCTCTTTATCGGTCATTTCCATGTGTACGTAATATAATACTTATAGGTTTAAGCGATTGATAAAAAGGGTTATTTAAGTGAGACGAATAATACATTGTAGCCTTATTAATTTATAATTGTATTTTTAGACGAGATATTTTGATGGCCGCGCCGAGGTCTCCGGCACTGCCGTGGCCGTCTTATTTTTTATGTACTTATATGTTCGTCTTTTCCTTACCATTGAAGATCGCCAATTATCATATTCCACGCGGCTACCGCTTCGATCATCTTTTTTCCGTCGAATAAATGTCGCTACGATAAAAAAATTTCGATCGATTGTAAACTTTAATGACAATTTACAGTCCGATTCCATAGGCGTTTACATTCATATTCCAAGATTTGTAATATTCACCGAAAGCATCGCAATCTCGCTATGCATAATACGTTTCATTTTACTTTTACTCAGTGTCAATTAATAATTAAACATGCAATTATTAGTTACCAAGGAGGTTTTTAGCGACAAATTCTCCTGAGAAAATAATAACATTACTGGATTATTAATTACTTTTCTTATAATTTAATTCTTCAGTGTCTCATTGTATTTTTAACACTGCGAGGAAGATGAAATAATTAAATTGTACGAATAATTATGAAGCACGTCTTTAGTGGAGATTCATTAGGAATTTACTTACTTACGTTTAACTTTACATTTTTATTTTTTATATAATGTAAAATAAATAGCAGTTAAGTTTTATTATTTACTAAGAGTTCGAATCGGACTGTAATGATCAATGTGAAAATGTATGTACTTACGTTGTCGAGATAGTAGTTGCTATGATGATATGTATACCTAAAGTCGTCAAATCGTCAGCTTGCTATTGCTTTGTGTTAGAAAATTTATTTATTATACGCTTCACCCTCACGTAACACTATTAAATCACTTCACGTTTGACAATGCTATAAGTGTAACCACTGAAATTCGATGTAATAAACGTTTCTACCAAAAAATAAGAAAAAAATAAAAATATGAAATAAAAACAAAATATGAAAATGTTTTTTTTTATTTGCTCGAACATTAAAACTGTTTTTTAATAGATTTACTGTGCTAGATTCAGCACTGTCTAAATATATAGTACATAAGTTTATCGTCATACTATTTAGGGAATGTTTAAAAACTCATTACACAGGATTTATAAGTCTGTCGAAAAATACAAGTCTGTTTAACGAACTGTATATTTTTTTTAAAATTAGGCTTATTTCAAATGCTTTACAATATTGGTAAAAAATAATTAATGGTATTTGAAAAAATGAATACTGTTTATTCAACGTAAATTAATACATTGGGTTAAAACAAAAAATGATAGTTTGTGAAATACATTTATTTAATGTATGTATGTATAATAAAATTAATTTATTTATCTATTATTTGTTTTCTTACGTTTAAGTAAAGTATAGATAATTAATTTTCTATTGTAAAAAGTGTAATAAGTTTGCATCTAAATATCAGTCCTGTAGTTTATAAAAAAAAATATATCTAATAGATTTTACAAAATTAAAATGATACTTATGATATAATGATAATTACTTATGATACAATGAATATTATACACATAGAAACGTATTTCTTATAACGATATTTTGCCAAAATTAAAGTAAATTGCAAGCTCTGTATTTTGCACATCTATGAACATTTTTTTAATTGTAGGAATATCACATTTTTCGATTGTCTTCGTACCCTACCAGAAAACCGGTACGCTATTTACTACTTTCGTATACAACACTACAATCTTTGTAGTAAAATTGACGATTAATTTATACTTTCTAAAACGACTGTTGAGACAATCTAACTTTCTCCATCAAAACCCATAAAATTTAACAAAAGAATAAAAGAAAAAACATTGCTTCACGCAAAACTCTAAGTTTAAGAAGAACAAGAAGACTGTGCTTTTGCGCTCTCCAGATTCAAATTCGTGTAAAAATTCGTAATCGAAGAAAAAAAAAACATTGCTTCACGCAAATCTCTAAATTTAAGAAGAACAAGAAGACTGCGTATTCGCGCTCTCCAGATTCAAATTTGTGTAAAAATTCGTAATCGCCGGTACGAAACATTTGGCTGACTTGGGCGTCTTCCTGAGCTCCCCCATCCTGAGCCTGCTCCTTCTCGAGGGCGTCTTGCGGGTCTTCGGGCTGGGCGAGTCGCTATCCGGCTTGCCGTCGGCGCTCCGCCTCTTGCGCAGCATCGTCAGCCAGTCGACGTTCTCCTTGGACTTTTGGGGCGAGTTGACGAGCAAGTGGGGCGCCGTGCCGTCGACGACGAAGTTCGGCAGGCCCGACGTCGGCGAGAACGTCGAGGCGGCCGCCGCGGACTCGCGCGTAGTTTCGCTCGCGCTCGGACTGCCGACGTGCGTCGTCGGCGCTTGTCGCTGGCCGCTCAAGCTCGGGCTAAAGTGCAGTTTGCGCGCGGCTCGCGCCTCGAAACTCGATCGCCTCGGGGAGGATTCCAGCTGCTCCTGGATGGGGGAGAGGACGGACATGCACTTTTCCGCTGACCACACTGATTCGTTCGAGGCGCGGGAGTGAGGCCGCTTCATCGAACCGCCCGCCTCGCTGCAACTCGAGCTCAGCGATATCGAAGTCGGTGTACTGGATACCGATAATCTGCCTACAAAATTTAAGTTTACTTTTTAGAGATTTTAATTTTTAGCGTTTATTTTGTATATCTTATTTGGTGAACTGTTTTTTTTTAATCTTTATTAAATTTAATTATTTTTTAGTGACTAGATAATTGAAAATATTTTTCTTTTTTTGTGTTAAGAAAAAAGAATTTAAAACTTTTCTTACTTGGTGATATATTTGGTGGTTTTTCATAACGTTCTGCAAATCCAACTATATTGATGTCATCATTATAATCTTGCTCAGGTTTTATTCTCCATATTCTATGGTGGCAATCATCTGAGCATGTAACAATCTAGAAACAAATATTTTAATTTCATTAAAATAATATAAACGATTGAATTATAATATAAACTATGAATATTACAATAAGTACAAAAGTTTAAAAATAAGTATACTCGAATGTAATTATTAGTTTTAATACATACCTTTGTGGGACCAACACTGCACCAGGCTATACAAGTAACTTCGTCTCGGTGTTCAGTAAGTTTAGCAATTGGAGTTCCTGGTGATCTTGTACTCCAAATATAAGCCGTCTCATCATTTGACCCACTAGCAAGATATTCTCCATCAGGACTTAAGCATGCTTTTACAAAGAAGGTCAAAACCTTATCATCCATGCCATGTCCATAATATTCAGCAACTGTAAACAAAAATAGTGTCATAATATTTATATTTTTTTTTCAAAATAAATTTTGTACAATCTTTTAAATTCTTATATAATTTACCTGGATTTTCATTGTAAGATGATAGATTGTAGGCATAAATTTTTTTGTCTATGCAACTTGCATAAAGGGTAATGCCAGCTGGATCTACTAATAGAGATGTGAAGCCATTGTAAGTATTACTTTTCCCTCCATACTTCATGACATGTTTAGCGATAGGTTCTTTTTTGTAGGTGGTATAATTTTTCCGTAAATCCCATACTTTTATTAATCTAAAAAATTAAGAATAAATATTACCTTAAAAACTTTTGTAATTTAAATAAACACTACATTGAAAGAAAAGTAGCTTACCCATCTCCAGCTGAAGAAGAAATTAAGGAGTAATCGTCATGAAAAGCCAGTGCTGTAACACTTTGAGTCAGTGTTTTTGACTGAGATGGTGTTCTTCTATGTTTAGTTCCACTTGGAATTCCCATTTCATGAGCATTGAAGATTGTATTGTCAGGTTTAGGTTGGCCGTTGTGACTTGCTCTTATATCCCATACCATAATTGCTCCATCTCTAGCTCCAGTTGCAAATACAGCTGCAGAAATGTTAAATTTAAAAAAATGTTATTTCCAAAGATAAAATAATGAATTGAATGAGCATTGGAATAAAACGCTAAAAAGTATTGCAGGACTTTTACCTTTATCTTGATGTCGAAATACAACACTTTTTAAAGAATGTGTATGACCATGAAATGTTTGTAATTGCTTGACATCAGAATTAACATCCCAGAGACAAGCTGTTCTTTCTCCTGATGCAGTTATCAATTTTAGCTCTTGAGGCATCCATGCAATGTCGAATATAGCATTGTTGTGCATCTAAAATCAATAAAAATAAATGAATAAATAAAATATTACCTTCATAAAATGGTCATGATCAATGCTAATATTTTAAATTGTACCTGAATTCCCTGAAAAGGCTCCTGTGTATCGTATTTGATGTCTGTGTCCTGCAAAGCAATTTTGCCATCCTCGTTAGCGAGGGCAATAACCTGCTCGTATCCTGGAGCAGTGGAGAATTTGCAAGCGAAAATAGGAGGCTTAGGATACAAATCCGCTGAGTCTGTATTCGGTGCAACTCCTTGATATTCATCCTCGGCACAGCATTTCAAACGCAATAGTGCTACATCGTAGCCGTGCATTAGTTCTGCAATGAGAAAATTCAACTATTACAGATTTCAGTGCAAAAAAATAGTACTCGTGCAGCCATGCTAACAGGCCTGTTGCCTGCAACGTCATTGTTCTGGTACAACGCATCGAATAAAGTCAAATAAAATAGTACAACGGTATAAGAAAATAAACGAACGCCTCGTAAGGTTAATTAATTATTAAATGGACTTACTGAAACCCTTTTCTCGCTTGTAGATCGACTGTGTCATGTTCATCATTGTGCTGCTAATTGCGTGGTCCCGTGGCTTATGCTTCGGCGTTGCAGAAATTCGGGCGGGAAAAACTGTAATACGGCAGAATGCAAGAGAGCGAAATAGTGAAGAAAACGCGCGGGATCATTCGGCGACGCAGTTGCTACGATTTACCTGAAGGTGGCTTCCCAATAAACACGAAACTCAATTGATAAAATAGTAGCCGCCTTTATTGATAATGCAGTACAGCAGATAACAGCTGATGGCACAGCTGATGCGGCTGCACGGCTCAAATACTCCAATGATTGAACACTCGAATCTGGATAGACATTTTTAATAATCTTAAATTTCTTATTCTTTTATTAGTATATTTACAAATTAAAAACCCACAAAAAATATAGCATATATATAAAAATATAAAAAATCGAAATCGCCTTATACTCACAATACCGAATATTAATATATCCCTAGTGGAAAAAATTAATGTGCTGAAATGTGCCAAAATGGGCCCAACTGTGCCAAAATGTGCTCCATTGTGCC
>JAXIUT010000037.1:25350192-25362156 GCA_035586675.1 Eurytoma californica | reverse complement strand
ATCAAGACGGTTATAGAAAATGGACATTCAATAGTTCTTTAAGAATTCTTTTTTCTGAAAAGTGTGTTTATTGGGATTCGGTTGCTTGCACGAGTAAAAAACGTAATTCGATGGTCTCTCGACTTTTTGGATAGCTTAATTCACTTCAGAAATGTTCTGACGTCGGCAGAAAGAAATGCGAGTGTTTCTAGAACGTGTAAAAAGCATTGATTTGCAACGTTAGCAAACAAAATTTTTGAGGTCCAGGGAAATGTTGCAAAAACGTTTCTTTACTATACGTAAAGTTATTTAAACGCGATAGAATTAGCGTATGGACATGACTTGCATTTTGTAAAAACGTTTCTCATGCTATTTGGAAAGTCATTTGAACACAATAGAGTACCGTTTATACGTTTATATAGAACTTTCATTTTGTGATTAATATTTTCGCAACTATTAAAAAATCAAAAACGATGATTAACAAAAAAAGAAAATGAAATTTCTCTCACTGTACATGGAATAGAATCTTCCATATTCTATTTTCTATTTTTTTTATATTGTGCTTCGGCTTTCTATATCGTCGAAGCGCCCTCTAGCTTCCCCTATAATGCTGATAAAGTAGAGCGAGCCTCATTGCTTCGGTAGCGCAGTAGGCAGCGCGTAAGTCTCATAATCTTAAGGTCGTGAGTTCGATCCTCACCCGGGGCATAATTTTTATTTTTAAACACATTAAATTAATATAATTGATGATAACATAAATAGCAACTAATCGTGTATAATAATTTCGTTTTAGCAGCTGCAATTAACCGAAACATTATCGAAAATGCAGTTATCTCGAGTATGCATCAGTCTAGAAGACCTAGAAGTGAAAAGAAACCAATTCCAGATGACCAAAAAGATGAAAAATACTTTGAAAGGCGTAGACGTAATAATCAAGCAGCTAAAAAATCCAGAGATGCTCGAAAAATTAGAGAAGACCACGTAAGATCACGGCTCTATAGCTAAAAAACTAATTTTATAATTTAAAACTATTTTTATATTAAGACATTTTTTCAATTTCATTTCGTTTCTTAGTGACTATAAACTATCTTTTGCAAACAAAATTTCTGAAAGAAATGGTTCATTCGAACACTTTCTTTTCGTAAAATTTTCTGAACCTAGATTTTTTTAGTAATCTGATAACTTTTCGATGTATAATGAGCTACATAAAAAGTATTGACAGCCATAAATTTGTTTTGACGCAGATTGCACTGAGGGCCACGGTACTGGAGCACGAGAACGCGATACTGCGAGCTCAAGTGGTGACATTACGCGAGGAGTGCCAGTCGCTCCGGCAGATGCTGATCAAACAGCGGATGCCGTCGATGCAATCAGTCGATCAGCTGGCCGACCGGTCCATATCCTCCTCGGTGACGTTGACCCCGGCCGACTCCGTCACTTCGTTGCCCTGTAAAGTTTGAATAGTTTGCGCACTTACATCTTTTTTTGTACATATTATTTTGGAACACTTGGTATGTCTCTTTGTTAATAAGTTGGTAAAATTTTATATTTTATAAAAATGTGGAAAGAAAATTTGATCACATTGAGATTTATAATTACGTTGAAAATATGAAAAAGTTATTTTGGCTTTGTATAAAATGCCTATAAAGTTTTAAGTAGTATACATATTTTAAATCGAAATCAACTTTTTGTTGAAGTACTGTTGAATGCAGAATTATTACAGGTAAAGTAATTGTTAATATACTTCAACGAATGATAAATAAAATGAATGTTGCTTATGTACATTCCAATGCACATAATAGTTTTGAGTACTTTTCTAGTCAATAATATGTGACATTATTGTTACTTTTAAAATAGTGATAGTTTTGTTTTTAATATGGCGTCTAAATGGTGCTTGTAAAGGAATTGAAATAAGAGCACTTTTTTAATAATTAGAAAATTTATATCAATAAAATTACGTATAATTTCAAAAAAATAATTGGAATCAAATGGAATAACTGTCCTAGATTATAATATATTATGCGTGCAATGGTGCAATATTGTAAATACATGTTATATTATTATTGTTTATCAAATAAATGATTTATAACAGTGAAGAAAAATCTTTTTTTGCAAGTTTATTGTCAATATATACGTGTACTAAAATGTGCAGAAAGTGATATTATCGACTACTTCACACTGATCTTATGTATCATACCTTTATCTGATATCTGCATTATTATCAATGGATAATATTATTTTCTCATTTATCAATAAAATTGTTTCAATACCTTATTTTCAGTTTTCACTACAAATATTCTAAATATAAAAATATAGATTATTAATATGTTAATTCTTTAATCTACTTAAAAAATATAGTAAAACGAAAAGTACTATTAATTACATAATTGCAAATTTAAAAAACTTAAATTACATAGCTAATTCCGGAGTCAACAAATTGCAAAAATGTCGAAAAATATCGAAAAACCAAAAATTCGAAAATAAATTCACTAATGTTGTGCAACTCTGTACATCTAGCTTATTACATCCATAAATAATTTAAATTACAGTCATACAATGCATTAATGGATTTAATCCGGTAAAATAAAAATAAAAATATAAGAAATTGAGAAAAAATCTCAATACAAAATGATTCTAACGTCTGCAATTTGTAATATAAGTTTGAATAACTCTAACGGTGGATGGCAGACGAATATACTTATTAGGATGTCTTATACATTTCTTATTATTATTATTATTATTATTATTTTTTTAATATATAAACATTTAAATTCTTAATATCCCCCCTTTGTGTTTTTACATAACGTCTTATACGTTCTTTATATTCACGAAATATTTAACGTCGAATTAAATTATAAGTAAACAAAGTTGTACATTATACGATTATAAAAACGTTTCTCTACTTACTGAAAATGATAATTTCGCAAGACACGCTGTCGGTCACTTGACCGCGTCACCCGACGGTAAAGAGATTTCAACGCGCCCAGCCGGCCCAGCAGAAACGGAGCGCACACTTAGCATCGGTGGACGGTGCATGGCGCATGCGCACTCCGGACCTCCGGTCCTCTCGTCGTCGGGTCAGCTGCCCGCCTGACGCGTCGGCGTAGCTGTTGTTTGTATACGGCGCCAGTGCAGTGTGTACTTTCTACGCGTCGTGTGCGTCTCGACTGGGTATACGCGGTGCGGACTCTCGGGGGAGGATGTCGTCGCGGTAGTACTCCGGCCACCACCGCGAGCAGCCCAATCGCACACCCCGGAGCACCGGCGCTGCGAGGAAGGAGTCCGTACCGAGCTGCGTCAACGAGGCGACTATTTAGACTCTTCTGGGGCGAGCGCGCGGGCGCGCGCCAGTCCGACCGCGTCGATGTTGCTCTCGTGAGTAAACGACGACGCGGCTTATTTTTGTTTTGCATCGCGCGGCATGGCATTCCGATGCGGTGGTCCCGTTTCGCTTTCGCTCGCGGCTTCGAGCGCCCGACGGCGACGTCGCAGGTGCGAACCGATGCCCATGTAATATTCACGGAGGCCGATGTAACGTCGCTAGTGTTCGACAACCTCGGATCGCTTCGATTCTCACCTTGCATTGCATTATCGGGATTTCTAGAATCTTTAGAACTGTGAATATAAGTGTCGTGTCAAATGTTTTTCATTGTGCAGATAATTATTAACGGTTTGTCTATTCGCACATAAATCCACGTATTTTACGTGGATTTACGTGGATATAAGACAAAATCTACAAAAATTAACATAAATCAATGTATAAACACGTAAATCTTAAATCCACGTATATCCACGTAAATGCAAATACGGCTACAGGGGTACTTGGGTTATTGGGTTATTGGATTATTGGTTAAATCCACGTAAATGAAAATTCGGTTGCAGAGGTACTTGGGTTATTGGATTATTGGGTTATTGGGTTATTACGTGGTAAAATACGTGGATTTATGTGCGAATAGACCCACCGAATTATTAATTTCATTTTCACGATATCATGACACTAGACGCGTTAAAAAATTCGTTGATATATTGTAAAAAAATTTAGATCATTACTTTATTATCATTTGAATAAAAGAATAAAAAAACAAATTTTGGAAAATGTAAGCTTAGTAAGCAATTATTCTCAATTTGCGCATCATAATAATTCACTGATAAAGCACATTTCAATTCATGATAAATAAATGTACGTTTCCAAGCCTTCCTCTACTTTTCATTCTTTATCAATAAATACAAAAAAAAAAAAAAAAATGCCTACCTAAATATAACCGCAAATGCAATTATTACCCTAATAGTTGAAAACGAAAATGAATTTGCAGTGGTTAGCAGGGGCTCGTCGAATTAGTGATCGGTGGCAAGTAGCGAGCTGCGGCTGCAGGTTCCCGGGGTTATCGAGGCTCGTCCGGAGGATGACGCATCCGGGGATAGCGGTGATGCTGGTGGTCGGCGTGGGCCTCGGCGCGGTGCTCTACTACTTTTTCGCGAGCCCACCCGAGGCCCCATACGGCAACAGGCGGCAGCGTAGCAGCCATCAGTCCGAGCCCAATCGGACCTGCTGGTCCTCGTCGTCCAACGAGTAAGAAGATCCATTCGCTTTGTTTCGTATGATGATGATTAGATAAACTACGCAACCAAATATACGCGTAATCTTTTGGAAACAGAATGTATTCGTACATTGTATGTTATGTAATGGAGCCACTATTGGGATATATAGATAATGTTGTTGTGAATGTAATTTACTTGAGTGCATTGTTATCAGTAAGTTCAAGTGTTCATTGCCATGCTAAAGGAGAATGTTGTTATTTTGGGATATCTTGATTAAATTGATTTCTATTTCATTGTCTATATCTCAAGACGATTATATTCTGAAATTATATTAAAAATGATATGCATACTATCACTTTAGTTGTATACAGATAGTCATATATAGAGTAAACAAAATTTGAAAACACTATATTCAGTAAAACATAAAATTCTTTCAGACGGTACACGACATTTCTATTTTTAGCCACACGTGGCTCATTAATAATCAACAATTGTAAACATTAAAGCAGTGTGTTTTAGTAAATGCGATTGGTCAGAATTCGTCTCACTACTTTTTTTTCGAGTAGTATATCGCAGGGGTTAAAAATAAATGAAGCCTTGAATGTTGCTTTTAGAGACGCTCTGCGTATGCATTCATTATAGAACACGCAACTATTTATAATCATTTGTTTGAGAGCGGCTTGTCAGTAAGGGGATCTGATCGTTCACGATTAATCCAAAATTATGGGTTTATTACTTTGTAATCGTACGAGTACAGTCATGCATTATTTAAATAATTTTATTTTATTTTCGTGTTAAAATTAATTTATTTGTTTGCAGTGCCCGGAACCGAAGGCAGGATCAAAAGTGTACAATTTGCTTAGAAGATACGAATAAAGACGATGACGTTCTTATAATTCCGTGCAAGCACGTCTTCCACAAGCAGTGTATCGAAGAATGGAGGAAAAATGGACACGGGGTATTTTTTATATTTTTCTTAAAGAAATAAAAAAAAAATAGAAAATCTATCGCAGTACATAAACATATTCTTTTTCTCGTTGCAGGATGCCCGTCAACTTTGTCCAGTATGCAGGGATAGAATCGAGAGTTTAGAGAAGTTGTGATAAAATGTGGTCTCGTGCTAATTAAAAGGGGAGCTTTATTTTTTAAGATTAAAATAATTTTATTTAGCTTTACTTTCATTTTCGTTCGCGTAAGATATGGACTGAAGTTGTCGTCACTTTAGAGTCGATCAATATTTGAAAAAAATTATTTGAATAATTATTAATGGAAGAGACTCAAAAGAGACTAATTCTTCTTGCATAAAAAATGCCTTCGATCTACATTAGTTAATGTGAAAGACAATTATAAATAAGAAAACGATTCGATCTTTCCTCATTGAGTATAGAGGAGATGGAATGCAAGGATATGTTATTGAATTCGAAGCTAAAGATTTATAAATTTAATATTCCGAAATTTCGTATCTTAAAGTAAAACGTTAAATTTGTAATTTTGCATAAAGCACTTATTGAATTTTGTATATACCTATAATTCACGATGGTTTATAAAGGCGACATTATATTTCTCCAATTTATTATTTCGGTTAGTATTAGCTGCACGTTTTAAAAAAATTGCAAAAGAAAGCATAATTAATAGTAATAACGCATTGTAAGGTGAATGTTTAGTCTATTATTGCCTACTATGAAAGTGGAACCATAACAAAAACGTTTATAAGCGGGGATGATCTTATAAATCGTCATGCCACAATTTAATTTAATTTGCGGAAAGAAAAATTTGTATTCGACGTTGGAATACCTAAGTGTTGTTAGATATCAGCTAAAATTGTGATTAATAGAAAATATTTTCCTAGTAAAGCAATAAGCTTACGTTAATTACTTTTTTATATTGTATTAACGAAATCACCGAACCTTTGATATTCCCTTAATTATTACTGATAATTTATAATACTTTGTGAAAATGCATTCTCTTTGTACGCGCTATGAATGATACTAGATTTTTTATAACGTAGTTTAAAGGGAATAAAAAGAGGAGCTGATTTAGTTATGCTTTTTAGGCTTTTAGTGTATGAGCTAACAACGACTTAAACGGTTTTTTTCAGTTTCACTTTAAATTGCACTTTCTAAATAATTATTCCGATTTACTGATAATTACGAATTGTAATGTACAAATTAATATACTGCGAAATTTATTTTAGGCTTTACGACAAAGCTCAAAACTGCCTTCAGAGCTGAAACGTTAACAGTGTGTTTGTTTTCAATAAACATAAACCAATGAATATTATGCACGTAAATCGATTCAAGTTTTTTTAGGATTATATATTAGTAAAAAATAATGACAATAGATTTAACACTATTAATCTTGTTAGTAATTTATTTAGCACCTTACAGTATCTACTATTGTTAGTATATTATATATTGTGTCTGTAATATTAGTACCTTTAAAAACTTGAATCCACTTACGTATCTAATAAATTATGTTCTCCAAATATAATAGCCAGCTGTAATAACATTATAAATGTTGACAAATTTCAGGAGTTTTTTCGTATGTTTACTTTAACATATATGCGTTCTTATTAGTTGTAAATTAGTATTCTATAATTTATGACAATTTTTGTATTCAATGTTGAAAATTTTGTTAATACGTTAGAAATTAATAATGACTTTAAAATTCGTTCAGCACACAGAAATTTATAAGCAAAAATTTTTTTGATGAATAAACTTTTTATAATAAATGTGTTAGTGTACATTTTTACACTGTTACCAAAATCCGCATTAGTTTAAAGTATAGAAGCTTGTACAGCATTTCAGAATATCGGCGGGGATATCAAATTCTTCTGACACTTCAGGAGACATTCGAGCGTACGAAGTGCTAGAAGACAGTCCATATCTTTTCCCTCGGGATCTACTTTTCTGACAATAGTGATACTCCGTTTTAAGTAAGTAAAAATATATTGACGAACTGCCATATATAACCACTATTTATTTAACTTTTTCAAAGCAATTTAATATTTCAATCATTAAAATATCGACTTATCTCCTAGTTTCAAAAGTGCGTTTTCTTCGCTGACACATTTGTATTTACGTGGCACCGGTATGATCGCTGATATTGGATTACAATGGCTACCAAATTCCTTGGAGTATTTAGATCTTTCGGATCACAGTTTAAGTGGAATTACTCTGCGTAACTTGGACAATTTGCAGTACCTCATCATAAGCGACCCCTACGAAAGAAGATTGAACACTTTAAATTTGCAGGGATTGTCAAATTTAAAGTACTTATCGATCGCTTCGAACGGCCCGTTGCGTTACGTCGAATTTCCGATAGTTCCTTCGCTGATATTTTTGGATATTTCCGACAACAACATCCGACTGTTGCAGAGCGCCTCGCTGTATCACATGAAGAACTTGAAATTTTTAAATCTATCGAGCAACTGCATCCGAGATATCGAGGAGGGCACTTTCGACCGCTTAGTAAATTTAGAAGTGTTGGTGATGGAGGGAAATCAAATTTCGGTGATACCTGCGCTTTCGAATGAAAACTTAAAAGTTCTTTACTCGAGTTGCAATCGAATTGAACGCGTGGCCGCTGGTACTTTCAAAAAACTTGCTTACTTGACAGAGTTATACTTACGTCATAACAAAATATCTTACGTAGACGAAGAAGCCTTTGTCGGGCTCGTTAATTTAGACACTTTAGCACTATCGAATAATTTATTCAAGAGTTTACCAAATAATTGGATGTTGCCGCTTGTGAGTATAAGGAAATTAAGCCTCGGAAATAATCCATTTTTTGACTTTACAAATTTAGCTTTAAGCGAATTATCTCCCTTAGAAGACTTGCTTTTGACGGATCCGTTTTCCTTTGGTCCGGGAGATCTTTTAAAAGTGTACAAGAATCGATGAGGTATTCTGCAATCAATAGTACAATACCATTTCTGTGAATTAATTATTATTCATCTCAAAGAATAAAAAAAATGTTAGCGAAGAAATTGATAAAGAATGTAAGGAGTAATGACCTTTGTGATATACTAGAAAGAGCATTAAACAATTATTGTTTATGAATAAAAACTTTGTTGTTTAATAAATTCTATTAGTTGCTATTATTCCATGCATGCATTATTATTTTTTAATATAATAATATCTTCATTTTACTGGATCAATGAATCTATTATGTATACCTATTTGATGTCAATAAAATAAATGTGAAGGTAAGGTACCTGGTTCTATTAATTTATAACTGTATTTTTAACGTAAGGTTAATATGCAGCATGATATATTAAAATAACTACCATTTTATCTTCTTTTTAATTTTGCATCTTTCATACTCGATAGATAACAGCATTCCAATACTCGTTTCTTTTCTTTATTTAATAAAATTATGTAAAAAAATAACATAAAAAATATATAAATTGCGATATTAATCGGATGTTTCAAAATATTTACTTAAGGATTTTAGATTATTCTGCAATGTCTATTATTGTAGATCACATTACTTATCGACAATATGAAATTTAGTTTTTTAGTGAAATACTGAGGCCTTAAAAAGATCATGATTTGTGATACATGTAAGATAACTAATTTTTTCATAAATTACTACTTATATACTTTCAACAAATGCATATCTACACAGTCCGGTAATCTAACTCTTCACCATTTTATCAATTTCTTAATTTTTATCAAATTTTGCCTCTTTTGACCTCGTAACATCTAGTCATTGAAGTTGCACTGATACACGAACTACATGAAGAAGTCAGTGTATTATTTTCTTTCAGTTAATAGACTTTTGATGGAAGTGATACATTGAATATATAGGTACGTATTAAAAGCGATATTATTTCTTGTTAAGAGAACAAAATATTACCTTTTTTATTCAATAATTTGATTAAATGAATAACATGATTAGAAAATTCATAAGTGTGTATAGTTTAAATTAGCCTATATCTCTACTTTTCATTATTTTTATTTGCCGAAGAAGTGAAGTCGTATTTTTCATTGTTTAGTGGAGAAAACCAAGGAAATTGGAACGTTACATTAAAATTACATGTACAACCCTGGGAACCATACATCGTATATGAATAGGTATGTACTTTGAATAATTAAAAATTTTATTGCAACTTCAAGTTTTTACAAAGAGTTAAATTACATTAGAGTATATCGAGTGATACAATAGAAAATAATGAAGAGACCTTGATTAAAATGCTCAGGATATATCTGTTTATATAATATATATATATATACCCATCAAAGTACTTCAGTATAAGTTAATTTAAATTATGCTAATTACCGTAAACAATATTAATTAAGTTTTAAGTTGATGCTACAGTTAATTAAAATAAATTTCAAAATAGAAACTTTGACTTTTAGGTTCAATTCAACACAATGAAGCATCTTGTAGTATTCTTGATAGCGGTTGTAGTGGAATACGTATATGGAACTGTTCATCAATTCCCAATAAATGAAGAGTCGAACTATAACAGTACTTGCGAAAATGCGAATGTAGCAGTAAATTTGTCTAAATTAGATTTGTTTCGCATAACAGAGAATTATCTATCCAATCCTCTAGTGACTTGTTTAGATCTTAGCAATAATTACATAAGTTCGGTTGACCCTAAAGCATTTATCGATTTACCCAATCTAAGATATTTGAATATGTCGAAGAATGAATTCGATTTAAGTGATATATTTTCACAAAGTCTCTTAAATTTAGAAACATTGGTTTTGGATAATAACACATTTACATCAAGGGAAAATTACTATGTTACTTTAAATACGCCTTATCCAAAGCTTAAAAGGCTATTTATGAGATACAACGCTGGAACTATGTGCATTGAATCTATATTGAAAAATCCATTTCCTTCGTTAACGCACTTGTACTTAAGTCGAACTAGCATGGATGCTTTTTGCACAGATTTATTTCAATTGCTGCCGAATACCTTGGAATATTTAGATCTCGCTGACAGCAGTATACACAAAATTGATCTGCGTAACTTGGCCAATTTAGAGTATCTCAACGTAAACAACTTCATTATGTTAGGGACCCGTGTACTAAAGCTTGAAGGATTAAGTAATTTAAAGTACTTATCAGCCACTTCAAATAATTTCATCAAGCTGCCTTCCACATTCTTGTCCACTGTCCCTTCATTAATATTTTTAGACCTTTCCAACAACGAGATACAAACTATCGAAAAATCTTTCCTATCCAACTTGACAAATTTGGAATTTTTAAATTTATCGGACAACTGTATCCACAACATCGCAGAGGAAGCCTTTGACCACCTGACGAGTTTGAAAATCTTAAATTTAGAGAATAATCAAATTAGAAAGATTCCCGCGCTTTCGAACGAAAAATTGGAAGCTCTTTCCTTCCGGTACAACGAAGTAAAGAGAGTAGTTGCCGGTGCCTTTAAAAAACTGCCCCACTTGCAAGCGTTGTACTTGAGCAATAACAGAATATCCATCGTAGATCAAGATGCTTTTGTTGGACTCGGTGATTTGGAATATTTGGCGTTGTCGAATAATTTGTTGACCAGTTTGCCGCAGAACTGGATGCTACCGTTTGCGAGTATAAAGCTTTTAGAACTCGCGAACAATCCGTTCCAAGATTTTGAAAAATTATCATTGAGCGATTCGTCGACTTTAGAAGGCTTGTATCTGACTAACTCAATAAGCATCAAACGATCCAAATCTTTGGTTATTCCTGAAAATGTAACCGTCCGGATTTTCGAGGAACTGCTCGACAGGACAGAAACTGTAAATATTAGGAAATGCCAGTAGCTACCTTAATTACGGTTAATTATTAATGTATTGGTAATAAACAAGTAATGTATAGTGCTTATATGTGAATAAAAATCTGAATCCATATAGTGATAATTAAATTATTAATCAATTGAAATCCATATTTATAATAATCGATACATTTTATTATATAAAGTTACATTTGTATTACATAAACTTTATTCTTCGGTCTCCATTATCTTTTCTTGTACTTTATATCTTTTGAATAAGTGCGAGTGTGAGTTGAGTTGAGAAAGATTTGATCAGCACATTTTGCATAATATGCAATGATATCTGTTATAAATAAGGATTAAACAATATTATCGTTGTAATTGGCTATAAAGTCACTTAATTTGTATCCAAATTATACAAATATACCAATTTATGTAATAATCTGATAGTACATATATATTAATTTCAAAATAAATTGAATTGTTCGTTGAGATAGAGGCATAAAATGAAGTATAGATAATTTATGAAAAGATGTCAGGTTTGCTTCGTCATAAAGCCTTAAAAATTCATCTAATTAACTATAAAATTGTACAATTTACTCTTTGTAAAATACTTTAATCGAAGCTGCTGCATAACATCCCTGTTGAAAAAATTCTGGTGATAAATCACCTGGCTATTTGACACGATTTATCATCTGATAAATCATCTGATATTTGATAAA
>JAXIUT010000037.1:25325684-25342687 GCA_035586675.1 Eurytoma californica | reverse complement strand
CCTAGCATATATAGATATACAAACAATGCAATTTCTTGTACTTTATGTCTGTTCCTTTTTTGCTGTACGAGCCCTAAGAGCGAAAGAGCACTAATTACTGTTCATCACTTTTATGTAAATATGTAACTGCTGATTCTCACATTCATATACATACGCGTGTGATGTATATATATGTATATCTATCATAAAAATATATACAAAAAAAAAATTCCTCGATTACTTTTTGATTTTCTTTTTTAAGAATCTTGTTTTGTACCGCATAAATGCATTTTTTTTTTTACTGTTATACAAAGTGTGTGTATTTTAGAACCCATTGTATGGATTATAACATACACCGTATCCTGAGAAGTGAGATATGCAAAAAAGTAAATTTTAGATTGAATATCTAAATATTTCCGGATTGACTAATGATTAATCCGCGTTTTTCCTGATCGATCTCCTAACTTTTGCGAGAAAATTTTATGAGTAGACGCTTTGTGTCGGATATTAATTATCTATTTCTTTTTATATCGTCATCATAAACTAACAGCAACATTTTGTAATTTATATTGTGTAAAGTAATGGTTTCTGAAATAAAAATAGGTGGTAGTGGATAATTCAAATAAATTACTGGAACCAAAAGATTTATCTTTAAATATATTTTGTATTATAAATATGTGTGTTCTCTTGAAAATACTATTAATAACGCTAAGATTACAAACCAGATAAAATAGTTTTATTTCACTCAACGAACAATGATAAAATAATGAATAACATCATGCCGTATGCAGTGTTATGTAGATGTATAACTACTATAGCTTCAGTTTTTCAGAAATATTTATCATTTTTCAAAATTTTAGTCTTAAAACTATCGATCAACGTACATGTTTACTTTATATCAAATACAATACTAAGATATAAAAATGGAAAGGCAGGTAATAAAACCCGTATTAATTGACAATAACTGTGAATTAACTGAGCCCCCACAAATTATTTATTTCATTCTCAGGCATTGGCCAGAGTTTCCTAAGCATGTTTCCCTTTTTTTCATGAGCACGAATTAAATATTGGTTAGTGGGTTCCTTACTATGCGAATAAGTACCTAGAACCAAACTTTGAGCAATTCTAGCACAAACGCACAAGGGCAATATCTCCTTCTCTTTTTGTGTGAGTTTCCTCACCGTTTGGTAACCCTCGATTACGTGCCTTGCAACGTCAACGGATTTTGATATTGCAATTACGTAGCACAGCGCAATCGCTAATTCAAAAACATAACAACTTTTCTGAGAGTCGCCAAAATCTATTACAGCTTTAATTTCACTCCCATCCTCGTTCACGATCAGATTGTTTTCGTTTAAATCTCCGTGAATTATACCCCTTTCGAGGCTTTGCTCAATGAGCAAAACTTTTTGTTCAAAACCAGTTATAACTTTTTCTATTAATTCTACTTCATTTTTATCTTGCAGAGCAAATAAAAATTCTCGTAGCTTGGGCACTTGCAACAAATTCCAAAGAGTTGGTTGTTCTTCGTAACCTGGATGTGAAAAATCTTCCAAGGTTTTGTTCAGTTGTGCTACGAAACAGCCAAAATTTCGCAGCAGCCCTTTCGTTATTTCTGCCTTATTCAAAATCTCACCAGGGATGAAGCGCAAAAGTCGTAGCGCATGCCTTTTTCCTATAGAATACAAAATTCTTATTAAAAAAATGGTACAATGTGGAGAGAAAAAGAGCTATTTCACTTTCTTCTTTTTTTTCAACAAAGGCATTGTCTTTTCTATGATAATAAAGCTTAGTTTTTACTCAAATATGAAATCTTTTTATTTTTCTAACTCCGTTTGAAACACGAAATTTGTGGCGCTCCTTTTCTTGGATTGCACAAGGACCGATTTCATGCATGCATTGAAAAAAAAACGTAAATCTTCAATAAACATGTATTTTGCGATAACTAAGAGCCGATTGATGAAAATAATAACAAATTAAATTTGAATAATGCTCACCAGATTTGGGTAGCGTTTCGAGTGAATAAAGCGAACCATCTTTCTGCTTCACAGGAATCGGACACAAAATGCCCTTTTTCCTCAGAAATAATAACAATTCATTTTGCGCCTCTATGAATCCAGTTCTCTTTGAGTCTAGACTGTTAATAATTTTAAACACATAACCCGATTTTTCGACGTTGGGTTCATAATCATTGTCACAGCCAGAATCCTCGCATATAATACGATAGTTGCGATCGTCGTAAGCATCCAATGCGGCAATATCCTTGACACGAAGCCCATAATGCAACTCGACCAAATTTTTGGCATATTCTTGATTCAAATCGGCCTTGATATGTTCACCGGGTTTAAGAATATTCGAATCTTCACTCATGGTTATCACAGTTTTTAGAGTACAAGAAATCCAAAATATCAGAAGATTTGAATTGTGCTAACGACTGTATGGCAGACTATTCATTAATTGACAGTATCGAATAATTGACTTTAATTTTCCAATATTTATAAAAAAATATTCTAAATATTTCCGAGATACAATGTTACTGAACAATACAAGTTTTAAGCGGTACGACGGTTGCTTCAACACTGCTCAGTGAAGTGGATGGATAGAGCGCGTTAAATTTATAACGATTGTAATCTCGCTGAAGAAGCAAGATATAATAATGATATGATTGCAGGCTCGGTAAATAAGAAGCGATAAGTGTAACAATTGACTAATAGAATATCAGATCGAGTAAACTCGTGCAAATATAATTGAATCTAATGAAATAATTTTCCCTCTCAAACTAAAGCTAATTAATTAAGAGTTCATAACGCGATGGTCTATACATTTTTAATAATAAATATTTCACCAAATTGAATAATTTAGGAATGGACATAAAATCAATTAGTTCAATTACAATTAAAATTTATACTTTTTGATAAATTGACAGATGCTGTTTTGTTCACTTTTGAACTATGCAATTATTTCATTGTGTTTCGATATAATTTTCTTGATAATATCCGACATTTCAACTTTATCTGTGCTACACGCTCACTGGCAATCTGGCATTCACTGGCGGACATGTCATATAGACATGCATATTGAGCACTCAGCCTCTGCAGCATTCAGCCACAAGACGTCGCTGTGTGTCCGTAGAACAGCTGCGGTGCTAAAGTAGTCATCAAAATTATATTTTTGTAGCCAAGTGCAAAAGAATCGAGCGCCAAGAAGTTCTATAATGTTTATAAGCGGCAAATACTGTGAGTGTTAAAACTACGCGCAGGACCAGGAAATTTCCTCCAGTGAATCACCCGATCATTTATAACTGTCTATTCAACTAAAAGCACTGTTGATTAAAAAATGTTGCAAAGAAAACTTATCTTTGTTCCATTAAGATTGTCAAATCTGTGATACGCTGCTACTGCTATTGTCTCTGTGATTTTTAAAGATGCTGAGATATCAACAATGCGAAGTAGTACAAACCAACAACAGCTGACGCTGGACGAACTGGGCAGATAATTACTGATTCCCCACAGAGGGCGAGGTCACGATTTTGGACGCGAGCAAATTTTATATTATATATTTCCATAACGCGGCTTCAGGTGCACCACATACTTAATTTTTTCCTTTCGAAAGCTTTAAAACTAAGGATGATTGAATCGTCGAGTAAGTGAATCATTTTTATACTATGACATGAATTTGTATACCAATTATAACTATAAATAAGGTGTACTTATAATTGTACAGGTTAATAAATCTAATTCTTTAAATACTATAACCATAAGTTAATTACTAATTGAATTGTTACTCATATTTCGATACTAATAGTGTTACAAATTTATATACTATAACTCCTAAATAGAAATATTTATTTGTAACAAACAATAAATTTTAATTGCTTTGTAAAGAATATTTAAAACATTTTACAGCCTTTTCAATGGTTTATTATAATAACCATTTATAGACATTATATCTTTATATTCTTAATTAAAATAATCATAGAATTAGTATAAAACAGAACACATTTGAGGTTATCTTTATTGGATTCAAATAACGCGCGCTTTTTAAAATAAAATGATTAATGACGAAATTACTTTTTATTTATAGGAACAATCAATATTTAAAATAGTTTTTTAAAACAATAAATGATTACATTTAGTGGTATTGAATTTTTTATTTAACTAATCGTAAGATTTTAGTTTGGTACTGATTATGTAACAAAGTAGCGTAAGCGCCAAAATTAGAATTTTATTTTGTATTTTTATATTATAAAAATTTCATGGTATGCATGTGCTTAAATGCTTATGCTTAAATAAAAATTTGATATAAAAGAACATAATAGTATTAACAATATTTCAGTAAAAATCGATACTCCTGGTAGCACAGAATACCATTATTTTCCAATAGCAAAAACACTTATAAATTTTAGTGTGAAAGCTAGAAATGATGCAAGAATATGTTTGAGGACAAATTTGAGCGAAGATTCGGAAGCATACGAGGTAAAGTATTTTATTTCTGATCATGAAATAAAAAAAGTTAGATCAGTTACTAAAGTTTTTACACGTTCCAGATTGTAATCGGAGGATTGGAAAATAATATATCGTACATTAAAAAATGTAAAACAGATACTAATCTTGCCGAGGCTCAAACTGTTGGAATAATAAGTGACGAAGACGCTTGTTTCTTTTGGATACAGTGAGAATTTAATTATTTATCTGTTAATTAATTTATTTATTAATTTTCTAACAAAAGAAAATCAACGGGCGATATGCGCACCTGAATTTCTATTGTTGCAATCGGAATAAAGAAAAGTTAGAAAATTCAATGATTCAGGTAATTTTGGTTACTGAACAAATTTAAAAAATCATTTGAAAATACTTTTTTCTGTAGATTTAAGTTTTCTAATATTTTTTCAATTTTTCAAAATTTCTTTCAAATGTTCATATGCCCGATAAATAATTTAAAAAGAAAGAAATTCAAATATAAAATATGTAACAAACAATCAGTTGTTAAAAAAAAAATTGAATCTCATTTTTTAGATGGTATTGCGATGGTCGAATTGACTTCGGTGTTGAAGATGTGGAATCGTCGATCCTTAGCTACTGTGATAAAGAACCTTTTCCTATCAATTATATCGGATTCAGTACGGCGCAAGGTGCAACAGGCGAATGGACATTGGAAGGTATGGATTTTGAAAAACAAGCTATTCAATATATACACTAGCTATTCACTCAAAATACTATAAAGATTAGCCTTGCTTACTTCTGTCAAATCGTATAAAATAAGAATAACACATAATTTTATGTGAATAGTCACATATTCTGAAATAGTATCTATATAACTGATTGAATTGATACTTTAAACCTGCAATATATCACTTATAGATTCTAATTCAGATTTAGAGGGCTTGATGCATTAAGTACAGTTACGGTTCGATAACAATTACAAAACTTAATATTTAGTTATAGTAATATTCGAATGAAGCGAGCTTTTTGGTAAAAATGACTCAAAACTTGAGAAAAATTCCAATTTTTTTGAGTATTTTTAAAAATATTGGTTAGCAATTCTGATATCAACCAGATAACATAGCCCAAGATAAGCAAAAGTAGTAATTGAAGCTTTCTCTCCCTTAATGTAAAGTTGATTAAAAGTCCAAAGGTGGCGAGCGGCAATTGGTATAAAAATAAATTGCGATGCACTGCAGGTTGCGGCACGACCGCGCTGGCAGTGAGGGAGCAGCTGCTGGAGACGCTGCCCCTCTGGGTGGACTACGAGCCGGAGGTGGGCCTGCCGCGTAACGCCGTGCCGGCCGAGGAGGAGGGCCCCCACGTGGGCCGCTGCCGGTACAAGCGCTCGCTGACGCCGGGCGCGGTGCGGGGCCCGGGCTGCCTGGTCGCCTGGGGCGGCGGCGCCCACGAGAAGAGCGAGTTCCAGGTGCTGTGCGCGCCGGGCGCCGGCTGGCTCTGGTGCTCCAGGGGCGGGCTGCCCCTCAACGCCCTGCCGGCCGGCGAGACGGAGGACGGCATGGCCCTGTTCGTCGGCCGGGTGATGCACGAGGGGGCCGCCTGCGTCGGCAAGGTGCAGCCGAACCACCAGGTCTGCTACGTGCCGCTGCGGAACCGCGAGGTCGCCTACACCGAGTACGAGGTGCTCGTCATCAACGAGTACGGGGCGCACGAGTGCGTCGGCAGGTGAACCGCCCCGGGAACGGATCACGACCCGCGCATTACGCTTCGTCGACAATTTCCTTTTTTTATTGCGGGATGCTGCTGATATCGCTCGACAAACTAACATAGTGTGCGATCGTACCATTTGCGCACGTATTTTTAACACGCGTATTGCTGGATGTAAAATAAAAGTTGAACGATACCAATGTTTCTCTCTTATATTTCATTTTTTTATTAAACAATTGAAGTATTATAAGGAAAAGAAAGATTAACAGCATAAAAATATGTCCAATCAGGATTTTGCAGATAGAATATTGAAAAATGATCGACGCGTACTTTTTCTTTTTTTAATTTAACACTCATTAACAAAGTTAACATTTACACGACAAACGTGACGTCACAACAGCATAGCATATCCCCTAGTGGAAATAATGTTCGAAATCCAACATAAAGATACGATATCTTACAGATTTCTACATTTTATCTTTTTACAGATCTTTACATTTTATTATATATTCTTACTATTATTTACGTTTTCTAGCATTTTATTACAATTTCTTACATTTAAAAGTTTTTCGATGTTTAATGATTTTCAAAAAAATGTAAGAAAATGTAACCAAAAATAATATTATATAAAAGTCTGTAAAAAACTGTAAGATTCTGCTTAAAAATCCAAAAATTTTTTGATGTAAGAAATCGCAATAAAATGTAAGAAACAATTTTAAAAAGTAACAAAATGTTAAACCGCGCAAGAAATAGTAAAAATTAGTACGAATTTGTAAGATATCGTGACTTTATGTTGGATTTCGAACATTATTTTCGCTAGGGCTCTTGTCGATTTTTCAATATTAAAAGTAGTGGTACAAATTATTCAATCAATTAATGGTGGAGCCAGCAACTAAAGGGGGATATAATCAAATTTTGTCGGCTACCATTAATTCGTTCAAAATTAAATTGGCAAAGAATGCACACTTTTTTTTTACTTGAAGATTCAAATTTGCAGTATTTACTCGCCGAAATGTCATGATATACCCTTTTAGTTGTGGGATTCTTGTTTATAAGCACTGGAGAAGTTTATAGTTTCTTTGGATATCAGTACCAAAACGTCGGAAATAAAATAGATAATTTAATTTAAATCATTTGACTCTTTTATATATATATATATCATGTTTCGAATATTATATTCATTGTGAAAAAATTACTATTTTGAGTTGATAACGTTTGACGTTAGCATCTTCAGTATACAGTGTAAGTTTAAAACAGGCAGGAGAAAGAAAAATTCGTGAAAAATATTTGGAACGCGGATAGCACTACTTATTTTCAAGATATAGAAGACTGTTTGAAATCGAAAATAGCCGAGTTATCGGCTACGCTGAAGAAAGTAATTAAAGATACTAGTAAACTGCAGGACATGAAGCGCAGACTACAATCTTGCATCCAAAGTATTGGAGCCCCCCTTCAGATATGCCAAGAATGTCTACACCTTCGAGAATCTAGAACTAGTAACTTTTTTTAATTAAAAATGCTAAAACTTTATATTATCAGTTTTTATATAATTATGGTTGGTTTTTGTCAGAAAGTGAACTAGTTAACGACAAAGTGGAGCAGTTACTCATGAAAGAAATTGAAATTTTCAGTGAAAATGAAATAAAGTTGGAAAATTACGTTGAAGCTTGCGATACACAGGTATATTAAATTTAAATAAACCGTTCAAAATTTATTAAGATTTCCCTAAATAACGTACTTTATTAGTTGCTAAAAGGAAGGAAGCTTCAAAACGAATTGGAAAACTTTATAAAACCCATAGAGTGGATTTGTGTAGTTAACAAATACAAAGATGAAATGAAAAAGTAAAATTCATTACACATTAATATTTCTAGATTATAAAATAGCTAACTGGTAATTGATGTTTTAGGTTTTACGAATCAAATACATGTAGGGATGAATCGGAGCGTCTTACGGAAAAAGCAGAAGGGGTATTTATAAGCTCGTCGCACTTACAAAAGCAAACGGAGTCAGCCATAAAAGAAGTGATTAACGACGTCAAAAAAATATGGGAACAAACTAACGAGGCTTTTACGGAAAGGTGTGATCAAATGGAAAAAGCGATCGTTTACATTAAGGACTCGATAAACAAGGTAGGAGAAATTAAAAAATACTTAATTTAGAAACAAAACTCTAAAATTAACTTTTTATTATTTCTCGCTTTTTTTTACAAACGCAGATAAAAAATCAAATGTTTGACATTCAGAAAAGTTTAAGATATTTGAAATCCAATAAAGAAATTAACGGCGACCTGTTAAAAGGCGAAAAACTTGTTGAGTCTTTGTTGAGAACGAAAAAGAACCTGGATAGCGAGCTCATGTCTAAATTGAACTCCTTTGTCATTGACAAACACAAATGCGTGACGATGAGACGTTGTTATCCTATGTCAATAATCACGAATCAAAATCTTACTTAATAAAAATTCATCTTTAAATCCATAACAAAAAAAAAAAAGATTGTATTCAACATTGAACGCGCGATTCACCGATGCACGCATCTACGATAACCAACAATACGCATAAAAATAAAAGCTATAATAATTGTTCTCTCCCTGCATTATCTATCATTTTTATTAGTTAACCGCTTTGAAAAAATAGTCTTATTTTCATGTGCTATTCGATACTAATAATACATTCCGCTTTGGACTTAAATCTAGTCGTCTATTCACAATCCATGGACATTTTGCCTTCGACATAGCTTAAAAGTAAACTTATATCCTATGTGCCACATTGGATTTAATTTCCATTGAATTTTAGGAATCAATAAAAAATATTATTCACATCGCGTTCTTTTTCAGTCGGTGTTTCTCGTCCATTTAAAAGTAGCCACTGTTTCGTACACTTCATTAGCAGCCGCATCGTCGTCGTACTCATCTTTCAAGTAGTAAATTTTAGCATTTTCCTGGGGGTGACATTCAAGTATGTTCTTCTTCTCAAACAGTTTTAATGAATTTTTTATCGGATCTACACATAAACTTTCTCCTACAAATAAACAGTAAATCATGAATTTTATTATAGCATCGATTAAATTTCAATCAATCGATAGATAAATATTTACCATAGTTTACGATTCCTTGATCCAAATTCGTTTTTATCTCGCTAAGAATTTCTTGCACTAAATCTCGCTCTGACAGAGATCGGCCAACCAGTTTTCGTAAACAGAAAGCACTGAATGTGTAAGTGTCTATCAATGGTCGCAACAACGTGTGTAAGAATTCCATTCGCTTAGAATGCACTGCATCTAAACTGAGCTGTAATATAATAAAACAATTAGTACATTTAAAACGAATGGTCAGTTTTTATTATATTTTCAGCTACTTACTTTATATTCTATTTTTCTATCTTTATTTTGTGCATCATATTCGTCGTCAGAACTGTCGTCGAATTCTTTTGCATATCTCTTACTCCACATTTCTTCCTCTAGAAGACCTGGCTGTAAATACAAAAAAAAACACAAATTTTATTAGCTTTTGTTTCATCAGATTCTAGAAGAATTATCGTCACATGAGTGATCACTCATTAATTACCTCAGTCGAGTAGATGATGCCGGCAGAGACGAGATTATCGATAGTGGTGTAGATGACCTGCTCGAGGTCCTGGCAAGGTTTGCAGAATATGAACTCGTACTTGAGAATATCACAAAGATCGAGGGCATTCTCCAGAAGAGCGGACTGAGTGACGGTGACGTTGTTCGCCGCGATCTCTTCTGGCTTGTTGGTCTGCGCATTGAGCGCCGCGTACATCGCCGTCACCACAATGCTGTCCATCACGTAGTGCAGCAGCAGTGTGTTGCTGTAGTATGCCAGCTCGATCACGTTCGGCAGGATCGACACCGGCCGTATCGCCGTCACCATCTGCGACTTGATCGGGTGGCCGTCCACCGCGTCTGTGATTTCCTGTCGCTGCTGCTTCACCAGACCTGGTCCGAGAATTTCCAACTGCAATATTCACGTGAATTAATGAAACAATGTAATTCATATTGTTTATTTAAAAAATTTTAAATAGTATTTATAATTCTTGAAAAATCGATTTACCGCGTGATTGATAATGTCAATGGACTCGCCAGAAAATGCCACATCTCGTTTAGCCCATTCCAGCTCTTGCCTAAGTTCATCAAAAGCCTTCACTAAGGCATCTAAAGTACAACCTTCTCTAAATTTGTTAAGTAGTAAGAAAGCTACAACATTCGTCGACATTATCGGCGTCGATTTGGAACAATCTGGAAAATTAAGAAACAGTGATTAATTGCTTAACATTGGCAATAAACGAAGCAAAGATCGAGATAAATAAATAGTTTGATTACCATATACAACGTGACGGGCTACTTTATCGACCAACTGTCGATATTCTTCCGCAACAACGTCTGTGCCGTACAACGAAGACGTTGACATAGTAACTTTTAATGGTTTCTCTACAGGACTAGTTGCAGCTGCTTTATTTTGTTGCGCTTGGAAAAATTTCATCATTTCCTGAAAATTAGATAAATTTTTAATTATGAAATCTCACTAAAATATTTCTTGATGATCTATTAATAGCTTTGTATTGTTTGAAGAATTTTTATATGCTGCTTCATTTTAGTGCTCACGTGGAGTTGTCGCATGCATACATGCATACGTAACAATGTGCGTTTTAAAATAAATCGGTAGGCAGCTGCCACAGTGAAAATGATCTTTCAGTGGTCACGTGGTAGCGTGGCCGAGCGGTCTAAGGCGCTGGTTTAAGGCACCAGTCTCTTCGGAGGCGTGGGTTCGAATCCCACCGCTGCCAATTTTTTTACGGCGTTTCAAAGTTAAACCAAGCGCAGTGTGTATCCAGTATCAAAAACTTAATTTTGTTGTATAACGCAATTCTCACTCTTCTCTTTTTGTTCTTAAGTTTGATAAAACGATAAAAGAAACCTAATTCTCTTATAAAAAAGTTCTTTTTTTATCATCTATTCAACAAATCCTAATTCTCAGTCTTTAACAAGCGAAATCACGGTAACGCTTGAATGTAAGATGCGCAAATTCACTATCGTGAAGAATCTCCCACTGACTAAAAAGCGAATAATGAGAGCAAGTCCTAAGGAAACTCTCACGGCACGAACCTTGAGCGAGAACGGCTGGCACACGTCGAGCTTGACGATACCGTAGTTGCCGCGCAGCGTGGCCCAGATTGCGCGCATCGTCGAGCCGAAGGTTTCCATGCGCTTGGGCTGTCCCAGCTGCTCGCGCACGAAGTTTCCGTCGACCAGGCGCTCGTAGTTCATGGAGACGGGTACCAGGAGGGCGTCCTCTATCGTACCGTCGACGTAGGCGTCGACGATGACACTGAGGATGCCGCCTTTGGGCATGCAAGGCTTGCCGGTTCGCGACCTGCCACCCTCCACGAAGAACTCCATGTTGTGACCCGCGCGCAGGCACTCCATTATGTACGTGTGCAGCGTCGCCCTGTACAGTTGGTCCCGACGGCCTGCCACCGGGTCCATGCGTCGCTTTATGAAAAAGGCGCCTAGCGCGCTCATTAACCACCTGTTGAGAAAAGTTTAATGTTCAGTCAGAATTAACGTCAATTATTATATTTAAAGTTGTTCCTCTCAACCTAAAGAAATTTAGTAAATGCAGTTTTTAATTAAATGAATCTAAATGTAGAAGTAACCAAAATTACTTTATTGTAGTTGTAAAGACTCGAACGTTCGTTTTATATACTAAGGATGGTTGAAGGACTAGAATGATCTGGACGAACACAATTTTGAGAATTCAATTTATTCTTATCTGACGTTTCGGCACTTGAGTTAGTGCCTTCTTCAGAGCTATAAACAAAAATGTATAGTAAACGCTACAAAAATTCTCTTTTCGAGCATCTGTAATTTTTGTAGCGTTAACTATACATTCTTGTTTATAGCTCTGAAAAAGGCACTAACTCAAGTGCCGAAAGTGCAGATAAGAATAAATTGAATTCTCAAAATTGTATTCGTCCAGATCATTCTAGTCCTTCAATCATCCAAAATTACTTTACACAAGAATGAAAAAAAAAATCTTCATTGATAAAACGTTCAATGAATGAAACAATGATTTTCATAATGTCAACGAACCAGTTTATTAAAAAAAATTATATTTTTAAAAATTAATTTAAAAATTATAATTATCATAATAAATTGATTCGTTATAACCATCTAATTTATGACAACTATCGGTATAAAAAATACGTTACTTTAATAACTAGAATAGTGGTTTAGATATCTTTTTCGCAGCTTATTTTATACTAAACTTATTTTATATTAATTATTCCTATCTTTCTGACTACAGACCAATAGCATTAGATCCAAAAAAAAATATGAAATAAAAAATCTACACCCTACTGGCAGACGCGACTGACCCGAACAGAGGAATGCGCAGATTATCTCCAGCGGCGACGAGCGGGCTCCTGATGTTATTCGACAGCGTGAGAAAGCTGATCATAATGTAATCGAGATGACTTCGGTGTAGCGGCATGAAGATCAGCGGAATGTTAGACTCGTTCGCCTCGCGCAGCATGTCGATATGCCGATTCTGCACCGCCGCCGATTGTATGAACAGCGGGAGCAGCTTGTACAGGGTCCAAGCGGTGAACCGCAGCATCAGGTCGCTCATGCTGCTCTGCATGCGCTCCAGGATCGACTGGGCACGCTGCTCCGCCTGCTTGAGCGCCTCCGGCTCCGGCACACCCTCCAGGCGGCTGCTCTCGCGGGCCGACTGCCGGATCGCCTCCTTGAGCCGCTCATCCTCCAGCACCTGCAATGATTCATTTTTTTTCAGTAAAAGTTTCTTACTAATTCGTTGACGTTCAAAAATTAAATTGAATTTATCTTTCCTTGGTAGAAAATTAAACATAAATTGGCCAATTATGGTTAATTTTCTACCTGGTTCGATACACTGAGAAAAAGAAGCGTGTTTTTTTTTGCTGCAAATATCTTGCTTTACTGTGTTAGTACCGAATATTTGGAATGTTTTCTTTTCTTAATGTAAGATTAAAACTAATTGAAAGGATAAAGGTATGTAACTATTGGTGTTTATACTTACAGTTTGTGTAACCTTGGGGTAGTCATACTTTTTGAAGCTGTAAACGTGGGACAGGTGTGAAAATATTTTCGATAAAATATTCGGCTTTCGATTGACGATGAGGAGATTTGTTATGTTTGATTGGTGCTGCTTTGAGGCTATACTGACTAAAGAATCCTGAAACGAAGCAAAAAATAAAAAAGTTAGGTACAATAGTTTACAACAATAGCGTGTATGTTTTGCTCAATCATTTTTTGCTTTTGCAAAATTTAAATTATCACTCACATCGTGGGTTTCTATATGCGCGCTGACAACCACAATTCGCAGCCACCGCTTGAAAAAGCCGGTCGACTCTTTGTACATTTTCACCATAATTTACGACTTTAAATTTATCCCCCTTGTTCCCCAAGATATCGCACAAAAAACATCGTTTATTTTACAAATATCAAATCCAAGTGCCGATTTTGACTTGACAAAACTTGTACTCCGTAATGACAAAAAGTGAGAGCATCGCTTCGCTATCTTATCTTTGAAAGAGGACAGATGTAGCGACTTAGCTTGTTATATAGAATGTATCTCAAAAAATGTTGTCACCACTGCATTTATCGATTACACTCTCTTAAAAACGGATGAAATATAATTATTAATTTTTTAAAATGAATTGACAAATTAAATTTTACAAAAAAATCTTCACCAAATCTCTTATGCAGAACAAACATAAAAGAAAGACGAAAGTCGCGCGTCACTGAGGAAGTCCAATTAGCGGAGCAAAAATGCTAGCGAACCGAAAATACTTTACGCACTGCCTCGCGGCGTCCTCGTGTATTCGCGCGGAGGCCGTCGAAAAAAGTCGCGCCACCTTCGCGCGCACAGCTAATTACGTAACTAACGAGCCGATCACGCGTGTCCCCGGCGATTCGCGACTTTTCGCCCGCGAGCACACTCCACTGCGGAACCACCGGTCGACCTTCCGACTCCCTTTTCCCACGCGCGTCAGCGGAGAAAAGGAGAGAGAGAGAGAGAAAAGGGCGGCTCGAGCACCGCGGCCTCCAAAACGGCGACTACCTTGCGCGCCTCGGAGCGCGCCAGTGAGGATTTCGTATTTTTAGCGAGATCGCGGAAGGGGAGGAGAGCCCAACCGGCGCGCTCAGGTCTTAGAGGCGAGGCGAGCGCCGGGACGACTGACCGGCGGTTGATAAGCTAGAGTGCGGGTGCGCTGGGCACGAATTAGTCACGTGCTGAATCGTCGATTTCAGTCGACGCCAGCCACGGAGATCGAGATTCCACCGATCGACGCGGATTTTCGCTAAGAGAATTCATTTTTGCGATGTAATTAAGCGAATATTCTTTTTAATACGTGTCTTATTACTTTTACTAAAAGTTTAATAACGAACATTAAATTTTTAACAAAATTAATATTTAAGTTTAAGATGTATGAAAATTGATCGTAAATTCATAAAATTAGAAAAATTCAAGATAAATGCGTATGTTAGAAATTCGAACAGACCTGTAGTTAAAAATGTGAGATAAAGTCTTATCGTACCCTTTTGTGTTTAACTGTATAAACGCAATGAGATTGTCTATTTGCTTTGTTTTTAAAAATATTCCTTTTAAACAATTTTGCGAGTTAATGCAAAATATTTTTTTAAAAAACTAAAGTTTTTTTTTATCGTTTTTATCATACTATTTTTTTAAAAAACTGAAGTTTTTTTTATCGTTTTTATCATACTATTTTTTTAAAAACTGTGTGAAGATACTTTCAGTACCAATTTTGGGTTTTTTTCAACATTAAACAGGATCAAACGCTCCTGGAACACTCTTCCACAGAGGTTAATTGACTTGGCTGATGAAGGATTTTTACCTTTTAAGAGGACAGTCAGGTCATTTACCTTACGGTTTTGAATTTATTTTATTGTTACGAAGATTTTATATTTTTTTTTTGTTACTTAAAGTTATCTATTATTATTGCTTTTTGTACATTGAATTTATTTTTTGTTACTTTGAAGGACATTTTGCCCGTGTATGTTTATAAATAAATAAATAAATAAATAAAAAACTGAAGTTTTTTTTTATCGTTTTTATCATACTATTTTTTTAAAAAACTGAAGTTTTTTTTATCTTTTGTATCATACTATTTCAAAAATACCTTGCTAGCGCCCGTATTGTTAGTTTCGATAAATAACTAACTTACACAACATTGAGATACCAATTTTTACGAGGATAACAAGATTCCTGATGTAACGCAGACATAAATAAATAAAAGTGACTGGGCAAAATTTGTTTCGTTTTCGATAAAGTTATCATTAGCCGAACGGCTTCGCGTAATTTTAAATTAAAAATGTGCAGTGCACCAGGGTAAATGCGCTTACCCTAGATGCGGGTGTACAACTCTTGCAGCAGTAGTACAAAAAGGACGCAGTTTTCGTCGGGTCCACAACCGAAATTTCGGACTCCTTTATCCGAAACAATGCATTGTTCCTTATGCCTCGTGCGTACTCCTTATTTTTCACAGCCCTCTTCTGGACAGACAGCCCCGCTCTTCGAAGCTCTAAAAAGCAATAAACCAAAAAATTTAGGTATAACATCATTAAACAATCAAAATTTTACAATTAACATTTGAATAAAATGGATACCGGTCAACGGCTAAAAAAATGTTTGTGCTACATCATTTACATAAGAAATGAAGCGCACGGGAGCTCATTAAGCTTTAATTATCAAAAAGGGATCGAAATTATACTCGAGACCACCTTTTTTTTTTCGAACGGCTACTTATGCGTTATTCGGTGAAGCGGTTTAATCATTACTTACCATTTGTAGAAAGTCTCGGTAAATTCTCGTCCGCTATTCGATCCGCCTTGGAATCCCATTTTGAGTAAACTTCCTGAATGCGGTTCTGAAATACTTCCACCATATCGATGGCTCTGAAACATAAAAAAACAAAACAAACTAATTAATTTTATTAGGGCCTAATCGTCATATTTTATAAATAAAGTAAATTATTGTCTACAATACCTATCAATCATTAAATATTTCATTAATTAATAAAATTAGGATTGAATGACATAAAATAGTGTTATTTGCGTATTGAAAATTAAAATAATTGATTGGAAGGTATCCCTATGAACTCGTCGTCTAATTACAATTGACGTCAATAAAACAGTTTCAAATATTACAATCATCACAATAAGTACGAGTATTAGCATAATACGCAAAAATACGAATTTCGAAAAACTTAAAAACTGACGACATTCGATTAACATGTGAACAAGTTTACCTAAACTTCGTACTGTTCCTACACTTGAATTTTTATCAGTCCAGGAAATTACTTATTTCGCCGCGAAACTACACGCAGTCAATAAAGTTGCCGCTTAGCGTGCCTGGTCCGCGATGCTTACTGTGGCAATATTGCGACAAATGAGAATGCACTTGATGGAATGCCCACGTGTCCGGAGGCTCCGGTTACGAAAACGCGACACATTCGCTTCTTTTACGCCGAAACTGTTCTACCGGCGGAAGAAGCAGTGCTATTGAAAGTCTGCAATCATTTTATGGAAAGGTAGAATGGAAAGTAGGTCGAAAACTGTAGCGAAGTTATATATTTTCAGTTGCTCGCCTAGATCAAGAGGCGCGATACACCGAGAGAAATGATCGAGTAAAAATTACTATACCTTTTGGAAAAGTAGCCACAGACTATGACATTTTGGAATATTACTAGTTTTTTGGAAAGAATTACTATACTCTATACACGGAGAAAAATATCATAGAAATAATTAGTATTCTTGTCTACAAAAAGAGTTACAGAGTCGACTTATGGGGGT
>JAXIUT010000037.1:25292937-25321044 GCA_035586675.1 Eurytoma californica | reverse complement strand
TGATATCTCAGGTTCCAGATGGAATTATGACTCCAGCTGGATAAAAATGAGTAAAAAATATTATGTACTATGAATATTTAATGTAAATACAATTTTTAATTTAATACTTTTTTTTGCAGCTTAAAAAGTGAAGAAAAAGGCTATAGGTCCCATAGCCCCTTAACTATAATAGCTTTTGATTTAAAAATCTTGAAACACGTGTTGATTATTTTCGATCAAAGAATCTCTCTCCAGTCGTTGAGCGACAGTCGTAGAACCGTCGGTTATAACATCATCTCCTTGTCAGTATCATACACAAAGTCTTTCACAACTTCATTGTATAAGATCAATTGTAACTTTCATTCTTATTAGCTCTATAATATCTTTTACTTTAATTCTAGTTTTAAGCGACTTACATAAGATGAACAAACATGTTCATTTAAAGGATTTTGAACTTTAGTTAGCAGCTTTTGTCAACCTCTTTAACAATTAAAAAAAATTAAATGAACAAAATATTTCTATTAGTAACTTTTACTACTCAACGCTCCTGCATATTTTTCACCGTAAATAAGTTCCGCTATTAACATAAAGTTATTCTTATAACATATTAATATTATTCATGATAATAGAAATTTAATGTATCATATAATAATAGAAATTTTTATCAGTAAAAGTATAGTTAACAAAAAATTTCTTTATAACCATGAAAAAAGATCGTTAGTAATTGAAAGAAAGTAGAGCCTCCGCTGCCTTTTCGCTACTTTCGCGAGCCGTCCGCATCGACTCGTTAAACTCGCGGCGCTAATCGAATTTGAATATCCGCGCGAACTTGCACCGCCGGTTACAATGCACCGTGTGAATTTTCCGTCTCGGCCTGACTCACGGCCGCGTCTAGTCCGGGCTATTAAAAATCACGAGAGATCAAAAGCCGGTGCATTCATTATGCACGTAAATGAGAGACGCACGTGCCCCCGGCCCACTGTTTGTTTTTCACGTTTTGCGCCGATCGCGCGATCAGCTGACCAATCGCGGGCGATTCGGCGATCCTTGTGAAATCGTTATTTTTGAATGATTATTTTTGCGGGAAAAGTTTATTTTAGAAATCTAAGTCGCAAAAAACACGGTCGAATTTTATGAAGCGCATTGGTTTATGCAAATTGTTGCCGATTCACTGGCGCAACTTGCTTTCCGACAGAATCAATGTATATTATTATACGATTATTGTACCGAGTTTTATTTTATCATCCGAAAGTTTGACCGAGATCTAGATTTTTCATTGATCAGTTACTTTTTCAAATAATCTTTCAAAATTTGAATATATATATGATTTATTTCTTTAGTTATTTTCCTTCTAAGTTAAGTAATTGTATTATTTCTTATTGCGGCTTTCGATTTAATCATCAACAGCGAAGTAACAATCACTTTTAGTATCATACAATTAAATATTATGTAAGGAAAATCTAATTTTCATTATTAAATAAACAATTATGATTTTACCTTTAAAGTAATTAAAAAAAAATCCATCAGCTCTACGAGTACTTGGAAGCAGCGAGGAAGCGCGGAAAAGGTGGCATTCGTTACGCGCCCGCTCCGTTGATTATTATGTCCGCGTATTACAGATCGGGAAAGGCGGCTTTCATTCTGACTCGCCGATATCGCCCCGACAATGCCGCGATTTCACCTCGTGTCCGTTACGTGAGTCGCGCGACAAAAAAAAAAGAAGCGCGACCCTCGCCGCTACATCGGCGATTCTTCGCTCGAAGACGGCCGGTGCATCGAATGAGTTCGGCGCATTTCCTAATGGACGGCTTCCACCATTCGTGAGCCGACTGTGCAAACGCGACGACTTAATAGGCTTTTAAGGCGATCGGTGAGCAGTTGCTGCTTAACTGCCAAAGCAAAGTATAATAAAAGTTAATTTGTGTAATTGGTTGTTTTTTTTCTATTAAATTAATTCATTATTTACGTCGATATATCTAATTCTTTAAATAATTCAAAATTGGGATACAATTAAATTTTTCACGTGTTTTAAAGTATTTAAAATACACGTGCTACATTTCATCATTTTAGAAAAAGTTTTATTTATAGCTTAACATTGAGTCTGTAAAATAATTGTGTCTTCTTACATCGCGAAATTTATAATTTACATATATTACGCTTGTATTTATTCAAAAAGTGGGGTAGAAAAAACTTGTTAAAATCCACAGGTTTAAGTTTATATATTGTATCATTTAGCGTGTTAAAACTATTCGATTTTGCGTTAATACCTGCGTCATGTATCATCATTATATTAGCACATGAAAGTCTCGAGATAAAAAGTGACACGTGTAAATAATTCATCTTATATTTCTTGAATTTAAATTTTATTTATTATTTAACTTTTGCAACTTGGTTACTTTGTTTATATGTAAATTAATTTCCAATGATCTAATAACTCATGGAGATTACCTATTAATTATCTGTAAAGAAGTATAGTAGTACTCACTTCTTAAAATTTTTATAAACACTTTTTAAAATTGACTTTCGCATTATAAATTAACTTTCCTTTCAAGTGTATGGTAAACTGACTGAATTAAATTCTGCAATTTTGCTAGACTCACGGGTTTTATCAGTAACATGATAGTTAGTGTTATTACTTCTTTTGTCCTCTATATATGTGCACGTGACATTCATTGCCGTTGTTTACACCGAGCCGACAGTCTTCTATACCGAAAACCTAAACGCGTTTTTGTATCTTGTTATTCTCTCCAAATTGTAGAAAATAAGTTAGTTGTTTTTTTAGAAGATGAAAACATTGATTTTTTGTATGGAAATTTATTATTTTTTATATGTTGGCATAATCTATTTAATTTCGATCTATTTGAGTATAGTAATAAAACTATCGAAGGTGGTATTTCTGTTTAACCATTTTAGATTAATAATAAGGATGGTCAAAATAATTCAACCATTTATGAGATATCAATTAAATATTGGAACTGTTTTAATTGTGTAACAAATCCGCAACTATAAAATAGTTGCCAAAATTACTGGACTGATTCATTTTGGGATTTGTTTTGCGCGTAACTGATAATTAAATAGACAGTACCAAATTAATTAAAAACAAAAATTTAATGTATTAATAATTAATATCATTTAAAAAAATGACATTTTTACAATCAGAACATTTACCGATTTCTTTTAAAAATAAAATATTAAGTTACGAAGGACATTGCAAAAAAATATCCAAGGTCAAAAATTCCGACCGTCAAGAATAAGTACGTGTCCCAAAAAGATGAAAATCTCGGAATGCACAAACGTAATATCAAAGAACCTGTTTTGCATTCTCTCTGTTTGAGCCATATGACTGCACACTTATCAGTGATCGCTGGTACTCGTAAATTACGGCCTGTATGTACTTGTAAACGATCTTGAGAACTTAAGCGATCGCGTCGATAGACGCACCGAGCAAGCAGATCTGATGACTGTCACGCAAAATTTGCGTCATGTTTAGACTAACTAAAGAATATCGCTCCTCATTACGCAATATTCGGTAATCCTCGTGGTACCGCTCGAATCGGTCAAAACTGTACTAAAGACCCGATGCCTCAGTCGCTCGGCCTAGCTCATCCAAGATTCATCGCCTTCGATCTCGCTCCCAGTGGCAATCACGTGGCCGCGGGCCTCGCGCAACACATGTCATTCATAAAAAAAACAAAAGTGCGTAAATACTTACGATGCCCGGGCTTATACAATGTTGCCCGCAGCTTAGGCCAAACCGCGACCCCCCCACTACGAACTAAACTCTAATCCTTTCTCTAAAAGACCATGAAAACTACCGATCGATCATTTGCTCGCTCCGTGATTGAAAAATTCCACGGAGAGCCTGCGGTTCTCCAGCGGCTAACATAACCTCACCGCTGGCTCGCGTCGCGCACGTGTGCGTTTCGTTATAAACACGGGAAGACTCGTGGGGCATTATCGGGAAAAAATATCTCGATTGATACGTACCTCGTGCGATGCGTGGCCGGTGGAGTCGCCCGCCGTCGGCTTCACTCGCTCATGTGCGCTCCGCCGGGGATGGCTGATGCACGATTATCGGCTGTACTCGACAGTATGGTAGGATCGGGTACACTGGACGTGCGCCGTGCCCGTCTGCGTGGTGCGCGCGCCGCGGAAACGTCAGCCGCATCTGCGGAGAGCATGAGGCGCCGGGAAACCTCGAGGCACTCTGCACAGTGCACTCACCTATACTCGCGCCTTCTCCCTTCCGCGCTCGCGCCCACGGATTCTCTCCTCCGCAGCGCCTTTATGCAGCCTTTCGAGAGAAATGTAGAGCCGCGGGTCACCGCTCACCGCGAAGTATTACGTCCAGCCTGTACCTCGCGGTATGCGGGATCCGTTGTGCCGGCTGCTTTTTTCTGCTGCACTTTTTTTAGATTAATCTTGCTCCTCGAAAGGCTGTTTGTATCCTTTCGTGATCTTATTTTCGTTGACGATGTGCATTAAATTGCGTCTGTTCAATTGTTATTTTAATTATAATGATGGATGCAATGTATACTTACGCACCTTGAACGCTCAGTTGGTAGAATTTATTTCTGAAGGTATTGGAAATATTCGAAAAAAAAGCAGCATTGATCTTTCGTTTATGGCGTTTTTATGTTTACTTTATTTATTTTTTTTTTTTTCACTTTTTCGAGGTTATTGTACGTCACTATATGTGTGCTTTTCTTTACGGCCCCATTCATGGAATACGTAATATTTATTTATTTATTAACATTAAATGGGCTTTAATAGCCCATTACATGGAAAAAGAGAAAAAAATATAAAATATAATTGCAAAATTTTACAAGAGATCATAAAAAAAACTTAAAATAAATTTAATATAGAAAGCCGTAAGAGAGCGCAGCGCATTTTTAAATAATTCACCAATTTGATCAATAGATATTACTCGTTTATATAAAAGAAATTATTATGGGCAATATTAGTGAACTATTAATTTCTACAGTTTTTAAGGCAAACTTGAAATAACGGCATTACATTTACGTAACATGCTAAGTACTAGCAGAGAATGAATTCAGCAGTAGAAAGAATTTGATTCAGTCAGACATTGAATGAATAAACTTAAAAACATAAAAAATTTTCTTTTCCTTTAAGTATTCAAGTAATTTTTTATTTACTAAATTTTTCTTTTTTTCCAATTTCCTGTTTTCTTCATTTTTCATTAAACTGCACAATTCAATAATAAATGCAGTATTATATGATAAAATGGAAAAGAGTAAAATAAAATAGATTTATTGATTTAAAATGTTCTCCAAAATGCAGTAGACTATACTTTTGCGCAGTACCTCGAATGTCTGCGTTCGACGTAACGGCGACCTCGACACGCATTGCGCGATTCTCTTTCTTTATCTTACTAGCTCTCCTTTTTCCATTTACACTTTATCAGGTATTTTCGGAATACATGTGTTTTTTCGCTCGAAATTATCAAATAAGTTTCTAAAGATAAAATTTCTATTTAATTCAACAAAAAACAGAATTTTATGACATTTAACAAACATGTTAACAGCTTAAAAAAAATAATTTTACAAAAATAAACCAGAAAGATGTTTAAGAAATCTTGCAAAACAATTTGTTCAAATAAAATATTTTATTTCAAATCGAACAATCAATTTTTTTTTCTATGCACAATACATTTTTTTGTTTCATCAAACATAATATATATTGCTACGCCTTAAAATTATACAAAAATAACGGAATAAAATCAAGCATTTCTTAAGTAAAATCTAAGGAAGATTGTATGGTTAATCTTCGAAGAATTTTAAATTCTATTTTCGTGTACAATGTTACTGACAAAAATTTATGACAAAATCAGCACGTTACAATGTATAACTCTTATTTATTTAATTTAATTTAATTCAAGTGTGATATAACATTTTTTATGTTGGACTGCAACAATGGCGCAACAATCGATTTTTTTACACTAAAACGTGTGTCAATGAAGTTTAAGGGATATTACGACTATGAAGGAAACAAGTAGGAGATAAATTCATTATTTTCTTCTTTTTTTTTATACAGGTATAATACATTCACAATGATTCGAATCTATTAGTAATATATTTAAATTGTGTTCAATCAATTTTTTTTTATCTTCAATAAAAGGTCTTCAACGATGCACCATAGACACAGTAAAAATTCGTACAGCCGTCTCGAATTTTATCATTGTTTACAATTAGTTCAACATTTATAATTCATAGAAAATCTTATTTTTTTTTTCATTCTACAGCGTGTCTACAAGTAGTTGGATTCTAAGGGCTGTACACGTGTGATACTTCATTTTTCTTTTGGAATGTAGGGTAAACAACGTAACGTATCGAAATAGAGTCTGATCATGAGTCTGACGCACTTGATTTTCCTTCGTACTGTAATACTGACTGATCTATAACAATTTCAAGTCATTCATGGGTATTTTTCTTCATTTACGACACATTTTCATTTTTTTCGCGTAAAAATCATGATCTGCTTTAAATAAAAGTTGTTAGACTACAGCATAACATTAGCAATAAAAATGTAACATAAATTGTCGTCGAATAAGTACCCATGACTGATAACGGTGTATTGCTAAGATAACTAATGAAGAGCAGTGGAGGTGTTTCACGAAGTTTTCCCCAACTTTGATGGTAAATTGAACACTTGGCCTTGGCATCGTCTCCTAGAAACACCTCGGCGCACCTTCGATCAGTTAACATCAGCAAACGGTATGCAAAAGAATATTCATGTATGTGGTTGTTTGAACAAAAAGAAAGAGCCCGATGCGTTGTTTTTCCTTTTTTTTCTTAAATTCGTTCGTGGAAACGGTTTTACCCCTCTCCAAATAAACTCTCAATCAAAAAGAAAAGAATCTTTCATTTCCCTGCGAGGATTCTACAATATACAGTAAAACATAATGCGTACGTTTGTTCAAAAGCTACACAGGCGTTCCAGAAAAATGTCTGGCTCGAAGAATTATCGATCTTGCAGTTGTTTACACAGCCGCGGAATTTCAGCATCCGCGAGTCGCCGTTCGGGCTCGGTCCGTTGTGCGCCTTAATGACGCGAATCCCTGGGGTAGAACTCGGCGAGCGTGTTCGCGGGAATTCGCTTGAGCATCTCCTTGGGGAAGATACGCAGCAGCTGCCAGCCGATGTCGAGCGACTCGAAGACCGTGCGGTTCTCGTACGAGCCCTGGGAGATGAAGTTCTTCTCGAATTTCGAGAGGAACTCCAGGTACAGCAGATCGTCGGGCGTCAACGCCTCCTCACCGACGACGGCCTTCATGGCCTGGACGTCCTTACCGATGGCGTAGCAAGCGTACTGGACAAAACGCCATTTATATTAAATTTAATTCGCCATTAACGTCATTTGTATGAAATAAAGGTAGAATCATACTGTTCTCAGTGAAGAAAGTACAGTACAAGTATGACAATTAAATTGAAACATGGGTGTTACCAAAAATATATAAAATAGAGAAAATAATTTTGAAAACTGAAATTGAATGAAAGTTTTTACCAGCTGATTGGATACGTCGGAGTGGTCTTTACGGGTCATGCCTTCACCAATAGCGGACTTCATAAGACGCGACAGCGATGGCAATACGTTGATAGGTGGGTAGATTTGCCTGTTGTGCAGCTGTCGATCGACGTAAATCTGACCCTCGGTAATGTATCCCGTCAAGTCAGGAATGGGGTGAGTAATATCGTCGTTAGGCATAGTCAAGATGGGAATCTGAGTGATGGAACCGTTTCTTCCCTCGACACGTCCAGCACGCTCGTAGATTGTGGCCAAATCGGTGTACATGTAACCTGGGAAACCACGACGTCCGGGTACCTCCTCACGGGCAGCTGAGACCTAAAATATTATTTAATTTGTTAAGTATACAAAGTAAATAAAATCCGATTTGAAAATTCGTAGAAGGAATCCGCACCTCACGAAGAGCCTCAGCGTACGAGGACATGTCGGTGAGGATGACAAGCACGTGCTTCTCGCATTGATAAGCAAGGAACTCGGCGGCCGTCAAAGCAAGACGAGGAGTAATGATACGTTCGATGGTGGGATCGTTGGCCAGATTAAGGAAGAGACACACGTTCTCCATGGAACCGTTCTCTTCAAAGTCCTGCTTGAAGAAACGAGCGGTTTCCATGTTGACACCCATAGCGGCGAATACGATGGCGAAGTTGTCCTCGTGAGAATCCAGAACTGACTTGCCTGGTACTTTTACCAGACCAGCTTGTCTACAGATTTGAGCAGCAATCTGAAATATTCATATTATTGATTAGTGACAATTTTAGATAATTATATAAAACTAAAATTCTTAACATTTTAATGCATATTTTATATATTTATTTATTGTAAATAAAAGAAAAAGATAGCAGAAATAAATTGTTATAGTTACTTCATTGTGCGGCAGACCAGCAGCTGAGAAAATAGGGATCTTTTGACCTCTGGCAATAGAGTTCATCACATCAATAGCAGAAAGACCAGTTTGAATCATCTCTTCTGGATAAATACGAGACCAGGGGTTGATGGGCTGTCCCTGGATATCGAGGAAATCTTCAGCCAAGATGGGTGGTCCCTTATCAATTGGCTTTCCAGAGCCGTTGAATACTCTACCCAACATATCTTCAGATACAGGTGTACGAAGAATGTCACCAGTGAATTCACAAAGGGTGTTTTTAGCATCAATGCCAGAAGTTCCTTCAAACACCTGAACAACAGCTTTGGAGCCTGATACTTCCAGTACTTCACCGGAACGGATTGAGCCATCTGCAAGCCTTAGTTGTACAATCTCAGCAAACTTGGGGAATTTTACTTCATCTAAGATGACCAATGGTCCGTTGACACCGGACACAGTTTTATAAGCTGCAATAAAACAAAAGATTTAGTCATGTGATAGCTAGAAATTTTGTGAGTTTTACATATTAACTAAATATTTTTTTTAAATGCAAATTAGTTTACCTTATCTTTCTCATTTACACATTTGTGTAGTTTTCTACATTATATAAAATATGAAGTTTTGGCAGAATATAAACTCCAATATGACTCAAAAATAAAGTGTTTTTAAATAACTACTTTTGCATGGTCTATAAAGCTAATTATGCCAAGTTTATAAATAAGTGTGAATAATTAAAAAATGAAAAGAGTGAATATAATGAATGGAGTTGATTATCAATTACTCTTGCTAACTGTGTTCTTAATCAAAATTTAGAAAAACAAACAATGAGACCCTAGACTGGAGGTGTGCCAATAATTCCCAGACGGTTCACTGCTATAGTCAAAAATTCATGATACATAGACTAAACAGACACCCAGTGCAAAAGGCAAGTTCTCATTTGAATAAAAAGTATCCAAATCAGTACTCCTGGAAAAAGCTTTAAAAAAAAATTTCCCACGGGACTACGCCCGAGTAAATAAACGTCCAACATTTCCCCCCTTCCTCCGCGGCGCCAGATCTTGCCAAAGTCGCGAATCCGAATCGAGGCGAGGCGCAAATCGCTCTCGAGCATCTGCTCGCGGTGGTGCCGATATTTCCGTGCGAAAAGCCTGCGTCCAGAGGAGCGAGAGAGCGAGTCTCGAGCACACACAAGCATACGTCGTCTGCAGTCACATGACACGCGAGCTACGCTGCTCGGTCCAAAGTGCCGTGTCCTCGTCGTCGCCGCTCTGGCCCGAGCACATCTCCTCGTCTCCCGCGCCCGGGTGCAGCTCTGCACCGGATGCGGGATGCCAGGCCGATCAGCTGACCCGCTCACGGGATCGATACGGCCACCACTACGCCCACCCCGTGATGGATTTTTCGGCACTCGCCCGTAAAATGTCGCCGCAATTCTGCCCCCCCTCCTGGCATCTCCGCGACGATTTGCCCCCCTGGTAGAAACACCCGGGACGCGGACGACCCGGGGCTAACCTAAAAGTCCGGGCAGGGAGTCGAGCGACGGGGATGAGGCGCGATAAGCCACGGGAGCGAGAGAGGCGGGGAGAGGGCTGGGAGGACTTACTGAGACGCGGCTGGGCGATGAAGTCGCGGGAGACGGCGAGTACGTGCTCCTTGTGGGCCTGGTCGGCCCCCATCGTCTTCGAGTACATGGCTGGGTACTCCGGTGCGCTTGGCTAAAGAGCGAGAGAGCTGCGGGCTGCTGCTGCTGCTGCTGGCTGTCCTGCCTTGGTTCCTCCTCGACGTAGTCGCCGCCAACTTCTGTGTGTGTAGCAGAAGGCGGAATGCGCCGAGCGAGTCGACGCGCGAGCGAGACGCGAATAGAGTCCGACGCGGAGTGGGGGCGGAGCGAGGAGGACGGAGTCGCGACGCAAAAGACGCGGAAGGAGGCCTGATCCTCGGCCGACGAAGGTGACGAGCACCTATTCTCCGGTTGGATGGGTCAGGTCTAGGTAAGCGGGGTTGATTCGACGGGTGGTGAAGGTTTTTTGGGTAAACAGGCCTGGTCGATTGTCAGGTGTGAGAAAGACGGAGCGAGCAAGGGCGAAGCACGTGGGATCACGTGGCTCGCAATCACGGCACTCGGCGAGTCGAGCTAGCTCCTAGTTAGCTACGTTTTACAAAACGCAGAAGATGAATTTTATTTTATATGGAACTATAGAAGACAATTGATACAGTAGAATACTAGTTGTAATGGTTTTTTGTGATAATATAATTTTTTTATGAATCTGAAGTGGTGTTCAGTTGTTTGATGTTTGACTAGCTATGTTTTCAAATAACTATGGCGCCTGGCGGCAATATTTAAATCTTGAGGATATCATTTTATTGAATAAAAAAAACATATATTTCTTTTGTCTGTTAAAAAGTTAAAATAACCTGTTTAAAATTTGTAGTAACAAAAAAAATTTGGAAATTAAACAATTTTCAAAACAATGATTTCTTTGAACTTTGAGGTAGGATCACTGTATTATCTTTCACTGATAAAACTCGGTATTGACAGAATCTAATCCATTGAGCAATTTGCATATAACCCGACCGACAGTTATGGCAAGAGAAATAAATTGAATCATCTTGCCGATGAAATAATCACTAATTACTTCCTTTCAGTTTATATACCTTTGGATATATCGTGCGAATGAATAATTGATTCGTAATACTTATATTAATAATAATCTTATCTGATAAGAAAATTTGTGATTCATTTATTTAAGACATATGAATTTCTATTTTGAAATATAAAAAACCCTTTTCTTTTTATATTTGTTTTTCAATAGTAATATATACATAGAACGATTAGTAAAATCTTCGATTCTTATAATAAGAGTAACAAGTACGATTTGAACCGACAACAATTAGATACACACACAAAAAGCTTAAGTACTTATATTATTCAATAGAAATAACCCTGCTGAAAAAAGTGGATTGAAAACGATTAAAATTTAATCGATTTGAATAGTGAATCTGAACACCAATTTTTACACTTCATTTCTACTAATATCACATTAAAAACGATAGAAGTCGATTAAAAACGATAAATCTTTAAATTTATTATTCATTATTTCTTTAAATTTCTTTTAATCTTTTTTAATCGACTTCTATCCTTTTTAATGTGATATTAATCGAAATGAAGTGTAAAAATTGGTGTTCAGATTCACTATTCAAATCGATTAAATATTAATCGTTTTCAATCCATTTTTTTCAGCAGGGAAACTACAGGCGCGCGAAAGCAAAGCTCCGTCCCTGCATCCCGCACACTAAAAGTTATAATCCTCAGACGCTGACACACGACGCAGGCGCGGGCGCGCGCGCGCGAGCGAGCGGGGCGACGTCACAACAGTGCAGGGCGCGAGGCGGGCGTCGGGAGTCGCGGACATCGCTGAATCGGCAGTGCTCGGCAGTCGGAGCCGGTGGTCGTTTCGTTTTCCCGTTGCGGGCGCAAAGTCGTCGCGCGGCTCGGCCTAGTTTCGCATCCGCGCTGCGCCGCTCACCCGATAAGCTCGCTCTCGCTCCCAGCACCCCCACCCACTCCCCCCCGACGGCGACCACGCCACACACGCACGCTACTCCGAGGAAAACAACTCCACCGGAGTCCGGAGTCCAGAGGTCGGAGGCAACGACGCCTTGCACGAGCCCCACGGGAACACGAAGTACGTATTTTATTGCGCTCGAGATTTTGTTTGGGACGATCAATCGGGAGGCTTTGCATCTGGTGGTTGTTGATTGATCCGAATTGAGTGGACTCGAGGTGGTGAATTGGCGATGTCGCCAAGAGCTCGAGGGAATTTTTATCGGACTTGGCTGAATTTTGGGAGAGTTTCTTGAGGCGTATATGCTTCGCTATTCGGGAGTTGTTTGTGAATCTTCGTTTCTACGCTTTTCCTGGCTTGTTTCCTCATTGAGTGACGTGATCTCTCGGACCCTAATTATCGGAATTCATTATTTGTATTTTTTTGAATAAAAAATAGGTAATACAATTTATTGATTAAGGTTATGTTGCTATCTATTTATACTCTTCTGCAAGATAATTCACTGTTTGATCCGTTTTTATTATTTAGCTACCGAGAATTTATAGTAGTTTTCATATTGCTATTTACTATTCGTGGAAATACTTGTTATTTTATACCTCAATTGGAAAGTAAATTTTTTTCATTGAATGACTAGGCTGATTTTTACTCCAAAATAATGATGAGGTCAAGCAGAACATACTTTCCTAATTCAGCATTCAGCATATGAGTAAAACGAGAAATTCAAGCAATATGTTTGGTCAATTTTTGTCACATGCAGATCAAATTTTCATTGAACTGTTTTATATGAATTATAGATTAAATACTTCAAAAATAAATAATGAAGATATGCTTGTGAATGATAAAATTTCTATTTTTTATCTACTAGAAAAAAATGTGTTTACTATGGTTCGTTGAAGGTAAACATGTCTTCTATTACTAGATTATAAGAATAAACATGTGAGATGCAAATTAATGTTTTTCTTGGAATTTTTTTGACACTAGATTTCAACAATCAATTTTTGAAGAATCATTAAAATTATTTAAATTAAACATATTTTTCTGGAGTATTACAAAAATAAACAATCAATACTTATTTCGCTAAAAAATATGCTTAGATTTTTTGGAGTATTAAAATAGATGGAAAATATATTATTATTTAGCATACAGTATTCCGATTATTTATAGAAGGCGATTATCTATATCGCGAATGCCACTACGTCTGGAAGTCAAGGCTAAGTAGAATCAGTTCGGTATTGTAAGACGGAACGGGATGGTTTAATTCATTACTACCCATTTTAATCGATTCAAAAAGAAAGCCTTAAGTATATATAACTTCTCAATCGATTTCAACATCAATTACCAAAACAGAATTAAATACATTTTTATTGATTTTTTGCAGACGCTCTCCGCTTAGCCGAATAAGGGATCTAGTCCATAGAGTAAAACGATGTCGCTGCAGAAGATGACGGGCCTGACTCGGGCACTGTCGGCCCTTCGGCCGTACAGGGTGGCTTGCTCCAAGAGCTACTTCACCTACGTCAACGAGCCGTCGATGCCGATCCCGGACAAGGAACCCTGCGTCGTCGGGAGCGCCGAGGAGGCCGTCGAGCGCGCCGGATTGGCCTCGAGTGAGTAAGCTTCTGCGCACACACGTATGCACGTGTGTATACGCTCACTTATACGCGTACTCCGCGACTTTAACCCATTTGGCGCGACCCCTCCGGGATATATAGACAGCCCCGCGGCCCCATTGCAGTATCACACGGCCAAGCAATCCTTGAGGGATTCTGGGTTCGCGGTCGACATCGTCGGGATGTTGACGTTTTCAGAAATTTCGCTTTTTTAGCAGAGGTAGGATTTATTTACAAATTCAAGTAAACAAATATAGTATTGATTTTTTTTTCAAATTATATATTTTTTCAGCTGAATTTGGTAGTCTTCTATTTACTATTAGAGAAAAAGTAAATAAAATTACAAAATGTCATAAATTAGTTTATTTATTTGATAAACAACATTTTTTTTGTGGACTGCATAAATTACTTGGATATTTTTGATTCGTAACACTATCTCTAAAGTAGTCTCGACGGCGGCCTTCATAGTTAACTGACAAGGTAATGCATAATGATGAAGAAGCCAATCAGAAAACATCAATCGCTAAAAGATGCTTGCAGCTTGGTATTTTTAAATTCCTTAAATCTCTTCATTAGAAAATTATTCGTTATCAGAAACTTCAGAAATGTAACGGCTGCTAATTGCTCGGTTTGAAAAAAAAAATGAACAGACAACTTTGGACAATTATTACAAATTACACTTTATTTTAATTGCGCGCGCCTCTTCCTTTTCACTACAAAAATGGATTGTAAACAAATTGCAATTTCCGCATACGGAGATAAATATAATTAAAAAATCTTATCAGTGCGTCATTGGATACGGTGGATTTAAATTTATCCGCACGAAACAAAGCAATTTATCAAATTTTTATCCAGCTTTTGATTTATTCTCTCATACCGATTGCGCCAATGCGTAAAACGTAATAACAAAGAAAAGATAACTTTTCTACTGTTTTGTGAAAAAAAAACTATTGCCATCTGACTTTTAACGGATTAGCGTTTAAGTGAAAGTTTTTTACTTTGTAATCAATGTGTCAGTTACTTTATAGTTACAATCAAAATGTTAAGCTTTTTATTATTTTTAATAATTTTATTTTGCATACAAAAAAATGTAAAGCCTATTGTATAATAAGTTGCAAGCAAGAATCGCACACGCAGTTTAATGGGTGTAAATTGATAGCAATTTGAAGTCATGTTTGTCGTTTTCAAGCAAAGTAGCATTTCTAACCTAAGAATATTGCACACATTTTGTTGAATACATTTTTTTTGTAAAATTGCCAAAAAAGTGTTTAAAAAAATTAATTTTAAAGATAAGTATCGATCGTTGCGCAATTTTCAAGACAACTACTGCAGACTTTCAAATGCAATTAAAACAGTACACTTGCTTGTTTTTTCATTGACTTGATGGCAATCAACTCTGATAAAAATTTGATTACAGAGCACAAAGTCCAGTTCGAAATTTCTTTTTTTTTCTTCCCGATTTAAGAAACCATTATGTCGTCATTGTGTTTGCTGACCGTAGTGTTATAATCGTGTTTACATTCAAGATAACTCTTCGATAAACCAGCCTTAATTTTTTCATTAATTTTATTAATTCACGCTGAACCCGCTGGTTGCTAAAAGATAAATTTTATTTTCGAAACAAATTACTCTAGGAAATTTTCGTACTTGTAATCTAAATTAGTTATATATACATAACTTACACGACCAAATGAGATTGACGTTATTTGCGATACTGATAGTTTTGGGTCATCAAACGCTATATATTGCATTCTTATTTCTGAAAATAACACTTTACTATCTTAACTAGTAGTTTAATATAGCCCTCGCAAGCATCTGAATTGGCGACATTGATCCTTGCCCTAGTTTCGCCTAGGTTTCGGACTAGCGAGTAAAAACACCTGGCGAAAAATGCAGTTCTTCGGACTCCACAAGCTGTTCTCGGCGCCTTCCTCATTTATCAACCAAAATTGCTTAAAATTGAAAATAAATGAGATAAAATATTTCTTTTATTCAAAATTGATTTACAAAATTTACTCTATTTTTATAAAATTAATAATAATGATTTAAACATTTAGTAAAAAAAAAGTATGAAAATGAAAATTAAAAAAGTATAACTTAATCTTCAAATCAGGGTGATTCGCCAATTATTAACTGTATCTTCTAGATTTCTTTATGAGCAATCGTTTGTCAGGAACATGTCAGTACCCCTATGCGAAAGCCAATGTTTTCATTGAGATAATTCATAAGCAGCGACTGCAGTGGCGTATCAATCAAAAGATCGATTCCTTCTGCGTGCGATTGATGTTGACCGTGTATTTACACGGCGTCCCTTATGCGACTCTATAAACTCGCCATTTAACTGTACTATAACTAACTATTGTGTAATAGATTTTCTAGGGTATTTTTAGAATTTTCGATGAGTTTTTCTTAATTTAAAATTTTTAACTTTACGTAATTCATGGCGAAATATGGTCACTATTTCAATACGCACTTCGAAAAACTCGTTTCGAAAACAAAGAAGGCACCGATTTATCGCACAAACAAGGAAACGCTTCTATTTAAAGAATGCCACAAAAACACCCGTCGCGCAAAGTACGAAACAAAAAGTCCTAGCCTCCAGAAATTTTGAAAAATGCACTATCGCTAAAATCCAACTTTATTTCCAGATCAACTGGTGTTCGCCCAGGGAGCGGCGGCGACGCCTGTGGAGCTACTCCGCGGCATGACGGCGCTGGGCGTCAAGAAGAACGTCTGCAACGTCCGGCTCTTCCACATGCACTTGGAGGGCGAGGCACCCTTCGCCCAAAAGGAAGTCGCGCGTATGTGCACCTCTTTTCGTTGGCGCGGTATTTCTGTACTTTAAGACACTCAAGGTGAACCCGTCGCGGGGTGTCGCTTCTCGACGAGTTTTATGCAACGAGATATCGGAGCTAATGCTGTAAACGATGCGATCGCCCGTACGTGCTTGACTTATCGACGCGTCATCGATCGTCCGCATTACTCTGCGTTATAAAAAGATTGGAAAAAAATGGAGCGCTCGGTGACGGACTTTGATCGTAGAAATTAGCCAATTCGAGCAGTTTTTATATTGTTTATTTCAGGTTAATTGTAAAAACCATTTCACTTATAGAAACACCAATATTATTTAGCCATTAAAAATTTAGTAACATTCAATTTATTGATATTGATTTTTAATGTTAACTATTAGTGATAATAGAATATTTTATATTTATACACGTTTTCTAAAATAATAACTATTTTTAATTATGTGTAATAATAATTTGAGTGGAAAAAAACAGTACAACTGTTGTTTTATTAAATGTAAATAAGAAAAGATATTTTTGTAATGTTCAGAGAACTTTAGGTCCATCAGTTTGTTCATTGGTGGAAACGTGAGGAAGGCGGTGAACGAGGGTCGCGCCGACTGTATTCCCATCTTCCTTCATGAAATCCCCAAACTGTTCAACGAGGGCCACATCAAGCCAGACATTGCGTTGATTCAAGTCACTCCACCGGACTCCAAGGGCTTCTGTTCGCTCGGTACTAGCGTCGATTGCGTCAGGGCAGCTCTCATCCATTCCAAAATTGTCGTAGGTAAGTAAATTAAATTTCTCGTAGAAAAATAAGACAATCGCGACATTGTGTAGTTTCTGTACTGTTCGAATTTTTTAGCAAGAAGTGTGATTAAATATCGAAATTTTGATTGTAGCACAAATGAATAAGCATCTTCCAAGGACGTTTGGCGATGCGTTAATCCACAAGAGCCACATAGACTATGCAATTTGCCATGACACTCATCTGCTGAGCCACGGCGGCAACGAGCCCAGCAAGGAAGAAAAGATGATCGGCAAGAATATCGCGGACAACCTGGTGGAGAACGGGGCGACGCTGCAGCTCGGAATTGGCAGCATTCCCGACGCGACTTTAGCTCTCCTCAAGGGTCACAAGGACCTTGGCGTTCACAGTGAGATGTTCAGCGACGGTGTTGTCGACCTCGTCAACCTTGGCTGCGTTACCAACAGCCAGAAGACTATGCACACCGGTAGAATCGTCGGCTCCTTCTGCGTCGGCACGAACAAACTCTACGATTTCATGGACGACAATCCGTTCATTGGTGAGAAGGAATTCCTCATTATCTTTTTAAGAATTATTTATACGGAATTTCATTTTGATTGCAATTTTTATATAATTCGTTTAACAGAATTTCCTTCAAGTTTTATAGGATATTTTATAAGAAAAAAGGGTATTAGGTCAATGAAATCAACAAATTACTAATAAATTATTCTTATATATTACTGATTCTGAAACATTGTATCGCAGAGATGCTGAGAGTTGACTATGTCAATGATCCAAGAATAATTGCCAAGCAGCCAAAAATGACAGCAATCAACTCTTGCATAGAAGTCGATTTAACTGGCCAGATTAGCTCAGACAGTATTGGAACAAGAATGTTTTCTGGTTTTGGAGGTCAAGTGGACTTTATCTCAGGTGCTGCAATGAGTGAAGATGGCAAAGGAAAGCCAATTATTGCTCTCAGGTCTTCAACCAATAAGGGAGCTAGTAAAATTGTACCTGTACTTAATGAAGGTGAATTTTTTATGTTTTTAATTAAAAAACTTTTAATATTAATAATTTTAAACTTTGAAAACAAATTCTAATATAATAAATAATTTGAAGGTGCTGGAGTTGTCACATCAAGAGCCTTGGTGCGCTATGTTGTGACAGAACACGGTATCGCCAGTCTCTTTGGAAAGAATCTGCAGCAGAGAGCATACGAACTAATTCAGGTGGCCCATCCGAATCACAGGGAAGCACTGGAGAAGGCCGCCTTCGAACGACTAAAAGTGATGCCCGAAAAGAAAAACTACTAATTCATGTGAAGAAAAAGTAAAGAAATACCGGTTACATAGCATTTTTCGCGTTCGCCATACTGGTAAGATGTGTAATTGACTCTCTGCCATTTTTCAAAGACTACATTCATTGAGAGAAGCACAGAGACTACATACGTTTTTAGTGAGTTATATTGATATAACCTACCGAAGAAAAGAAGTTATGTATAGCCAAAGTAGATAATATTTTCAGATAAGATCATTGAAATAAAATTAAATAAATTATCAATTTCACTGTCATTAATTTAAGTAGCAAATTCGATGTAATTAATGTAAAGTGATACTAAAATTCGCAATTTTTATACATAACTTATTTTCTCCGACCATAATTCGTAACTAGCCATGAGGAGGGTATCAATTAATGATATTAGTATGCATATAATAAAAGACGTTAAAAATAATAATCCGAAGTAAAAAAAAAGAATATCAACCAACTAATAACGGCGTGTAGATCATGTCGGTTTTACTCATGGCACACTACCGGTTTAAAAAAAATTGTAAAATACGTTTTCTGAAGAAAGAGCCCGACAGTTTGTCGATAAAATAATATTCGCGTACCTACAAATATTATTTTGTAATAAATTTACTGAATGTCCTTTTTATACATAAAATTGCCGTATACGCGGTTGATGTAAACATTCAATGCGCATTTTATTTCAAAAAATATAATCTAATTCTAAGAATATATGAAAAGGCTTATTTATTTAAACATTTTAATTTACTAAACAACTTTTATTTTTTATAATAAAAATATTTTCGAAATATATTTTTAGTCAATTTAAATTATATTTTTATAAGTAATTGTTATTACTTTATTCACATATTAATAACTGATTATAATTTGTCATTTAAGTTAACTGTGTTTGAGATATTCAAGTCATAAATGAAGTAACTCAATTTTGTTAAACAAGTTTAATTTTTAAATTATCAGGAAAAAATCGTTTAATTTATGTAATTCATGATAATTTGTGCAGAATAAAATTATACTTTTGAATTGAAACACGTGAATGCAATTCTAATTTTCTCAAAAATTCAACACACTTCACAAAGTTTTCCAGCGTTTAATCCCAGAACCAGTTGGTTCAGAATAACGGTACTTCCTGCTGCAAAAACATAAATTATAGTTACGTGAGTGCGATGATTAAAAAAAATTAACATAATGAAAAAAAATCACACCTCAAAGAGACAAAAGGAGTTAACTCATAATCAGATAAACAAAAACTCTGCGTCGGTTTTTGTATTTACATAAGTCTCACGTCGACTGAGTCGGTCAGCTGTGTTTATATTGCAGTGAAGCGTTGTGCACCGTAGGAGTTGTGGCCGCGACATTGATGGCGTCGACTGCTGTCGGTTAATCGGCCCGCGCGTCGCTTCGGTTTGAGCCCTCTAAGGAACCGGTTTTCAGCAATCAGTGTAACTGTATATTCATGCCGATTATAGTGAATTGTTCCTCGTTTTATCGAGAATATAGCATCATGGATTAATTTCCTGTGTTACAAGGGCATAATAGAAAGAGATTTAAGTTACCATCAAGGAAGCAACAGGTGTTTTTTAACCTTCTGGAACAGGTTAGGAGTTCTTTGTTTACAATTTTTCGCGGCAGTTACGTCAAAGTTGAAATTATTTACAAAAAAGAAATTCTCCGAAATTGCAAATTATTAAAAGTAATAATAAATTAAATATTTTTGATTGTATTAATTTTAAATTTATTTTTCAGAGCAGAGATTTACAAAAAGTACCTTTCAGCATTTAAAAGAAATTGACAGCAACACAAATTATAAAATAAGATTATACTTTTTAAAATAGAACATCATATTTTTGATATCAAAGGAACATTTATAGATCAGAGAAAATAAAGATATAGAGGTAAAAAATGTGGTTAGCAGAAAAATATAAAAGAATTGAATGTTTAATAGCTAATAAAGACATTGAATCAGTAAAAATAACTCTACAAAAAAGCATAGATTTATGTGAATTAATGAATGCCATTGGGGAAACATTAATACATTTAGCAGTGAATCATCGTTGCATAGATTTAATTCACTGGCTGCAGTTGCAAAATCAAATTGATATAAACAGTCTTGATTTTACCAAAAAAACAGCCTTGCATTTAGCAGTTTCTTTAAAATTTGATGATGTTGTTGAGTGTCTTTTAAATTATAATGCAAAACTAGATGCAAAAGACTGTTATGGTAACAGTCCTTTTCATTTAGCTGTTATTGGTGGAAGTATTAGTATAATTCAAATTTTTTTAAATCGTGGAGCAGATGTTATGGACACTACATCAGAGAATCTTCACACATGTTTTCATTTAGCTGTGCTTGATGAAAATTACGAAGTTTTTGAATTACTTTTACAAAACTATAAAGGCAGGATGGATGCATCAAATGCATATGGAGAAACAGTTTTACATGAATTAGCAAGAAAAAATAATAAACGTTTTGTAAGAATGTTGCTTGAAAGAAGAGTGAATTTTGAAAAATTTAATCAAGATCGAGATACACCTCTACATGTAGCAACTCAAGAGAGAAATCATTCGATAGTAGAACTCTTACTAGAATTTGGAGCTAATGCCAATGTTAAAAATATATATAATGAAAGGCCATTGCAAATAGCTGTTAGAAACAGAGATGTCAAACTTGTAGAATTACTTTTATATTATGGAGCTAATGCTAAAGCTCTATCAAGTTATAAAATATATAATTCTGTTCTTCATCTTGCTATAAATTATTATAATGAAGATATTTTTAAAATTTTATTACATTTAGATATTGATATTGATGTAAATAATGGAGATAATTTCACTCCTTTCCATTTAGCAATAGCGAACAAAAATCTACATGCTGCAAGAAAACTTTTAAATAGAGGGGCTAATATTGATTCAGTATCGTCCAAATCATGGGTCAGTTATCAGCAATTTGATACAAAAAATTATGTGGAATATAAAAATCTCAGTCCTCTGCAAACAGCTATTATTCTCAAAGATATTGATATTGTGAAATTTCTATTGGAAAAAGGAGCTAAGGTAGACTTAGAAAATCAGACTGAAATATTTTTGGCTGTAGATGTTGTAAGTTCTGAAATTCTTGAACTTCTGTTAAGTTATGGAGCAAATTTGAATATTGTAAATAAAGAAGGTGAATCACTGCTTTATAGAGCCATGAAATATTTTAATATAAAGCTAGTAGAAACACTTCTTATTAATGGTGCTAATATGCAAGACATTTTAGTAATGGGAACATCAGATGAACCCATTCTTCACCTAGCAGTAAAAGCTAAGCAGTACCAGTTCATTCGCTATTTTTTAAGTTTAGGAGTTGATATAAATGTTCTTGATTCAAATAAACACACAGCTTTGAAATATGCAAATGAAAGAACCATTTCTAACATGTTAATACAACATATAGCTTTAACAAAAATAAATAGCGGTCTGATAAATGAACAAAATCAGTACATTTTAGACTCATTCTCACACTACAGATCTTTTTACACAGAGTGTTTGACTGAACTGGATAAAATAAAAGAAGCTAAGTCTTATGGAATTTCACTGATAGTTTTTCTGACAAAGAATAATATTTCTTCATCAAAAGTATTCAGAAATCATAATGCAATTAATGAATTTCAAGAAATTTTACGCACAGAACAATATCCTATATATTTTAGTTTTTTATTCTATAAAATGGTAAAAGCTGCTCGAAGATCGAATTTAGTAGAAGAGGCTACCATAATTTTAAACTCACTTGCGTGTTTTAATACTCTGTATGACATCATTGATAACATTCTTAACAATTTTTCAGATAGTGAGTTAGAACAGCTTATAAAAAGTTCCAATGGTGGTATCAAAGCTAAGTCAATAACTTTGTCTTCTTCTTCTGCTCAATTTACTGGCTTCGGCTGGTTGCCGGTATGCTACAGTGCATGATAGTTAATAACTTTGTCATAAATATATCAATCTAACTTAATTTATTATTATTCAAAGAAAAATAGATTTAAAATTATAGAAAAAAATTAAAGCTTTAATTATTAACATTAGTGAATATGTGAATTAAGAAATGTGATAAAAGAAGAATATTTACTTGGTTTAAATTCATAAACAAACTCATTTTTTATTGCCAACAAGTGTTTTTCATATAACATGTAAAAACAATATTTTGAATACATCATTGAATATAGTTGTAAGAACAAAAAATTCATAAAAGCAAATGAAGATCGCCGCACCGATCGCGATCATGTCTTCAGGTCGTCCGTTTTGTTTTACGTTAATTTGTCGTTAATAAAGTATGTCGTTTAAATTGTAAAAAATTGTAACCATGTTCGACACATTATGATTAGGAAAATTAAATAACTTTTTATGTATGTATCTGCCCGTGTATAAAATTTTTTGTGATTCTCTACTGTCGAATTGTCAACAATCAAAATGTTAAAATCACTGCTGCATATCAAAAAATGCATCTCGTGCAGACGCAGTCTTCTCGGTGGCGTAAGGCATAAACAACACATGCGAGAGCCGCTGCACGCGCTGAAAAGGTGTCCGCGATGGGTCTGTGTAGAGGATGCGGTAAAAATAATCAATTCGGGTGAGTTATTTTTTTCTTTTTAACTTTTCTTAATTATAACCAGTGTAAAGAATTAATTTAATTGTTTATATTCTTTGTTTATATAGAGCAATTAATATTTATCCAAGGAGGTACAGCAACTCCTTTGGAGTTGGTACGTGCCATGACTGAACATGGTGTTTGTAGCAGTCTTAGAGATGTTCGACTAGTTCACATGGGACTAGAAGGCGATGCTCCGTGGGCTCATGCAGAATTTCAAAGTAGTTTGAAATTCAATAATACACATTTCTTTTATACTTTCTTGATTAGGAATTTTAAATGAATAAATATTATAATTTAGAGCACTTCCGGTCTGTCAACTTTTATATTGGATCAAATCTTAGAGAAACTGTGAACGATGGCAGAGCAGATTATGTTCCGATATTTAATCATGAAATACCAGATTTATTTTTAAAAAAACGAATGATTCCGGACATAGCTCTCATTCATGTTAGTGCTCCAGATCCTAAAGGATTCTGTTCACTGGGTACCAGTGTTGATTGTACACGAGCTGCAGTTTGTGTGGCAAAAGTTATAATTGGTGAATTTTTTAAATTTGTTTTGCATCTATTGTAAGTGGAAATATTCATTAATTTTACTAATTGCATCAAACTCCAGCACAAGTAAATGAGCACATGCCCAGATCATTTGGAGATGCAATAGTTCATATGAGTCACTTTGACTGGGCAGTAAAACATAACTGTCCTCTTCCTTGTATAATGAGTACCGATCCAAATGACATTGAAGCAGACATTGGGAAAATAGTTGCTGAAAGATTAGTGGATGATGAAGCTACAATTCAAATGGGAATTGGAAATATTCCTGATGCTATTATGTGTGAACTTGGCACACATAAGGATCTTGGAATTCATACTGAAATTTTAAGTGATGGAATGGTGGACCTAATTGAAAAAGGGTCTGTAACGAATAAAAAGAAAACCAAATACAAAGGTCGCGTAATTGGTTCATTTGCAATTGGTACAAAGAAGCTGTACGATTTTATACATAACAACCCATTCATTTGTAAGTTCTGTCTTTTAAACTTAAATATCTTTGAATCATAGTTATTTTCAAACAACGTATGGGATTTTTACAGCTATGATGAGTTTAAAAGAAGTAAATAATCCACACAACATTGCCAGACAACGCAGGATGACAGCTATAAATTCATGTATTGAAATGGATATCACTGGTCAAATATGTTCAGACAGTCTTGGACGTAAGTTTTATTCTGGTCATGGTGGGCACCTTGATTTTATGCGAGGAGCTGCTATTGGGCATGATGGGGAAGGAAAAGCAATTATTGCCATGACTTCCGTAACCAGTCAAGGGGAAAGCAAAATTCAGCCAGTGCTTAAATTGGGTAACTACTCATTTCTTAAATATATTTTTGTATACTGAGGCAAGAATAATAATCAAATACAATTTTTGAACAGGTGGTGGAGTTGTTATAACAAGAGCTCATGCTCATTATGTTGTAACCGAACACGGAATAGCCGACTTACATGGTAGAACTCTAAGGCAAAGAGCATATGCACTAATTGAAGTTGCACATCCAGATCATAGGGAGTGCCTTGAGAAGGCTGCATATGAGCGACTGAAGAGCATGCCAACTAAATATTTATAAATTAAAACTAGTGCAAAAATCGCTGTACCTCAGCTTGTTAACGTCTACAATTGAGTTTAAAATTTGTAATAATTGAAAGGCACAAGATTTTATATTTTGTAGTTTGTATTTAGTCATTTCGTATAGTATTTACAAATTATTTTTATATCTGTATTTTGTGATCGTTGTAAAATGTTATTGTGATTATATTTACAATAAAAAAAAAATTGAAATCACATTCAAACAATTCTTTTGTTCACATAAATAAAAAACAGTATTTGTACCATTGTTACAGAAACAGTTAAGTTTAAGTTAGGTTACCATGATATAGAATTTTCAAGTTAAAAATTACATTACATTATTAAAAACTGTTATATTAAATAACAAAATAAATAAATTTTAATAAAAATTAAAATCATTTTTAAATTATGGTTAAAATTATGGTTAAAAATCTATTTCTTTTTACCATTAATGAACAATTCATTTGTACTGCATTGAAACAATAAAAAGATTTTGAGATTACTGATGCAATAAAAATAATAAAATTTGCTAAAATTGCTAAAATAACTTTTCTGCTTTGATAAAAACATTTCATGTAAAAACTTAGTTTTAACAAGGCTATTATCACAATTATAAATTTAAAATTTTTAAATTCATAAGATTAAAAAGTTCTTTTAATAAAAAGTAAAAATTAAAAATTAAAACTGAATTCCTTCAGGCAGTGTACCTTCCTTTTTTCTTTTTTCATAATTTTCATAGAACTCCGAAAAATCAACGTATGCTTTGATTCTGGCATTTTTCTTTCCCGGTGGTTTTTCTTCATCTAATGTTTCACTTGACATTTCTGATGTTGAAGTTCCTGGTTGTTCCAGATCTTCTCTTTCACTGTCGTCATAATTATTATCGTCAGGGTTATCATCATATTGATCATCATCACAGTCGTCATTACTAGCTACCATTTGTGCTTCAGGGTTGAAGGTCCTTATTGGGGCTGTAGGACTTTTAAGAGCATTTGGCAAAGGAAAATTAAAATTACGCACAAGAAGAGTTATATCGTCACGTTTCCCACTGATTGTTGCAGAAGAATTACTCATATTTACATCGTGGTGAATTCGAACAATTTTGTCAACAACTGCTTGGGCTACACCTGTTAATGTTGATTGTATTCGAAACTGGAAGTTGAGAAAAAATAAAGATTAGATTTCATTAAAAAATTCATGTTTTAAATGATATCAAATTGACCAATACCTGTTCAACTGCCATAAAAGCCAATTCCTTATTTACTTGATCAGTACCTGTAGCTTCCTCTAAAGATTTATATAACCCTCTAGACATAAGTAATAAAAATCTACATGAATCGTCTAATTCAATGCCTCCATGTATTTCTGGTTCTGCTATAATAGGTTCACTAAGGGCAGGTGCTAATTCTTCAAACTCTTTATATCCTCCTTTTACTAAAAAATTGCCTAAACATCGCGTATTTTCTTGATTTCCTAAACGAGATCCTGAAATTTTTATTTACAAATAAAAAAGAATGTCTTGAAGTTCTGGTTAACACTATTTTAAAAATAAAGTATTAAGTACCCTGTCTTATTGTCCTTATATTAAGACCAAGCTGAGCTAATCTTAGCAGTTCATCTTCATTTTTTAAATCGTGATCAACATTTAGTTGAATGACCCTTAAAACCTGATTACTGTCTGTTTTACACAACAAAGCTCTGCTATCACCAACATTGGAAACATACAACTTTCCATTGTAGATCAAAGCAACTACTGCACTAGTTCCTGCTGATAACTCACAATTTATTGCATTTAATTTATTCACCTAAAAATTAATTTAAGTTTAATTTTAAACATTTTATAAAATTGCATTCTTGAAATTTAAATAAATTTACCAAGTGAGGAAATTTCTGATAAGCTTCATAAGAATTTAGGCCTTCTGGAATATCAAATTGCAAACTCATTCGCTCAGCTAATAGATCGCCAATTGAATCTATATAACTTCGTTCAACAGCTATAAATGCTTGCCTGTAATAAACAGTTATTAATATAATAGTAATAAATAGAATACTAGAGTTTTTTTTAAATAAATATTGCAACTTCAATACTTTTCATCGATGAATTATTTATAAATACCTCAAAACTTCTTTTATATCCTCATCAGTAGTTTTACCATTCAGCTGTCCCAAAAGAATCTCTGCAGCCATTCGTTGCATAGCAAAGGTAGCCGCTTTTGTACCGTCATGGCCATCAAAGACGGCATACAAAAATGTTGAATCGTCATGCTTACAGTGGAAGCTTCGATCTTCAAATTGATGTTCTTCCTGCCGATATCCATCTTCTCTGTATATTTGATTGGTTGAGAGACCAACCCCTGGAATACTATTTAGTTAAAAATTCAAAATTTATCTTTCAGAAAGTAGATTATTTAAAAAAAATACCCGATTCTTTGCACACAGGCAAATCGTCAGTCCAGCTTCGTTGAGTATCTTGAAAAAGCATTGAACCTGGTTGTTCACCCCATGAGGGTATTTCTTACTCATGCATCAATTAAATTGTTCACTTCATTGGAAGATAAAAGTGAATTTTACTGTCTAAAGTGATATGCAGCGTAGCAGGGTCCATATTTACTGATAATAAAAAAGAAATATTTACATAAAAAAAAAGAAAAGATGATTAATTATATGATTTAGTTGCTATATCAAATTTATTTTTTAAACTACTTGTAAACATACTTTGTTTTATTTATATTACAGAGGATAACAATAAAACGTGAAACATAACCACATTAAAAGTAATAAATCTATAATTTCTGGACGCTAACTTCGCGAATCTACACATGCGCTGAAATTAGCCTCAAATTCTCCGATCGAAAATAAAAATTAAAAATACAAAATATAGCAGGTAAAGTGACGGTCATATTTTAATTAATTTATTTATTACTTATTTCCGATTGTCAACAATTGCAAGTATTCATCTTCCTTTAAATAAGGTAAAACTAATTATTTGAGAATATTTAATAATGTCTTAGTATTGATTACTAAAATGTTTTTGTTCATTTAAAGGGCTAAGACAGCAATATAAAAAAATACCAATTATAATTATTATTTTAGTATTCCGTAATTTGATGATTTTATTACACGCGTAATTCATTGCTACATAAAACAAGAGTCTAAGATACAGACTACACTGCTACAATAGCACGCCAGGTCAACAATCGCAACATTTACGAAAGCCATTATTGACGGTTCCCGGAGCCTTCCTACAATATGTTCCGTCCCATGCGCACCACCTGGTATGTGCCAGTGCGCCACCCGACCTTACCGATCGTGCTTTAAGGGGATACTGAAGTAAATTCTGAAGCTCTACCTTATCAACATTTTGATTTTTCAATTTATGCAATGTCAAAACCGCCTAAAAATGTGAAGGGTAATAGAAAACATTATAAACTTTGTGCGAACACTTCGTTTTAT
>JAXIUT010000037.1:25162903-25174368 GCA_035586675.1 Eurytoma californica | reverse complement strand
CATCGATCAATTAAAGGTCTACATGTCTGCGGATAAAAAAATAAGGCCTATGGGATCTAACTAAATGTACCTCTCTTTATTTTTAGGTACCAGAAATCTGGGTACAAAGTTTCGAAGAGATTGGTGATCCGGAGGTATGACACTCTCCTGGTTAGTAAATTCTATTTGCAATAAAATTCTATTCTATTCTATTCTATTCTATTCTTAGACTGTTTCAGGTTTAGTTAGGTCTTGTAATCTAATGTTACCATACGATAATGAAAGCAGGTATTAGAAGAAAACTTAGTCGAAAGATAATTCGACACTTCCTAAACACAGGAAAGCAAAGTGCTAATGAGGGAAAAAGATTCCCGGGAAGACAAGACACACCCCCTCGCCAGGTAGACGATCCTTCAACACCTCTCGAGCGCTGCTCCGGTTTAGCGAAAACTCTCGGCGCGAGGAGCGCCTCGCACGGCGGTATATCAATTTCCCCGCCGGCAGGTGGGCCATTACGCTTACCGTAATCCCGGCGGCGCGCAGGTCCGACGCGGCGGCGGCGAGTGTGTGCACTCGGCCGTTTTCCGCCGGAGGTTTAATAACCGGCCTTAAATATCCGCGCCGGCGCTGGACTAGATCGCGGGAGATGCGCGAGGCAACGCTGGAATCCGTCCTTTTGGCCGACGCCTAAACAGGAAGCGTATTCTTTCTGCTTTTTCTTTGCCCCTTGCTCTCCTGATCACCGTCATTATCGCGGCTGTTCTGCTTTGTTTTGCTCCCCGGAGAAAAAATGCGGAGGTTCCTTTTCGAGATACCGGAGGCGTTAGATTGATTCCTTTTTTTTTTTCGAGCGGACTTTCGTTGATTTTTCATTTCGATGCCCGAGCGGAATGGAAGAAATGAGCTCTGATTGCTTTTTTTGTCGGCTTTTCCGTTGATAAGTGACGATGCAAGTCATCCGTGAACTGTGGCGGCGATCGAGGAAAACGATAGAGTTGATCGACTTCACTGCACTAACAGCATCTGTAATTCAAAATATTCGTTGGTTTTTTTATTACTCGTCGCAGTCTCACTTGTCGATAATATAATAAAAAGATTTAATATAACTACAATTTAGGGGATGCCTAAATTGTACTGTAATTTCTTCGTATTCGACAGAGTACTATTTGTGTATTTATGTGGTTCCTTAAATCGTTAATAATAACAAGATTTCTACGTTCTTATTAAATAACGATAAAGTGATGATAAACAATTTAATGGAAATCTTATATTTTCGTGACAGACAAATAAATCTGACAGATTTTTCCATTTTTCCAGAAAACACCGATTTTTGCATGTGACACCGGTTTTCACGCCAAGTATCACTAGTTTAGTATTTTAATGAAGAGAAAGCCACGCAACCTTTCATTCATAAAACCTTATCTTTGATATCCACATTGCACCAACCTACTAGCAAAAAAAATTTAGAAAAAAAGAGAGCCGCGCAAAAGTTGCTGATTCGCCAATTAAGTAAACGAAAAGCCCATAGCGATTTTCCCCCAGTGAAAACTCCGCGAGCCGTCCAGCTCTATAGGCCGCGAGCGGAAGCGGAGCCAATTAGGGTCCTCGAAAAAAAAGGAGAGCGCTGCTCGAAAATGATTTTCGCCCATAAAGGGAGATAAGCGAGGGCCGGCCGTTCATTAGGCGCGTCCATATCACGCGGGCGAACTTGTAGACAGGCGCGCGTTGCCTGCTCCAGATCCGTGACACGGTTCTCGCGCGCGCGTATACACACGAGCGCCGCCTTCCTCTAGGCGCTCCTGTGCGTATCGCGACTGATTCCGCTTTACCGCCGATATGCATATCCGTGTGACTATTTCCATTGGGTTGCGCGGGTGTGCGCTCGATCGCTTCTGGACGCTTGTGTTTTATTTTCATTGGAGAAGGACGACATATTGGGGAATGATGTAATTTGGAAATAGATATAGTTGGGTGAAATTTGTTTTTAATTTTTGTTGTGAAGAAAACGTAAAAAAAATGAATTTTACTTTATTTTTTTATTTTCATTTTGTAGTAAAAATATTACTTGAACTATACAAGCTCATCATCGTTCTCTTCATTGTGCTGTCAACCATGTCAAAGACGTTTACAAACATTATATTACATATGATCAATTTGCATTTAATATACTCATTATAATTTTAGAATGGATAATTTGTCATTAATTAATGAAAAAATAAAATTTTTTATGAATATTTATCATTACGATATTTAGATAATATTATAATAACTGTAAATTTAATAATTATCCTACGCGTTAGTGCATATTCTTATGTTTGTAAATTACAATAATGTATTAGCAGAAATACAATTTCTATTATACGAAAACAAGGTTAATTCCATATATAAGCAAGTGAAAGAGTTTCCAGTCAACGATTTTAAAAATTTGCATTTAGCTGAAGCTTAAACTTGAAAATTGTTTAATTGCAATGTATAAGCTGCTGCTCTTAAAATTAGCATTCAGAATTTAAGTTGCAGAATTATAATTGAAAGAAAAACTACCGAGTTCATTTAACTTACATTTTTTTGGTATAAATTAATTATCTTTTCTTTGACTCGAATTAAAATTCATTTATAGAAGTAAAATATAGAATTAAATTTTATCACCGTTCTGAGAAAAACATGTCCACAGTAATACAGACCACTAAATGCTTTTCGGCATTTACCGTAGAACGGCTTGTTTTCTCATCATGCATAATGCGTATGCAAGCATTTATAGGTTTTGCCTACTTTCAATAGAAAATCTTAATTTTGTATACATAAGACAGACATTATTTTCACAAAAATCTTGGTTAATGATGATGTTTGGGTTAGCAATTAATTTTGTTAAATAATACTGTAAATTACTACTTTTCTTAATTTACAATTTGTAAAATTGATAAGTGTAAAAAATCATGTTGATATGTTATTTGCACTTTGTCAACTGCTGAAGTCCATTGAGAAAGAAATATATCCTATTTTCAATTTTCAAACTGACAAAATGAATATACAATCTGAAGGATGTCCGCAAGAAGTAACTGCGAAAATACACCATACAAATAAAGAGAAAATATTTAAATATCTATAATAAGAAAATAGTTAAACTGCACTTAAAAGGAACAAAAAGTTTCCATTTTTTAAATTCTTGCTTCAGAATTTTAATTTAAAAAAAAATAGGTATTTTTAATTACAGCTTTTATAATACTTTCTTTGGTAATAATTTAATTTTAAACCCCCATTAAAATTATGTTTATTGCAACTAGAAAACAAGTAACGATGTACTTAAAATGTTTATTTACCTAATCCTTTAAGAAAAGTATATGATAGTAGATAGAATGTTTGCTGCTTTCTTTTTTCCAAAAATCTTAAGATAAACAAAAATTTTATAAACAATACATATTGATTATCATTTTTACTTCATCTAATATTTATTATCGTAAAATAAGGACAAAAAAATGAGTATTGAAACATGTATCTATATATAGTTTGAAAATAAATATGTCAAAAAGATCGCGAAAATTTTTTTAAGCAGCGATAATATTCCCCGTTAAAAGTCACGAGATTCAACGAGGCTAACTGGATTATGATGGGCACGGCCGTAGGTGCGCATCAGTCGTCGATGGAAGGCGAGCCGCGCGTACGGCGGAGTATTCCAGCGAATGCAAAATGCAGCATGCGATTCCTCGCGGACACAATCAATCATAGCCGCGGCTAATCTCTTCCAATCTCTCCCCATCCCCCCGCCTCCCTCTCCGCTGTAAACGACATGTGTAGCTGGGAGAAAGTAGTTTCTAGTCCTGCGAATTTTCACCTCGCATTGACCGGATTCGATCGGTATCATCTGAAAAAAATATCAATGGACATCTGGGCGGATGATATTTATACCCTCAATCTGCCAGTGTGATTGGTCGATCCTTCAAAAATCTTTTTTCGAAGTGTAGTCGTTAATGATTTTGGGATGTATATCACCGTTGGGGTAAAAAAATCTAATAGCCGATTGTATCCGCGTTTTCATATTCTCGGGTCGCGATGATTCGGACTAATCGATGAAAGTAGAAGACAAAAAACTTTACGTACAAAGGCAGGTCAAAGCTCCTTTGCTGAGTCATTATGTCAGTCTTAAGCCAATATCAACTCAATTGCTAATGTAGGTGGGAGCGTCGATGGCACGAATACGGCTAGTCGTTAATTCAAAGAACGAATTAATTCGACGATTAACATAACAATCATTCTTTACTGAATTTATTAATTTTTTTAGTCACGGACATTTAGGACGTGAAAATACCCTCATTGAATTTCAGTTCACCGAAACTGTAAAATACAAAATTATGCTTCATGGATTTAATTAACTTAAAAATGATTGCACTACAGTATTTGTGTTCGAAAGATGAAAACAAACTTCGTCAACACAGTAGACAATAAAAAGACACTGAATAACAGTGGATACTGGAATCCTCTAATGCGATTAAAGATTCATAGACAACACTGAGAAAAATAAATGCAGACACAATGTAAAAAATTGTTTAAAAAAATCACTGCAACGTTGGTAATCTGCACAAATACATTCCACTTGAAATAGTCTTGACTGAAAGGAGGCTATACCAGCCGAGACGAGCGCATCGCACCGTTCAGGAATCCGATACGAAATGCGTTCTGGTGTCATGCGAGAGGGACCCGGTCCGCGAATATCCCAAGTGCTCGCCCTGCGTGATTTCCCGCTGCGCGGAGCCGCGATCCCACGCGAGCACCACCCAGCGGTGGGCCTTGTTCCCCCACCCCGCGCGTCGAGGGCCTGGTACACGCCGCTCCCCCCACCCCCCGGCGGCGCGGAGCGCGTGGCGCGCCGCGGGGCCTTTAAACTGCCGAGCGAGATCTACGTATATAAAGTGGCCGGGGCGCGAGAGGCGCCTCAGAAGCATCGTTCACTCCGCTCGCTCACGCATATTGTGGAAAAAGGGCCTCCGCGCGCCCCAGGCACTCCGAGGAAGTCGCTCGACACTATCACGCGCCCGGGTCGCTGGATTTAGGAGCTTCGAGACCCCGTCGTTGCCTGGTGAGCTTACTTCAACAGTTTAGGGACATTTTTAACGGCGAATGAGGCCTGAGTGTGCTCGATGCGAGAATCGATTTTTTTTTATAACGAGTGTGCATTTTTCCGATAAAAAAATTTCGAAGTCAATTGATATTTAACTTTAATTGAGAGAAAAAGAATGTTGTTTTAAGTGAAAAATAATTTGTTAAATTAACTAATTTTGCAGTCGTTTGTTATAGTTTTGTATTCGTTATTATTATTTATTTTAATATAATTCAACAGTCTACGGAACAATAGTTAATCTAAAGTTTAATTAAAATTTCCAAATTTTTAAAAAAAATTCATTAAAATTATTTATAGTATATCAACTAACGGACTAATGTATTTATTATTTAATTTTCAATGAAACATTAAAATGGTAATTGAAAAGTATACAAACATTTTCTTACGGTTAACTTCGCCGAAAAATGTATTTAATATGCATGCCCCAATAAAGATACAATTTTTCTTCATCAAATGATACCATTGATAATATTTTTCTGTAGGGTCGCTTAATTAAAACCCTTATTTAAAGGTGCGTTAAAAAAATTAAAGTCAATATAAATACGATTTTCTATGACAGGTTTAATTCTTACTATCAATAATTTATATTAATGTCGGTTTCCGAGTAAAAATGTTGCCTTCCAACTTGCTTATTTTCAGAAGAATAATCACGTCATCAATAACAGTTATAATTAATATTAAAAACATACTTAAAGGTGTAAACATTGACTTATTCCTGAAAGAGATTTACGAAAAATATTGGTTTGACCAGTAAAAATTGATTTTACACCGCCTCGGATTTCTAGGTCGTGGAATTTGTAGTGCGTAACATGTGCGTATTAATGTGGAAGCGATCGAGTGAGACCGTTACTACAAGCGTGGAAATAAATAATCTGCGTTTATAGAACATGATAGTAATAAATTACGATATAATATAATCATATAATTATTTCCGTGTATTACCTTAATTGTGAAAAATTTCCACTCTGTTATTTAACGCGCAATTACAATTACCCATTAGGCATTTTAATTGTCAATCAAAACAAGAAAAGGCACTCTGATACCTTATCTTTTCTCATAAAAAGAATAATTAACACCAATTTTATTTGTTCGCCCTAAAAAAATAAAAAAAAAATATTTGTTCAAATAAAATTTTTTCTGAAAAATCCACGCTAACGATTGGTTCTCCTCGCAGCCTAGAAAAAGAAGATGAAGGCCATCATTGGACTTTTCGTCGCGTGCCTGCTGGGCGTCGCGCTGGCCAGCCCCGTGGAGAAGCTCGAGAAGATCAGCGTCGTCGAGCAGCAGACCGTGACGACGCTGAGCGAGCGGGCCAAGTACGAGGAGGAGCTTCTGCGCAAGCTCAACGTCAAGTGCTCGCAGAACGACCTGAGCAGCTGCGTCATGCTCAAGCTCGTGACGTACATGAACAAGCTGCTGAAAAAGGCCTCCATCGAGCTCACCGACGACATCGAGATCCGCAAGACCAGCCAGGCCACCGAGGAGGTGGTCAGCTTCCAGTCCTCCGGGCGCAGCGGCCAGGACGACGAGTCCGAGGTCTTCGACCTCATCGCCAGCAAGGTCTACGCGTTCGTCAAGTCGCGCAGCATCAAGTGGCGATTCCTCCCCGAGGACGATGTCGTCGTCTCCGCCAAGGAGGACGAGACCGGATCCCTCAACCTGGGACTCTCCATTGAGCGATCCGACAACGCCGTTCAGGATGGTAATTATTGTTCACTTACTTTTTTTAATTAAGGCGAAAAATTTAACTGACATTCGGAAGTAAATTCGACGAATTAAAGTTTGCTGGGAAATTGTTAATTTGCTTAATTAAAATTTAATTATTTTTTTTTTAAGCTAATTAAGAGAAACTCTTGCCCAAAAAGATCAGATTCGTGTGAAAATGAATGTTGGTCCATTTTGAAGAGACAAACTGGTTTTTTTATATTTTGGATTTTAAAGATAAGCTTCTCGCTTTTTATTTTACGATGCGTGTCTTAATTGTCCTGAAAGAAAGTATCATAAACTCAAGTTTTTTCATTTAATTGGATATTCTTCATAAAAAGTTCAATGAAGCCATTGGCATTACTATCAATTGAACGATTTTTTGCTAAGCGGTAAAAAGGCGACCTTGAGATCAATAATGATTTTATTTTCTCCATAGTCATAAGAAGTATGTTTACTCTTTTTGCGGAATGAGATGCAAAATTGTTTAGGCAAAATATTTAAGTTATTTTTTGAGGTCGTATGAAAATAATTAGCTATTGGAACCGTTACCATAAAGATTCAGGACAAGTAAAAATTACTCTTGATAACATCTCGTAGAAAACATCCTTCACTTTTTAGCTTCCTACTTGCATATTCCGGTTGCGAATTCTTGCGAAATACCGTAATAATTGCAGAGCGGCGACGAAAACAAACATAAATCAAAAGTTGGCTATTAAAACTAGGTTTATATTACTGTAACTCACTTTCATTGATTTTTTTAAATTACACGCTACGGTATACCTTCTTACGCCGTCTCATTCATCGTAAAAGCTAATTCGCTTCTAATCAAACATCTACTTGCAGGACGTGGCAAGAAAAACAACATGGGCCCTCTCCTCGCCGCGGCAGTCCTGAAAATCGGTCTGATCGGTGGTCTGGCCTTCAAGGGACTCGCCCTCTTGGTGGGCAAGGCCCTGCTCCTTTCGAAAATCGCCCTTCTCTTGGCCGGCATCATCGGCCTGAAGAAGCTCTTCTCGCACCAGAAGCACGTGACGTACGAGGTGGTGGCCCACCCGCACCACAGCGCCAGCCACACCATCGAGAGCCACGGCGGGCACGGCGACTACTCCGGCGGCTGGGCCAGGAGCTTCCAGGAGCGCCAGGCCGAGGCCGCCCAGCAGTTGGCCTACTCCGCCCACACGTCCCAGTGAGGTCCCTCGGTGTCTCGTCGGACGCGGGATTGAAGAAGGGAACTGGGCCGCGGGGATGTCCGGACGAATTAACGGCTTGGTAGTCCTAGCGCGAGTCTGGTAAATTCGATGGTGTTAGAATGCGAGCAATCGCACGTGACGCGGTGAAATGAGGTTGCTTGGTCGTATGATTATCTGGAATTCCGGATTAAACGAGTATGTGGTTAGACCGGATGCTTAATGGTACAACCCAGTGACCTTATTTTTCTGCGGATTGATTAGAAAATCGCTCGCTCGGAGCGACCTTTTTTTTTTACCGATCTCCGAGTGATTTCTTTTCCGTTAATGGGTGTTGCTCCGAATTTGGAGCGAGCATTCATGCGGCGAGGTAAAAAGTTTCGATTATTCCAATTGCTCGACTAGTCACCATGGGACACCTTCCAGATTCGCGCGAAAGCCGACCAGAGTCATCTTGAACATTTTATAAAAACAAGATACCATAAGTATCGACATCCTCCAGCGAGCCCATTCTCGAGATTCGCGCATCTCAAGAGACGTCCACAGGCCGAACTTGTGAACCTCGAACCCTAGCTTTAAGAGACACCCCCTCCTCGTTTCCAAACTCATCGTCATCGTCATCATCCCCACGCAACTCACGAGACTAATCTTGACGCTAACTAAAAAAGGATAACGAAGACGCGACTGGACGCACGACACTGGACGTGGTGGCACTCGAATTACCGATCCTGCTGCCTCGAAGGCGAGGTATGCAGGTCAGCGCAATTTACATGCCCGCATATATATAAGCATCCTACGAAGCTGTACATACAATTGCCGACACGCAAAATTGTTCGATCCATGGACTCGAGCGTAACGATCGAGGGGGCCGTGCCACGGCTCATCCCCCCGGGTGCATCGGTCAGCATCCTCCAGAAGCTCCTTTACGTGCGGACGGACAACAATGCGTTTAACGGTCTTAACGGATACACACTGCTACGCCACGGACGCCCGACTGCTTTACGCCGTGCGTAAAGGAAGCCACGCACTCGGCCTACTTTCGCGCGAGAGGAAGAAAAAAAAGGAGGAAAGAGAGGAGGCTAAATTGAGACGAGGGAGAGGAGGAGAGAAAACTGGTTTGATCAAGGTCAACTTCGAGACGCCACGTACGGACACACTGGACCGGAAGTCGAGCAATCGAGACGCGTACCGCCGTCGAGATTCCGCATCCTCTTTCTTCCCTCGTGAGTACGGTCTCTCGTATCGGACGACCTGCTGAGACTGATACTACTGTTACTACTACTGCGCTGACTTTGGGACAAACTGTTTTTTTTTTTTTAACGAGAAACGAAACTTGACTTCCTACTATCCGTACGCCACTTTCTTCACTTCCGTTTCTCTTATACCATTGTTCAACGTAGGGATGACATCACCTTTATTTATAATAGCGCCGATCATTTTTTTTCTACTCTCTACTTGTGTCCTCCTATATATAATTAACTTATTTATCTCTCGAAGACGAGAGCGAACGATTGTATCATAACGTGTTTCTGTTGTCTAATGTAAGAATAAATATTTATTGTTTTTGTATAAACCACACTGCATTATTTACTTCGCCATCCTTTTATTACGATCCCTGCTTCCGTGAGCAGAAGCAAGCAACCTTGAATCACAGTCGCAATTACTCGGTTGCGAGCATCGAGCAGAGCGCATAACAAACAGAAATTATCCGGCGCGTGGGTATTTCGCCCCTAATAACGCGGATCAAAACTCGCGTGAAATCGCTCGATGAATTTGATTACGAAACTGGAGCTCCGGTTTAACGCCGCGACGGGCAAGTATTATGTTCCGGACAGACGCGGAAAAAAAAGCGGAGCCACCGAGCGTAAGAAAGTAGATAAGTAGAGTAATTCCATGTTGGGCGAAGCGCGTTGTCGCGCGATTTACACGTCTCTTTTTTTTCTCTCTCGCTCCCTCCCGCGCCGGATTCGCGAGAAAAGAAATCACGCGAGCTTTCGACGCGCACCCGGCCATTGTCGGCGGGTTTGTTTTTATTGGGGCCCCGGGAGCCACTTATACGGCAATGAGCGGACGCCGAGGGCCGCCCGGAGTTTCACCTTTCAATTAATCTAACAGTACTGGCCCGTAGCCCAGATTTCCGAATTTTTGTACGCGGAAATGAGCGGGGGCTGGTTTTGCTTTGTAATTAACTGATCAATCAGTGCGGTAGTTTTTTTTTGTACAATTTGGTCTTGTTAGGTGGCTCAAAGCGAATATCTTCATTTACGTTATTATGTCGTTCATCTGACTTTTTACTGTTTATGTATGGAGAAGCAATTTTATTTTACTATTTACAGGTGAATGCTAGGTCCAGAGCTAACGTTAATGGAGTAATTTTCTTCTGCAAGTCATTGCATTAAATTTATAGAGGAAGTATATATAGGTGCAATAAATAATAATTAAATTAAATTTAAATGAAAAATTAAAACCAATTCAATTAATTTGCAATGTGATTATTTTACTTTTTCATTTTATTACTCAATGTAGTTCATCGAAGTATACCTATCATGCTCAATTCTTTACGACCAAAAATAATTTAAAATTAATAAACATTTTTCTGATATACAAAATGTGGAAGAATTTGCAAAAACAATAAATGAATTAGAAAGTTTTAGGAAATTATTTCAAAGCCTTTTGTTAAATACTGTCATTAATAATTCAAATACCAAAATTATTGTGATAAGTAAATCAATAGGTATAGATAAATGTAATTGCGTCCATATCTTTAGTCTGAGTCGAAAAATCTTTATAACTTTTGTACGATGAAGAATATTTAAATATTCCCTTACCATCACTTTTTCTCTGCGTCGAGATAGTAAGCTGGTTTGATCTTTCACACATATGAATAACAAGTTACAATATACGAAGTTGACTATTTAATTTGTTTTATTTCTCGTATACTTTTCGGAGAAATTCCTAAAAAATGCAATTAGCTGTAAATCGTAATTGACAGCTACGTAAACAAGTCCGCAGTAACGATAAGCGTTAGCTAGTGTACTTTTGATTAATTTCTCGAAACTCGAGTAATGGCATTTCTCACCTCTACCCGGTATTTAAGTTCATTTGTCACGCGCAATTGTCGCCGGGCAGTTTAATTAGCTCCGTATAAGAAGAAGGCGAGCGAGTTGCCGACCTACCAGACACAGTGGCCGATGTTCGCGCGAGGCGCCCTCGCGAATTATGACACCCGGACTCTTCGGGATCGCCGTCCTCGCGTACTGCGCGGGAGGCGCCGCCGCAACCGACCACCACGAAATAGAATCCCGGCGGTCCCACGATATCGATCCTAGCGAACGTGAGTTTTTAATGGGTACTTGCAAAATTCAACGCGATTCGAGCACTCAATTAAGGGACTATGGGACGTATAACCGATTTTCTTAGTTATGTACCTGAGAAAAAAAGAGTTTCAGATTAAAAATTATATTTATGTTATATATTTA
>JAXIUT010000037.1:25095757-25109481 GCA_035586675.1 Eurytoma californica | reverse complement strand
TTAGTTATTTCTTATACTCGTCAAAACCATTATCAATCTCATAAGAATCCCTAAAAAAAGTTCATCCTTGCACCGCACTATAACAACTTGAACACTTCCCTCGCGACAACCGCAAATCCACAAATAGCAGCAAGAAAAAAAAAAAATGATGGAAAACCGAAAGTTCGGATCGCACGGGCAGCATCCTCGCTGGTGGCATGCCCATCGGCCCGTTAGATCCGCCAGCGCGCCTTGGGAGAAGATCGGCTAGCGCGCGAGAGGACGAAAGGAGCGAGGCGGAAGAGAGAAGGCTGGCGCAGGGGGCCTTGACCTGGCCCCGATCGTCACCGCGCAAGTCGAGTTCACTCTCGCCGGCGCGCGCGCACCGAGCGAGGAAAGTGTTATAGCGGAGCGTCTGGTGCCCGCGCGAATTTCACAAGCTAATTTCGCAACGCTGGCCCGCTCGCTCGGTAAAAGCCACTCGTAGGTGCACCGCTACCTTTAAGAATTTATTCACTAACGCATGCTTAGACGAGGAATGACGAGAAATTTTCTAAGTGTATGCTTACGTTTCAATTTGAGGATTTGTTTTTAACATTTCATTTTATAGTGTAAATATATTATGACTTTTCCGAGATGATTAATTTTAATTAAAGTACATTTCTATTAGGAATTTATTTCGCTTCTATAATTTTCTAAGTTTAATTAAAGCTACATGATCCTGAAATTAAACACTTTTGACGTTAATAAATCTTGTATAAAAAAGAAAAATTTTAATTTTTAAAAAAAGAATTAAAGTTTAGTAAAAAGTTAACCAAATTGACCAGAATATACATATTCTGACCAATTTATGGTTAATTTTTTAAGGGGCAATTAAAAATTGATCCCATGAGAAATAATAGTGTGAAATGCATAATGAACTTGTAAATTATAAGCCGTACAATGTGTTCGATTATATACGTTGGAAAAAAAGCATAAGAACAGGCATTTCAGCCTCGGATGCAAAAAGGAAGATTCACGCATTTGCCGCTTTTGAATGGGAGATTAACCTGCGCCGGCCACTGGGAGAAAGTTTGTGCTGCCTTCTTATTCCGACTTTATCGCCGGGCATTCGTTTTGCCTGTACAATAAAGACCTGCCGAGAGACATGAAGGCAGAGAGTAATTTGAAGTACTAAAAAAAGAATCATGGCCACAGTTCATATTTTATCGACGACAAAATCGAAGAGTAGGTTACTAAGTTATATCGAAAGCCGTAATTAACGAGTCAATTTCATGGTTTTCCGCTTTATAAAAAATAGCGGTATCGGATTTGGAAGAGAGAAAAAATTAGAATCGATCGAATTGATGAAAAAATTTTAATTTTTCTAAAAGAAAAAACGTCTGTCCTTTCACCGATAAAAAAATAAACCAGTTTTTGAATAAATCAATTTTTTAATTGGTGAATGCAATAATCAACGCAAGTACGATATTTACGGTAAAAAGCAGAGTTACCCGCAAAATCAATTGTCATCGGAGGGGAAAAAAAAGGTAAGCGGATTGAATAATCGAAGCGCGGCCACGCGAAAAAAGGCTGATGGAGCGCGCGACACCGATCACTTTTTCCCGGGCCGCTAGGTCGCCCGTGCAAAGTCGTCCCCCCCGGCACGGCTCCAGTCAAGTCCAAGGCTTCGGGGTCAGGCGCAAGGTGCGGCCGCTCCACGAGGACGTCGTCGCCCCCCTCTCCCTGGCGCGCTCCCAACTCCCATACACCCGCCGCACCCATACGTATATTCACGCGCTCGCTCGCGCCTGGAAGCACACATTCCACCATAAAACCGTTAAACGCGCCTCACCGGCTTTGGAATACATTAATTTCCGATCCGGCCGATCTTTTCTGGACTCCCCTCCCGCGGCGGCTCTCTTTCACCCGCGAGCGTGTCTCGGAAAAAAAAGGAGGGCCTTATCGCCGCGCCGGCTCCCTCGATTTATGGCTTTTCGGGCAAACTCGAAAGTATAGCCGCGCGCGCGAGCGCAATTATTAATCGTGGGAACGAGGAGGAGGCCGCCGCGCGCTTTTCGATAAGCTCGTCTCGCGGCTTGCGTCAGATTTTGGAAAGGAAAAGTGCGGAGGCTTTGAAAAATGCCTTTCTTTTTTTTTCAACTTTCCCTTTCTCCCTCCCTCTCTCTGTCGATTTTTCGAGAAGGATGAGCTGCAGTGACCTGGGACGCTGCATTTCTGATTAGACTCGGAGGTAAAAAAGTTAAAATCGTTAAAAAGCGGTTTTCAATTTTTTTTTTCAAAGGCTCGAAAGCGAATACTGGTAGTCGAGTTAAAGCGTTAACTGCTCAAGATTAATCAGTGTGCTTAGCTCACAAAGCAAAATAATTGTGATGAAGGAAAAAAATTGTGGGTTTAGTTAAACCGCCGATTGTAGGACAGTTTAGTTCGATCGTGATGAGTCATACAAATTTTGTTCAATTTTTGTCAAAAGGAGAAAGTTTGAGTATCAACATGAATTCTTTTCAAAGCATCCGTCCGCCATGGAGCAGCATAAGGTTGCAATTTTATTTTTCTCTAAATTTCCCTTACCTCGAGTCACGTGCGGATCGTGTTGCAATTTGCTGTAAGGCAAATTTTGTTCTCGTTTCCCTTTTGAATAATTAAAGTAAGAGTTGTGCTATTTAAAATTACGCTTTATCCTTCGCGTATAGTGTAAGTATGTTAATTGTGCTGAAGAAATCGCAAGTTGTCTGACTCCCTCGCGAATATGATAGTCAATTCAAAGCTACTACTTTCATTGTTACAATGGCTTCGTAAAATTTTGATTTCATGATTGTTCTTGGCCTAGAAACACTGCCTTAAATTATTTCAACGCGTTTTTCTTGCAAAAAAATTTAAAAACCATTCGAAATATTGCACTTTAGATATTAATTTATGTATCTCCCGGAGTAAAAGTCAGTCAAATAAAGTAAAAATTACTTACGGTACTCAGATCGCTCTGCGTGCATGAAATTAGCATCTCTCATTGCGATTAGGAGCATACGTCTCGCATCCCATTAAAAATTAGGCACGTCAATCAAACGCGCGGAGACAAAATAGAAATTGAGTCATTCACTCGCGTATAATTATTGGAGAGGCATTTTTGCTTTCTTTTTGCACTTTTTTCCTCGTTAGCTTTTCCGACGATCCGCACTCCTTCGAGAAATTGTAGGTCAGTGTCGGATCACGTTCCCGCCTAACTGACGCTGCTATACAGAAAAACTTCTATTCTCCCGTGAATGCGCCGATTAAACAAACATTAGAAAAAACCCGGGACTTTTTGTACTCGAGTTTGAAAAAAGGCTTTACCTATTTGCTTTTCTAAATAGGCTGGCTTTGTTCATCGCGGCTGCTTTCTCGCGCAGCAGCAAAAAAAATATTTTACCTAAAAATTCCTCGGTAGCCTAATCGCCCGATGCGTCCGCTGGACACTGTGTGCACAGCCGGTGCAGGCGTGACTTTCACGTGCCCGAGCGGGTCGCCGGTGGGCTCCCCCGAACGAAGAAAGTCCGATCGGCCGGCGAACAAAGGAGCGCCGAAGAAAGAGAAAAGTTTCACGAAGGCGAGCAGCGCAAGGTTACCTAATTGTTCGATACTGCCCCGGCAGAAAGTGAGACCTGGGTTGGATAACGCGCCTCGCGCGGTCGATCTTTACGCCGGAATCTGGGCCAGCCCGCCGCTGCAGCTCGCCTCTCGTTAACGTAACTCGCGGGCCGCGCAAAAAGCGCCGCAAAAAAGGAGAGCAGGGACTTTTGCACGGCGCGTCTTTCCGGCCAGAAAAAAGGAACGAGACAGTCGGAGGAATGCGATTTGCGCGTGTTTACAAATTCGCCCGGGCGAGCCGTAAATCATGCGATCGCAGTAAAGTCGCCGGGTTAAGGATGTCCTTGTCGCGAGTGCACTTTACTCTGGCCGCCTTGTAAAACAGTTACTTTGTACGCGGACTTACATCACGGCCCGGCGTTTTAGCCCCTTCTTAAATCTTACCGCCGCGGAGTTTCGTTACGGCGAATTATTTTATGTCGTGCGATTTTTATGGCTTGCACCGGTCGATCGTAATAAGAATGCTCAATTAACCAGCGCATCTTACTTTACAAGTAATTGCTTTGAGGGTAAATTAATAAAAAGTTTATACCCCATCGGAGGTAATAAAATTCATTTCGTACCTCGTAAATAAAATTGTTGTTTATTTTTTAATGGGAAAATTGTAAATAAAAAAAATTTTAAATATTACATAACCTTGGCAAGAATTTGACGTATTTTTTAAAATATAGGTCACAAGTGAGAAAAAGGAGGTCCCATAAATTCCATAAAAATCGCATGGCTCAACTACAGTTTCAAATGTAAATTTTCAGGGGGAATTCGCCTGAAATAAGGAAAAAAGAACGGTACTCATCGATACATTTTAAAGAGTCGCGGCTCCTCTAACGCGTCGGAGATAAAAAAAAATCAAGTTTCTCAATGAGTCGCCCGGGCAGCCAATAATCGAAGGGAGCCGTCCGGCATTATACCGTTTAATTAATCCCATTCGTCGCCTCTCGGCTCATTTCATTCATAAATCCCGCAAGCTCTGAATTTCGGCCGCCTCCTAGGTAGGGCCCCTGCGCATACATTATACCTTTTACAGAATTCAAAAATGGGAGACCAGATTTTTTTTCTCGCGTCGCCGCTGGACGCAACGCGAACCGAAGATGACGGAGAGGAGCGGAAAGTTGCAGCAGTACCCGATGGAATTTAGGATTATCGCTTGGAGATTCGGGCGTGTGAGGAATAAGGACGCTGGAAGCGACTGCCCGGAGGAAAGCAAACACGATTTTTGCTCTAATTCCCATGCAATATTTAATTTTCGTACTATATCGGGACAATATTGTTTTGTAAGATTTGCTGGCATCGCAGATAAAAAAAGATTAATTAATGCTGAATAAACTTGTGTACAGACAACCAATATTACTAAAATTAATTTTACAATATTTAGTAAACATTCAATTTTATCTGGGTCACATCGAGTTTAAATAAATTATTATAGTAATGTTAAACGATTTTATGGCAGACCTAATAGAAATGGATTTTCACCTCAGTCCTGAGAGTATGTACAACTTTTGGGTAGCATGTACATACTAAAATACGATGAAAATTGTTGAATGAACTGTTATCTTTTTATGGTTGATTCAGAAAAGAGGTTATTGAAAGTGTTGACTTTATTACTTTTCAATAAAAGAGGACATTCGACAGGAGCGAAGTAATGTAAATGTTCAAACTGAAATCAACGATTAAAACTGCAAAAAAAAATAATAATAAAGACGTAAACATCAATAAGCCGCAGCTCGAAATTTATAAAAAGCCGATGTTTCGCAAGCGGCGTAAGTGCGAACATTACAGCGAGAGGGGGGATGAATATGTAAAACGTGAAAAAAGCCTTTCTCGAGGAGAAAGACTGCGCATCGGAGCCGGGCGAGCGAGAGAGGGAGATCGGACGATCGGTCCCCCTTGGTGGCCCTTAATTCTGCGCCTCCTTACGCTCACACGCCCGGAAAGGCTCGATACGTTATTTTCTGGTCGGGCGAGTCCGGCACATGTGTACACGCTTCCTCGCCTAACGCGACGGATTTTCGGTGCCTTTGACCGGCGCGACGACTCGCTGACACACATATCGTCGGGCAGATGCTCGATTCCGCGAGAAATTGTACGAATACGATTATGCGACACAATCGCCACCTTCAATCGGCCTTCGCAGCTAACGGCGCGAATTAGCAATTTGGAACGGCCGCGGGGAACCCATTTTTGTGGGAGGAGGATAGTTTTTTTTTAAACGCGCACAATTAGGTTTAAGAATTTTTATGGAGATCGGAAGGAGATACCGGCAGAGTATCTCCCGTTTTAACAATTAACAAATTTTTTCTCATAAATATTTCGCATTCAATCGTTTGTAAAATTTGACCGATTAATCAGTAATTCTTTTAAAAAATGAATGAAATTTTTAAATTTGTCTTATTATTAATACGATTATTTCAACAATTTTTTACGATTAAAAAATTGGGTCAGCGTCTAATTGCATGCATAAAAGTCCGTGTCGAATACTTTTATCTCTCACGAGTAACTACTTATAATACGATTACCCGAATTATTATTTATTATTTCATAATTACTATTATGCCGGTCAAATGAATTTCGCTCGTTCATTAAACAATTAACTAATTAAGAGAAACTTCGCGATAATAAGTGAGCTCCGCAGGATGCACGTGAATGGCATCGCATCGAGGCGAGATGTTCATTGAACTAATCGCGCGGCCGGTGAATGAAGGAGGCGCTTTCATCCGACGCCTAAGTCCGTAAATTCGCAGCGGTAAATAAAACGCGCGGCGCGCGATGTAGGAGCTCTCCCGGAGCCCGCTAGAATGTCTGTTTAAACTTTGCACGTGCTGAGTGCGCTTCATTAAGGCGGCGCCTACTCGGACGTCTGGATTTCGAAAATTAACATTTTTTAGTGAACTTTTTCTTTTCCCTTTTTTTACATTTTAACGCGTCCCCAGTGAGAATCGAATTTCCTACTTTTAGACCACCGCGTGTAATCCTAATTTGAATGTTGATGCTCCTCCTTGCGGGCAAAAGATGTGAATATCCTTAATTGTAATTACGGATTTTAGGATAAGCGCTTCCGGAACTGGCGAAAAGGATGGACGATAATTAATTAATTAAATAAATTGTTGAAAATCTAAGGAGATGATACCAAAGCTGGATTAGACACTTTCTGCGGAATAAAATATGCATGGCTTTTAGGCTGAGTAATATTGAGTGAAATTAACTTTGTTCCAATTTCTAAAAATAGTTTTTTAAAGATGACATTTCACGTTTACTGCTCCTTTTAGCTTCTAGCTAAAAGATTTTAACAGCACTTTTTTTTTAACTTATTAAATTGTTAGATACAAAAGTAAAAGTAAACTATATTCTTTCAACAAAAAAAAAAAAAAAAAATAAATAATACTTTGAAAAAATTTTTTTTTTCTGATCATTACGAAAATAAATTACAGGCGTAACTGCTGGCAAAACTACTGATTGCCAATAGTTTTTTTTTAAACAATTTTTTCTTCCTGTAGTTGCGATAGTAGTTCCAAAAAACTATTGGCAATCAGTAGGTTTTTTTTCTAAGGGGATCTAGTGTTCCATTGAGAGATATACAATTTGACTAGTTTCTTTATGCTAAAAATGAAACTTTTGTTTGAAGTTGATAAGATCCGGCACTTAGGTGAGTTCCGACTAGGTGCACTTTGGCCGGTTGGAAAAATGCGAAACCGAGCGGCTTTCAGGCTCGGTAATCGATTCCACAAAGGTAGCCTTTAACTCAGCGTCGCCGGGGCTTCCACGAGCCGCGTCCTCGGCAGCCTCATCTCTTCGCGTCCCGCCGCGGCGGGAGAAACGGAGAGGAGGAGAGGAGGAAAAAGGAGGCTCTCGAGAAAAAGAGAGGAGAGGAAGGCGGCCCATGAAAGAGGCGAAAACCGTGGCCCCTCGGAGGGACGGAGAGAGAGAAAACGAGATGGAGGGAAGAAGAGAGTCTTTTCTCTTGTGCACACACTAGGTGTGTGTGGGCATACATCCAAGCGGGCAACGGATGACCAGCGGCCGGCGCGGCGACATGAAGAGGACAGGCGCACGCACACACTTGCGCATGGTAAGCGCGAACTCGCCTCCGCGCCGCCCGGGAGAGAACCAATAAGCTGCTCCCGCGGTGGTGGGGGCCATCAAAATTTCAAAAACGTACGCGGGCCCCTTTCGCGCTCGGGGATAAAAGCCAGCATCGTGATTCTTTCGGTCAGTTACGATACGATCGTCGTCGTTCGAATACACCTTGGGTCGCAGAGTCGCTCCTCCGAGAGTCCGATCGACCAGGCAGTCAGCAAGTTTTTTCGGGTTGTTCGAGTCAAACTCGTTGGTGAACCGTTTTCTTAGTGTTCGAGCAGCCGCCGACCAAAAGCCAACATGCTGAGATTCGTGGTAGTTTGCGCCCTCGTAGCGGCCAGCGCCTTCGCCGCCCCGGCCCAGGAGCAGGCCCAGCCGTCGCTCTTCGAGCAGGCCGTCGACGTCTACAGCTCGTGCGCCGCCGAGCAGGACCTCGCCGTCTGCCTCAAGCTCAAGGCCCTCGGCTTCGTCGACCGGGCAGCCCGATCCGCCGAGATCGACGTCACCGACGGCTTCAAGATCGTACAGAGCGAGGAAGCCAAGGCCAACAGGTGAGAACGAACATCCCTTCTTTCGATTACATCGCGAGTCAATTAAATAATTCGCGTTCGTTACCGAACTCGCGATTCGTACGAAAGCCAACAAAAAGTATTGTCAACTTTTGCTTTCGATGCCGCGAGGAGAAACTGCTAAAAGGGAGAAATTATTATACGCCAGGAGACAGTTATCTAAGACTCGCGAGAAAGGAGCCGGCGGGAAAGTGAAGAGTAGGATGCGATTACGCGAGGCGCTATAGACTCGAAGGCGAGAGTAGATCCTGCGGATGGTTCAATCTCGCGGGTACAAAAAAGCCTGGAGGAATGAACGAAAAGTGAAGAAAAAAGAGGCACCCAAATAATGCAAAATTTTTTTTTCATCTTTGCAGCCGCGCCGACAACGGCAGGTCGTTGAACGACGTCGAGGCATCTCTGCCCACTGAACTCGAAGCCAGGGAAGCTGCAGTAGATGAGGCTCTCCTCGACAGAACCGCCCGATTCCTCTCCACCCACACCGTGGAACTCAGCATGCCCGAGGAGATCTCCCGCTCTTTCGGCGAAGGTACGCATCGTTACTCAGCGATTTTGAATGAAAAAAAAATGAACCTCGAGTTTTTATCCGCGATATTAACGAGTATCAACTTTCTCTTAAATGAATGATTTTTTTTCGAGCCGACTGAAATTCTGGGTCATTTGAGCGTAAAATTTGTAACCAAGTGCCTTTTTCTCGTGTTGCAGCTCGCGGCAAGAAGAAGAAGATCGTGAAATCCCTCCTGCCCATCCTCCTCCTCCTGAAACTGAAGGCCGCCGCCCTCATCCCCATCGCCCTCGGTGGACTGGCCCTCCTCGCCTTCAAGGCCCTCATCATCGGCAAGATCGCCCTGATCATCAGCGCCATCATCGCCCTGCAGAAGCTGCTGGCAGGCAAGAACCAGAGCTACGAGGTCGTCGCCCACGAGGTGCCCCACCACCACGACGAGCACCACGGCAGCGGATGGGCCCGCTCCCTCGAGATGGCCTACAGCGCCCACAAACCCACCACCAACTAAATTGCCATAACGACCGTCGCCGCCCCGCGGGACGTACTTAATTCTACCTATCGCATCATTATCTCGTCCATGGCGTTCATCGAGGCCCCCTGTGCAACGGCGTGTGACCAGGCCATTCTGACAAAATCTCTTAACAACTTCTCTTCCTTTACTTCTCCTTCCTCTGACGATACTCTCTGACCCAAGATGAAAGAACGACGGCGATCGGGACGAAGCTGACTTGTACGCGAAGTGACTGGACTTTGACGATTTTGGACGACCGCGTCCGAAGTCGGACGGACAGAATTGTTGTTGTTGTTGTTTGTTGTTGTTAAGACGTTTTTTGACCATGGACGTTTGTTGTTGAGTTACTTTTGACAACTGACTGGACTATTGTTGAGTTTTTTTGAGACTACAGACATACGTGAACGTTAAGACAGTGATGACGAAGACATGTACGTGCACTTATTGTTCTTGTTTTCAATGGACTTTGTTGACTGGTGTCTATATTTTCTACTCTACTTCTTCTTTTTCTTCGAACGTATCATTATTTAAGTTATTTATTGAAAGAAAAATGAGAAAAATCTTATTAATGGAGATTAGACTGAAGTGGTCATGCACCTGCACGCCTCATCATCCCTCCGGAGTAATCGAGGTCATACCATGTTGGACATGATCCTTCCGATTCACTCTTAGTCAGCATTCATACGCGCCATAGAGATTGTTTGCGCCCAATGATTATTTATGATTGTAACTTATGATTTATTTATAAATAAACCTTAATATGTTTTTATTAAATCTGTTTAATCAACTTAATTTACCGTCTCACCCACTATCCTTCTACGCAATCTAAAGTATTTCATGAATTTTTATTATTTTCTTCTTTGTCTTAAATAAAATGTTATGAATAATGATCTTAAATAAAATATTATAATGTAATTTTAAATCAAAATGCTTTCAGAAAAATATATTTAGTGGTATTATTATTAATCATAAAAATTGATGAATACTATAACATCTTTTAGAAAATGATGAATCTGAGTGAAATCTGTTCATAATTGGATCTTGTATTTTGAATGAATCTAGAATTTAGTACATTACGTGTCCATGCAAATTATGATAACTACATTTCAAACAAGTAAACTCATTTTGAAACTTATAATCAGATTTTAAATGAGATAAAACGTCTTTCAATTCATATAGACTAAAGTATAATAATTGTTTTCGACGATTACAAATATCCAGTTTTGCGTAAGGCCTGTCACTTGCAATTATTTCCAAATGAGGACATCCGAAATTTGTAATCAGTACGTAGCGTCAATTTTGCATTTGTGTAAAAAAATGAAAGTTAGAAATTTGATATTCACTGTATTCATTTAAAAAATAGTTCGACGTTAAATGTACGAATCTCTCATCTAGTCTTTATATGCTAGTTAAATAAATAGAAGTAGTAGTAAATAATTTGCAATGTTTTGACCAAAATATTTACTTTTTTCCAGTATGTCTAATTAATTTTAAGGCTCTCAAAATCACTATCATTAACTCATTACAACCAATTATATCCACGCTTTTAAAAGCTAAGTTACAGATGTCTATTACTTTGTCCAAAAAACAAACGAAAAGAATCTTAAATTAAAACAATAGTGTACTGAAATTAACGTATCTCAAACAGGGCATATCAAATGGATTCAACAAAGACGTCATTAAGTGATACTTGATCAGAAGCCGCATCTTAAAACGTTGAGGAAAAAAAGCATCTCTTTTTGGGACACACATTAAAAAAGGTTAACACGAAAGTAGAAAGTTTCGCTATCTCTGATGATCAGATAAAGTGCCAGGATTTTTTCTAACATAAACCTTCACTTTCGTCAAAGTATGTAACAACGCAAATTACGTTCGACTTCCCTCCAGCACTTTTCGCTTCCTCCAAACGCCTCCGCGGAACTCGGCTGTGCATCCGGCGAAACTTCTCACTCGAGCGAGGGGCACATCGCGGACGTTTTCAACGAGGATGAAAAAAATGAGAAGAGCCTGAAGTGGTGGCACGACAATTGCTATACTTTCGCTGGCTGATCTACCAAGTGAAACCGATTGTTTTGTTCCCTCGTGTGTGAACGCCCTGAGAGTCTATATAGGTGGGTGGCCTCGGATGAAGGTACAGTTTTGCTCAAGACCTCGCACGGGTGAAATTTCTGCTTCATGGAGAAAAGAGAACCGGCGTGCAGTGGTTCTTTAGTTTGTTTTAACAGCGATGTAAATGCAGAGAATGCTAATTTGTGGAAATGTGAGATGTCAGTTAGTAGACTAAGACGTGAAGTGCAATATATCTAACTCTAATTAATTAAAGAATAGTAAAAGAACGAATCTATTTCAATTCAACAGTGTAATAGAATTTAAAAGAATAAGATTTGTTTCTATTCTTTACCACGGAAATACAAGATGAATTCAGTCCACAGTATTGTGCACATTGTCGTGTTAGCATCGGCCACACTAGCCGTAATAATGGACCCAACAGCCAACATCGATCAGCACCACATACATCCTGATTTCTCGCAATCCGAAGAGCAGCGTTCCTTCAACGGTGCTCTGCAAACCTGCTTCAACGAACGAGCCTACAGTACTTGGGAGTGTATGAATCGCGGCGCGATGACGGCCTTACAGTCGTTGAACGATGACGACTGCTTGGATTTTGGAGTTGTGAAGCTCGGCCGCAGCGAAGGCGAAAGTCGTAACATTTTGGATCTGGACTGGGATACGAAGAATTTCGGAAATGTCCTGAAGGCAACGTCGAGGTTGCTTGAGAGAAGAAATTTGAAATGGGATTTGAGTAATCTGTATCCTGGGCTGGAGATGAGAGTTGGACCTACTCTATCGGCTGGAAATGGAATGATAGAATTTGTCATGGATGAAAGAAGCAAGCACATTCATAATAATGACAGGCAAATTGGCACTGGTAAGTAATGCAATGTAGAATCAATAGAATAATTTCTAACTTTCAGTAAATTAAAATAGTCTAAAAATTAAAAATAAATGCCTTAGTAAGTATTTTCATGAGACAATTTTTAAGTTCATTGTGACATTCATAATTTTCATAATCTACTTATCGAGAAAAATGATTTGAAGGATATTCAAACTACTAGAAGTGAAAATGTTTAGATTATATTCTGAATTTTAACTTAATCGAAGAGTGTCACCTTTGGAGATATTGATGTTTCCGAAACATTGGGCACCTATTATTATCCCAAAATATAGAACTATGGAAATTGTAGATATAAAAAATAAAAAAAGGAAAAGAAAAAGAATAAAGGAAAGATTTGTTTGATTTTTTGTGCTATTTCTACTGTTGATTTTTATTGAGATATTTCTTTTCAGAAAAAACATTGCTTAACTTTCCTCAGATGGCACAGATAATAATAAAAACTAAAATTCAAAATTTTAACAAATTTATAGACGAAAAAGACCTTCAGAAATAATAGTAGTTTTGAAAATTTCGAACGTACGTTGGACTTCAAAAATTTAACTTTCTTCATATTTTGGTATAATAAAAGGTTACTCAAATTTTTGGAAAAATCCACATTAGTATCTATAGTTAGCAAAATTAAAATAGTTATAAATATAGAAATTTTAATTACTTAAAAATTTATTTAAAAAAATTTGACCTACTTCAATACTCTCATAATTCAAGACTTCAGGTCGAAAATTTGCAATGTAGCTAAATATTTTATTTGATATGCGATTTACAATGTTTTTTTAACAATAACAATCAGTTTCTTTCACAAAAAGTGCATACATATAAAGAACAGAAACCTCTTTCAGTGTTACGTTAAATAATCAGTTACACTACATGCTGCAGCGCAAAACTATTTGCCGTACATGCGGCCACTTTCGTAAGCGTGTTCCCACTGTAGAAGAGAAAAAGAACAAGAAAAAGCAATCGGCCTAAATTCCCGTAAAATTATCCGTGCCCCGGAAGAGCCCGCACTTACCGGCTGTTGTTGTTCTCCGTACCGACCAAAGTCAAGTTCAAGGTCGCGCGGACTGTACGGTTTCGTCCTCCCGTTGCGAGGCGGCGGCACGCTCAAGGCCACGGTCACTCTCTGCCTTACCTTTCACAGGCAGGCTGCTGATGCGGCAACTGGTTCTGCCCTTCCTACTCGGCTTCAAGTTCAACCTGGCCTCGCTGCTACCGCTGCTCTTCGGCATGCTCATCATCATCACCAAGAAGGCCCTGCTACTCACCAAGGTGGCCCTTTTGATCGCCGGGGTGCTCGGATGGAATACTTTGTTTACTGGAGTCCAGACCACTCAGGAGGAATCTAGCGGTGCTTAAGTTTTACGGTTCATTTTTAGCAGCTTAAAAAGATCTGCAATCATTTCCAAACGCTTAAATACACAGAGAGAAAAAGAAGAGCAAAAATTGTTAAAAAATCCTATAAAAATTAGTATTCTTCTATAGGAAAAGGGTAACAGAGTCGTAAGCTAACAA